>CM067841.1:132511782-132541782 GCA_034509565.1 Triticum monococcum | reverse complement strand
TAATGAAATGAGATTGGATATGAATGTGGAATTCATTGAGTGGAGAGATGAACTAATCTATACTCTGCATGTCTTCTTTTCCTCCCTGAACTTATTTGAGTTGGTTTCTGTTGGTGAAGTCACCGGTATGGTATGATGGTTTAGTACCGTGCTCCTATAGTCCCATTGCCATCTCTTGGCTTAGAATTTGACACTTGATCATCGGTCTTCTAGGTCAAATGGGTGTCATCCCTTCTCAGCTTCTCACTTGAAGAACTATGAGATCTCTTGGTTCCAAACGTTAGTTATCCTGTTCTCGAACTTTTTTTGCTTGCTTTGTCTCACCGAAAGCTTTTAGCCCATCTAGCTCAAATGAAGCTAGCTCTTGCCCTATAATATGCTTTCCTTCGGGGAAGGTTCTTTAAAAAGAAAAGCAAGAAAACAGGTATCAAGAGATGGAAGTGAAAGAAGAACTGTTGATCGACCGGTGGTTTGGGTCTTGCCTTTTAGGATTCGGATTCCTATTGAATTGACTTTGCCTTTGCCGAGGAGCAGAAACCGAGCCTCCTTCATATTCCCTTGAAGGCGGGAATATTGGTACTGAAACGAGGTTTAAAGGTACCTTTTCCCGTTGTCCGCTTTGCCTTCGTACGACTTTCCTTGACAAACTATCCCAAAAAAGGAATGGGCTTTTTCAAAATCAAACTTGTTGTTTACTCATTGTGGCAAAACAAAACTCTCTTATTTTCCTTCGAGATGAATACCAATTTGATAGAGGTGGGGCATTTTCCATGAGTGGATTCGAGAATGTGGTCCCTCCTCTCTTTTGACCAGTCCTTGGCTTCTTTGTTTGATGATGGCGATAGCTCTTCTCTAGCCCGGCTAGATAACCAAACAATGAAATAGCACGCCACTGTGGTGATAAATCTTCTTGATGAAATCTTACTAATTCGACTCGTGGACCTTTTCCAAAGAGTAGTGGCCTTCGTTTGAAAGGTGAAAACAACCAGTCAATACCTTATTGATTCAAAAGGGAATGCAGATGCAATCTACTTGGAATAAAGGGTCTTGGCATGTAGTTGACTTCATAATGAAGAGCCAGAAGTTTAATGTCACTAGCTTCTTTCTTACAGAAATTAATCAAGCTGGAAAGAAGGGATTTCCACAAGAATCTTCTCTTTGCACCACACATCATGAGAATGATATTGAACAAGAGTCAGCTCAGCCTGCCTCTTCCTTTGCTCCCCATTTTTAGACTTCTACAAGTCGATCTTCTTACGATGGAAATCACGAAAAAGATCATTCGCTCTTACCTCGTCTGGAGCAGACGAAACGTCTTTTGTTTGGCCTTTGGCCTTTTCATTTCAGTACTGAAGCCGAGTAGATCAATCAGATGACCATGGGTATGAGTCTCTTGTTTCACCTTCAGGTGTCCCATTTCTGCATCCGTTCTTGTAAGCGATAGCGATCCGTTGACAAGAAATCACTTAGATTAATAAGGTTTTGTGACTACGAGTTGCAGAAAGTGGCGCAGCCAATGGCCTGGGCTTTGAGTGGTATGAATTGAATAAAATATCATAATAAGCACAGTCGATCAACATTGGGGTCAGCATTAAGAAAGAGAAACCATGGGATATGGCCACGATGGACTTTATTGAGGGCCCGGCGCCAGGGAACTATACTCGCTAGCCCAAGCTACTGGTTTTATTTATAGAGTCAAGGGTGAGCATGTGACTGTGACTAAATAGCAGCGTGCCTTTGGCTCGCAGTATTGGAAAAAGATAAGAAGCACGGTAGTCGATCGAAGAACAGGTTCCCATCTTGGCACTCTCGCTCAGAGATTCTTTCCTTCTTTTTCCCTTGGTCAATACAAGGCCAATAGAGGATGATGACGAACTACGCCCATCGAGCGCTTCAAAACTGATTGACACTGGTGATTCAGTAAGTTGACTACTTCGTTCGCACTTTCTATTTGCGTAATAAAAGTATGCTCCTTTCCCTCCTCCAACTGCCAGAGTTCACTAGCGCGAAAGAAAAATAGATGGATTGAGCGACGACGCATTAACATGGATTTAGCCCTCCTCTCTACTATCTACTGGCTAGACCTCAGTTTAGAGCAAAGCGTGAACTCTGCTTCTAACCATCAATAAGATTGACTCGAACAAGACTGGGTTCCTATGAAAGTGAAAGGCAGGAGCTCTTGTATAAAAAACATCCTTTTCTTTGGGTATCTCGAATGCCGGTTCGAGGGTGTGCTTTTAGGTCTTGATTGAGAGTGCTTCCTTTCGTGCCTTGGTTAGCCGAAACTAGAAATGTCGGGACTATGGGGAAGGGTCCCTCGGGCGAGATGGCTAAGCGTGTACGACGAATTCTGTCTATCTGAAGATCTGAGAAAGGCGCTGATTACAGCTCTGTCCTTGGATGGACCATAGGCCTGATGCTAGGAGAGTGTAGTTCGAGCATTCTATTGTGTGCTCGATCCGTGATACGCAAAGCAATCTCCTATTTACTATTGATCTAATGACAGTTGATTGAGACTTGCCATTGTCCTCTTTTGAAAGCGAACTCTTATCTGGTTGCACTCGGGTTCTCCTGTCGACTTGTTTTTCAATAGTAAATCACAGGCAGTATGCCCTATTTGAAAACATGCAATGAGGGTACGAGCAACACTCCCCAAACTTGGCATGACTCATCGCCATCTTGTATTCATGATCTTACCTCTATTGGTCACAAATGCATAGCATAGGATCGAGTTGATCGGCACCCAATAGGCCAGATTTTCCTATCTTTGATGTTAGAAGTGATTCCAATCTATTTTTCTATAGTGATAGTTCACACATTAGCAATTAGCACTGCCTCAAAGCAAACATAGGTACTAGGGAGTTCATCGAGAGAAAGTCCCTTTAGTTTCGTACTTCCCTGTTTCGGATTTGCATATGTCTTTAATCGCAATAGTTGTAGAGAAATCCCTCAATCACGGGACAATCCTCCAGGGCAAAGGTACTTCCAAAGCTCAGAAGGTTCATCTGTGCCTGAAAGGAATGAAACAAATTCCATAGAAAAAAATAGGAAAATCCCCACCGAGGTCGGTACCTATCTAGATCCCCAGCTTTGACAACAAAACTCCTTCGCATTTTGCGACCATTCCCGCGAGGACTACGATTCGGATTATCTAATGTCATCCCCAAACAGAATTACACCTCTTAAGAGGAAGGGACAGCCCTCTATTCGGTGTGGGTTCCTACGAATTATTGTATGGTTCCGGATCCAGGTCCCTCTGCCCTTGCTTTTTGTTATTCCATAGGGGTATGGATTGAAGTAATCACTAATCCAGGAAAGATGGATCTTTAGCTAGAAAAACGAAAAGCCAATACGCCATGTATCAAAACAATAGGGATAGGGGTAGTTGTATACCACCTACGAATAGGAAGATCCTGGGTTTTGTAAGAAAACTACGAATAGGAAGATCCTGGGTTTTGTAAGAAATCCAATTTCATCAATTCTAAGCGCGGTAACTATTCGATTTCTCAATTTGCTAATGCCGATAAGCTTAGGTTGTTATTTCATCGTCTTGCGCTAAAAAGGCACCCTCCTATTATGCTAACAAAGGGACAGATAACGGCAAAGCGGAACAGCAATAGCGAAAGCAGGTACAGTAACGGCGCAATCCCTAAAAAAAGAATCAAAATAGAGAAATTTAGAGCGTTGCGAATTTCCTTCTTTTGATAATGCTACCCACATAGTCACGGCTCCTATCCAGTCACCGGGTTAAACAATTGATTCCTCTCAACGCATCCCCGTGGTAAAGAGCTAGTCATATTCTTTTGATAATTCTCTAGTTGTATTCAAGCAAGAGTCCTCGGCATCCTACGAAAACAAGCGCGAGGAATATCAATAGCGTTAGCGTTAGCATCCTGGCCTTTGCTTGGGGATTCCTCTATGGAATTCCAAACATGACATTGCTTTGCCTTTGCTCGTCCCTTTGATTCAATCCTTCTTCTCCTCGAAAGCTACAACTAGAAAATATATTCTTCTTTGCCGGTGTGAACCCTTCTTTTGAATAACAACCATTGGCAAGACCAACGAAATCCGAATACTAATCCGAGGAAAGCCCATCCCTACTTCCCTTTGCTGTTGTGACTATCATGAGAAGAATTCCATTCCAAGAAGTCAAATAACAAGAAAAAGAAACGAGGTCAAGATCCGTTGTTACCAGTACCGACGAAATGGAGAAAGTGTCCTCCGAGAACGCAATCTACTACATTAGTTGGTGTAGCCAAAGAAGAGGATATCCCCTTTTTTGACCCATTGGTCTTCAGACCAGACCCATACCATAGCTACAAACACTTTTGAGTCGAAGGAGACTGGCCAGATCGCCTTCTTGAGGCTCTCTGGGCTTATCGGACGTCAATCTATATAGTCACTGGTCCCTTTCTCCTTAGTCGTTGGCATGGATGCCATTCTTCCCAGTGAACTCGGCGATTCCTTCCCTGTGCGTTCTGCTCGACGACGATATGACTGATAATCAGAAGCGAGAGGCTCTGCTCTCGAAACTTGACCTCCTCGATTCGATCGATGGGAGAAAAAAAAGGTTACGAGCGGCAGAGCACGCATAAGTCTATCAACGTCAACTCAGCCGCGCTTTGGACCGATCCTATGAATAAGAGGCATTAACAAAGCATTTATGAGACACCATACTTTCAATAGGCAAGGGCCATCTCGAAGATCAACGGGGTCTTTCTCCAAGCTAAGTTTCTACCCCCGAGGGAACCGGCCATGATGCGTGGGGGTATCGGTGCTGATAAACTCGTCTCTGCTCATCTTACCTGGAAATGGAAATAAATTATGGTAGATTACCTACCTCATCTGAGATGAAGGAATTTCCTACTTAAGATTCATATGCCTATTTTGTTGTTGATGTGGAGGAATTGGTACTAGCCTACTCGATATGTTCCTTGCCTGGTTCGCTATAGGAAGTGCTTTCAGCAAATGAGGAGGGGAATATTCATAGGTACGAATCTTCCGTCAATGGTTAAGGTTGAAGTGAAGGAAAACCTTCTTTGAATTTTGATGCCTAATTATTTAGCTGTGGTATTGAGAAAGAAACCATTCATACGGCCAGGTCACAGGAATGCTTCTTCGGCTTACAATTCTGAGTCAACAACCGTAACTCGAGCACTTAGCCCTAGCTCTTGCTCTTTCCTTCCTTGCAACGGGCTGCCTATGTGCCTACTAATATTTACTTACCTCAATGGTGCGCTAACTTTAGAACGAGGATTTGCCAAATTCGTATTAGGGGGGGGGCTATGCAGCAATTCGACCACTGTTACTGTACTAGATATCTCAGGCTTATCCTAAAGAAATTATGGCTTCACTTCTCTTCTTCCTGGTGATGGATATAGTCTCGATGGCTTTGCCCAAGTATGACATAAAAGTCAAATAGGATATCCTTCAAAAGGGAATTTCATGTGTGAGCACCTTGCCTCTTTTAGGGAAGGCTATTTACCAAGTGAGCCTGCGCAGCATGCTACGGAACATAAGAATCATTTTGAATCCCATTTGCACCCGGATTCAGCTTCTTTCGAACTAGCAAATGCACTTTCAGAGCCAACAACGGATCGGCTTGGCCCATTCCCCATCTGGGGAAGAAAGAGTACCTAGATCTGCATCTACTAAGTATGCCCTGAAATTCATGTTATGATCCGGTCTTTCCCAAAGCTAGGGCTTCTTTTCCCATCCCTATCCTCCGCGTCAACCTGTACCGGACCCAGAGTCAAAACTAAAAAGAGAATGAAGTCTCGAAAACTCTTAATTAAGAAATATTCATGCGCCTACTTTGCTTATCCTTCTCTGCCCCATTATAGATAGTTGGGTAGAGCGAGAGGGATAGCAAGGACTTGAAAAGGGAAGGAAGGGCCTTAGAACTACCGAAACAGTAGTAGAACTCTTCCAAAATCCAAATAGGAGAGTGAAAAACAAAAAGAAGACCATTGGGCTGGGGAAGACTCCCTCAATCACTCTGCTGGGCGATGCTTCTTACTCTACCTTTCAATTCCTTTGCCTTTCTTCTTCTGATCGATCCAATGGTTTGAACTAGGACGAGTAAACCCCGAAGGGAGATTGACCCTACCTAAGTATTTTCTTAGATAGAAGTGGTTGGTCAAGTGTGAGTCACGCCGGGGCGGGTAGACCCACTTTTAATAGCAACGCCCAGATCAATGGAAAATGGAAGTTTCTAGAATTGCTGCTCTGTTCTGTTCAAGAAGTCTTTCTCCAGGGTTTGGTTCAGAAGGCGGGATGGAAGAGAGAGAATGGACTCATCGTGCGACAAGGTCGATCGATCACTCAAACTGTTCGGTATCTCTACAATTGAGTGAGCTGTGTTGCGAAGGAAAATGATGAAATTGCTTACTTTTCACAGACGTGAATTCTATCTTCGATTAGATAGTTTCCATGCTTTTGATAAAAAGATGGGTTGGTATCTAAATGAAAGTCGGTAAGCAATCAATCTAGTGATGTCCTCGGCAGACCAGGAAATGTAATAAACTTTGGAGCCTCATCATTGGAAAGATTGACAACTTAACGGTCTGAAAAACTGTTCAAAGAGTGACTTTTAAGCCCCACTAGTTCGCTTTATTTTCAATGGACATTTCCTCCCTCGTTAGCAGCTTCATTACCTGCTAAGTCTGGAAGGGTAGTAAAATCACTCACAACAATCAATCTTTTCTTATGGTACAGATACGACGCAAACGGTGACACCCCCGGATAATGTGTCTGTGCATTTGTGTCTGTCTTCCCTTAGATGTGAGGAATCGAATCTCTATTGAAATTTGGAATCACAAGGTATCCTTTCTTTAAAAACACATGAAGGGGCGCCCTGAATGAATAAGAAATCGCTGCTATAACAGAGAGTTGCCCCAGATCATACAATGTGGTTCTCTACTTTCGGCTGGCTGGCAGATCAGCGTATTTATACGAAAGAGTAGACAAAGGTTCTGACAGGGGTAACTACTACCAAGAAGCGAATTCAGAGAGATGAAGGGAGAGAAGTTAGCCGCAATCGATCATCGGAGGAAGCGGGCTTACAAGAAACTGATGGGACGATCGGAAGAAGAGAGTGATAACAGGTTTCTAGTTGACAACCTTCCGCATTTCTTATTGGGATAGATTTCATACATTCCTATTTCCTTTACCCTCCCATGAGGAAAAGCTGGTGTGATTAAGGTTATCTAAAGAAAAGCTCATAGTGTTATGCCTTGTAGCTTATTCCACTCTCTATAGTAGTTCCCTTCGATTCAACGCAGTGAAGACAGTTTCAATCGGGTCGATGGACCCTTGGTTGTTTTTGTGATAAGTCGCTATTATCAAATAAATAGTCATTTCTTGCTCGATTCGAGAGGTGATTTCGTTCCACAGTGACAATTCATGTTGAACGCATCCTTCAGCATTTACGATTCTTCCTCCAGAGGGCACTACTGGCAAAGAATAACCTTTCCACCCGACGATAGCTTGGCCAGCCCGGAAGTAATACGAAGTGAATGGGAACCTTGCGCATGCAGCGCTAACAGCTTTCGACTCGAGTACAGTATGAATACTTTCCTTAACCTGAGTGACCAAAGGGAGAACGCTCTTGATACATTCCATTCGGAAGATCACATTGAGTAGGTGGCTCCAGCCTGCCAGGAGCCCATCTTGAATAGTAAGTTTAGATTGCTAAGATAGGAGCAAAGCCGAACGTAAGCATCGGTACGGATCGACTAGCCCGCCCACCATCACCACCGGAACTTTCACCTCTCGGCTCAGAGAGTTTATTGCATCCATATCTTTTTGGGGCTTTCAGGTATCTTTTATAGATTCCTTGAGATGGAGGCACTAGTGTGACTTTAGGTGACCTAAGTTACTTAAGATGACTTTCGGAGTAGTTCTACTCGAGCTGCGGGTAATTCATTTTCCGGATGGTGCTTCTCATAGAAGGATCAATACGGGTAGGACCACTAACCAACAAGAAAGCATCTCCAGATCCGATATGAGAACTTGCTTCTCTATATGAAATTCATTAAATGAAAAGGTAACTATATGCGCTCTATGCGCTTTGTCTTCATCACCATTATATCCTTTTTATCTCTTGTGGAACGACTTGGGAAAGTTACCCAGAAAGACAATAAAACTCCCGTATTCGCCCTTTCTTGCTTGCCCCTAACCAGAATAAAGGTCACATGAAACTTTGATAAATTGGACTCCGCTAAGACCCGCTTGATATGAGTAGATTGCCCCGAGTATTTTACTTTGACAAGACAAAATCACTTGTTTTTTAGCTATATGAGAAAGAGCTGGCGTGTACCCGAACCCCCCTCCTGGTAGCAAAACAGATCAATACCTCGATTCGTATCTACTCACCGGGCGGAAAAAACATAACATAGCATTTCTCATAAATAGACAGTTTTTGTTGAAACGATCATTTCCAAGTTCAAGATGTTGTTTCCCTGTGAAGAATTCCGCTAGCTTGGCATGTTGGTACCAAAATACTACCTATGCTGACAGCTAGCAATCGATAAGCCATCTAGCTTCTCTCCGCTATGGTGACGGCTTATAACACGTCGATCCAGCTTTTCTTCCTGGCGCAGTAGAGGAAGGTCCATTGGGCGTAGAGAGAGTACCATGTGATCAGTCTGTAATGCTTATTGGAAAGTGCTCTCTATCGTCCGGGTCGTGAAAAACACATGTTCTGACTTCTCTTCTGAGAAAATGGGGTGGATCATCTTCAAAAGCAACTCTGCAAGCAAAAGCCGCCTCACAAGCGCATACCTTTCTCCCTTGGAGCAGAAGTCGTCGTACTCCACTTCAAGATGCTCCTTGGTGGTCGCTCTCCGAAGCAATGTCGCTTGAATACGAGACACATCACTCCTCAAGCACGTTTCGAGGAAGCAAGACAACACTAGCTTCTACGACTCCGAGTTAAAGAGCGAGTATTCTCCAAGGCGACATTGTCCTCAAAAAGGTCGTGTATCCACAGTCCCAAAGCAAGCTCCGCCTAAAATGGGAAGTGTTGCATCGTGTCACAGTCCTAGGATCCAGAGCTCACCGCCTGTCCTCCATGGAAGGTTCCTCCTGGAGCTTCTGATTGTACAAGCAAGGCACGCACAAGTCCAACTATGTATGACTACAGGGCATCAACCCTACTGATCATTCCATGGGCGAATCATTGTTTAAGCACGAAAATGGAATAAGAAAGTAAGTTCTGATATCGTAGTGCTCGTGCGCCTACGTGTACTACTAATGGATTCAAGAACCGGTGCTCCCTCCGAGAGAAAGTCACTCCAGTGGAATCAGCAGATATCGGGTCCTAGTTCCCTAAGTGGTTACCCGCTTGTGTTCCTTTATATGACCACTAGAGCCGGTAGAGGATCAAACGGAGGTAGAACTTAGCAATCCAGCCTACTCACCCGACTCGGTCGACCCGTATGTGAGGTTTGGGTCTCCTACGAGACGTGGTAGGTAGGCAATCTCCTACTATGCGTTTTTCATCCCACTCCCTCTATCAACATAAGTAAATGTGCATAAAAGAAATACAACTGCTCAGTCAAATCTCTATGCGCCAATACATGGAAGATCAAAGCCTCGCGGGACATGTAAAGAGACCTACCCACCACCCTTGTGCGTGCGAACCTAACAAGAGATGCTGATGCCAGCTACACCGCGCTTTCTTTCCGACCGACCTGACGTTCCGAGGAGAAGAAGGAATGGTTGTATGCATGCGTCGGACGCCTATAAAAAAGTAAAAGAAACCATGGATGGGGAGAAAGAAATCCCTACTTACTTGTCAGGTTTCCGGGTCTCAGAAACATAGAAAGGATTTCACAAATAGGATAAATGTCTAGTGAGGACATCTCCTTGCTTGCTTTTTCATTGACTGATTCTAGTGGCTGGCCCAGTGATAAAATTACTAGTGTCTGTCATTAGACTTTATCTTTCCACGGTGAACTCCTTTGTTGTTGAACATCGGCTGGCTGGATTGACCTTTGGGATTGAGTCACTCGTACATTGAATCAGAGTATTCCGTATAACTCTTACTTAACAGACTTAGTGGACTGATTGATTGTTTCTTAGTTAGGATTTTCTATTCCTCCTAGCTTGCGAAATTCCCCTCTGCACTTGCAGCTTTAATAAGAAGTAGTAGATGGGAGTAAGGGCTCGGCTGGTGAGTAGTAGGAGTAAGGGCCCGGCTAGTGAGAACTAGCTTATACTATCTTTTTGGTGTAAGAGCATCTCGCTATACTTTCGGAGATCTCTCTCGTAATTCGTAGATCTAAAAGCCTAATCTAGAAAAGGGTTTTTCTTAGAGCCATAAGTCAAAATAATAAGTCCAAATTCCGCAAGAGCTTGACAAGCAATCCTTCCTACATAACTCATCGGCAGTGTGACCTGCTTGACTTTTATCTTCGATTCAACCTTGGTATTCTCCTTTCTGAAACTTACTAAGACCATTGAAAGCTTTTTCAATCATTTAAAAAAGCATCCCTAGTATAAGAAGTTGTACCTGACCTACTCCTACTATAGTATTAGAAAAAATAAGAAGCTTTCAAAACACCACTACTATATCTAATATGCCCTGCCAGACCAAGAGTGAGGAGCTTCACTGAACCTCTGAGCGAGCTATTAGTACCTTCTTCCTGAAGAGTAGTAGCCTTCATTCATAGCCTGACCAACTCGTTCGTACGCTAGTCAGCTATGAATTTCTAGTCAGGTTGCTATTCCCTTCTATGGAAGGCTTTTGACCACTATCATACATGACTTTTTTTTTCGCCCTTCTTTTTAGAACTCATATAATACTGCTGCCCTTTCACTTGCTTCTGCCTTTTCACAAGAATTAAGATAGTGTCCTCCCTGAATTGAGAAAGAACAGAGAATACCTATGTGCTGCTATGCCTATGGTCCAGAATTGCTATCCGTACGACCTTGGTCTTTGATTGTATAAAAAGTACATACTAAGCAAGTAAGCCTGCCTAAAAGCATTTCTTTTTTACACCTCTTCTCTCGATTTGAAGAGATTACACATCATTGCGAACGAACTTATTCACTCTTCGAAGCCCCCACCACCTTCTTTCTTTGAGCTGAGCACTTGACTTTGGCTGTGGTCATTGCCTACTGGTAAACTCCCATACTCACTTCTTTTGTTCGAGGGAGGCCATACATCTTCCTTCTTTGGTTGGATCCAGGTCAAAAAGTTATAGGAAGGTTGTGTGCGCAAACAAGTCTGAAATAAGAACAAGGGGAGCAAGCAGTACACTACCCATTTGGGTATTGGAAAATCACAGTCATACTTCTTAGAGCGGGGTGGAGCACCAGCACCTTAAGCTGCACAAGTATCTTAGTAAGATAGACACCGATTAAGAAACCGAGAAGTCTAGATTATGGACACTCTCTAAGTTTTTCTCTGATTTCCTGTGTCTGTACTACTTCACTTTAGACCCGGCATATTGTATGTATCCTTCGCCCTTATTTTAAGTTCAGAGAATCCGCCTTCACCCTTCAGAGAAAACATGGTGGCCGGAGACAAGGTATGTAGATTAATAGAGTAGCTCTTACTTGTTGAATATATCATTGATCAAAACTTGGTTCTCATGGATGAAGTGTTTGAGTAGACAAAAGAAGAAGAAGCTGCTACACGAAGTGAAAACCGGTGCTAAGAGCAGGATATTCTTATCTATGAGAGAGAACTGCTTGGCCATGATGAGAGAGAACTGGTAGAGAAGTGCTAAAAGTAAGTGTAAGTTAACAAGAATGAACCTCCTCATTGAGCAGCCGCCTGAGCTTTCTCTTTGTTTAGAATTGAAAGAGAAGTTTTTGGTAGTGGGGTGCGTGGTGTATTAAAAGTGGATATAGACCCCGGACAAGAAAGCCTTTTCTTAAGCACAAATGTGGTACTATTTTTAGCAAGCAATCTCTTCTACAATAGGCGGTCTGATCAATCCAAAATATTGAGGCTGGATTGAGATTTCTCTCTAAATCAAACCGGATTGGAATGCAGGTATAAACCAGCAGCAACCAATAGAGGAGTCAGCCGGTTATGATGCAGCAACATGTAGACCACTCAGAGACTGAATACAGCTAACATTAGCAGCAAGTGCACCATCACTAACAGGAATCGTAATGGTCTCAAGCATGTGCTTCCTTTCTTCTTGAAGGACCTTGTTTTAAACTTTCTTAATGTCAGGAAGTAGAAGTACGGTGAAATAGATCAAGTATCAAGTATATTAGTGTGTAAGGGTTTCAATGCAGACTTTGATGGGGATCAAATGGCTCTTTCTGGAATTTACTTTTGAAAGCCATCAACCAGAGAACAAAGAATCACTGTGTCCTCCGCAAGAGCAAGAGAAGAGAAAGGATTTCTCTCCTTGAAGAGACCGAACTAGACTAGTGGCCGGATGGAAGGGATGGGACTAACTACGTTCCAAAGACTTGATCAACAACATCTGTTCCTTAACTCTCTATATCTGCCCTTTTTTATATCAACATTCTGAATTGAGCTCTACTACCGGAGCCTTTTGATAGGAAGGAATGGAATCTTATCTTACACGAGAGGCCTCTTTCCAAGCCCTCCGTGCAATCTGAATAGGAGACTCTAAATCCTATTCAGACTGCCAATGATCCAGTCAAGCATGAACTAACCAAGCATATTGGTTTCGATCATGTCTATCCGAAGTCAATAGATCAATTTTAGAGCGTAGCGGTATCTTTTGCTAATGAAATGAGATTGGATATGAATGTGGAATTCATTGAGTGGAGAGATGAACTAATCTATACTCTGCCTGTCTTCCATTTCTCTGAAGATTTCGTTTACAACACAACATCAAACTCCAATTTCATGAATTGATAGGTAAGGATCGCTGTCGAACAGCTCTTCTTCATTTCTTCCGGAATTCTTTCTTCTAGGTAGTAGGTATCGGGTTTCCCTGTTCATACTCCGAACATGAGTTAATATACTCTTGTAGAGCATATCACTTAGGGCTTTATACTGGGTCGACGACTGGGTTCTTGTTCCTTTCTCTTCTTTGTCTGTCCACCCCCTTTGTTTTCAACAGTCTTTGGAGCTTCTGGTACCACTGGTGTGATCTCATTCTTGAATGCTAACACCCTTGTGTCTCCTAACGCTACGCTTTCTAAGCAACCTGAGTGTTCTCTGAACTAGGTGAACAATCTAGGGCGATAGCGTGAAAGGGCCTCATCATTGCTCATCCAGTTTCACTACATTAGCCTCCTCGTGTTCCTAAGGGCTACCACCAACTAATGCTTTTCGACTTCTGGCTAGAGCTACTAACCTACCTCGAACAAGAGCTGCATCCCGGTAGCGCTTTGAATCATCATTTTACTATTCCTAGGTTCGATTCCTGCTGTCTTTACTTTCTGTCTTGCCTCTATGCCTTCCTGGTGGGTGACTGTGACCTGGAGATGGTTCGATGGTTGGTGGCTCTAAGCCAGAGTGATGCTTTCTTAGTTTCACAAATGCCTTTCTAAGCCCTTCCTATTTCAATTCCTTTTCTTCATCTTTCTTATTACCGGTGCGTTAATCGCATGTGTAATCTAATCTCTTTGGCCTGGACTATCCCCTTATTTTAAGTTCTCTTCCTTCCTGCTGTACTAGAATTTATCTGGTTAAAGCCAGGTGTGCACATTATATTCATTATAGAAGATATAAAAGATACTGCCATGCCAGCTGTTTCTTATTGGTAAGCTTGCTTTTCGTCGAATGTCTCTAAAGAGTGATGGTGGGGGAGAAAGAAGAGTTGGTATGTATATTTCTGGTGCCAGTTGACTAGCTTGATAGAAAGAGGAATATGTTGATTTATCAAATCTAGATTCTATCATTTGTGCCATAGCTTTTCGATGTTTAGTTATCAAAGTCAGTATCTTTTTCTCTCCTGGTTCACAAAGCAAGGTTTTTTCCTAGCGCAAAATAGCTAGCTTGCCGGAAGTCGGGGCCACTGCCTGGATACATTACTAAAGTGATTCTCTGGTTTTGCTTGCGGTATGGGAACCCTTCCCGTATAGGAACTACTACCGAGGCGTACCGTTGTTTTCGTAGAGGAAGCCGCATCCCCGAAGTGCATCATTCCTTCGGTCAATAGAATAGCTTATTTTCTGGTTGCCGTATAGTTATTGTTGGTAGGAGCCGAAACCCTGGATAAAAACAAAAGGAACTGGATTGCCGGTAAATCTCAATTTGCTCCAGAGTTTTTCCTAATGACCTTTCCACACCTGTTGAAGGGAATCACTCCTGGCAACTCCTAGAATGCGGTTAGAACTTGTTTTTCTTCAGAAATATGGGGAATCGGCCATCGACTACCACTGCTATGATCCGTCTTCGATTCACCAGCATTAGCTATCTTAAAATGGCATTTTAGAAAGCATCTCTTCCCTTGTTGGCTTGGGTTCCGATCGTTTACTAATAATAAGAGGAGTGGTGCCTTTAGATTTCTTTTCTTGAAATTATGCATCTCTCTTATCAAGTGATTTCTGACATCACCCTGCTCACGAACATAGATCCAGCCCTTCCTATTGAGAAAAAACACCTTGTATCCCCAGCTCATTGTGAATAAGCAGGTGATACATAGGAGTGAAGAAATAAATTCCCTGTGCCGCTTGTCGTTTCAGGTTCAAGGAATGGGGAAGTGTTCTATTGAGAAATGTTTTTTTCACTCATGGGCGTAATTCCCTGCATTGGTGTGTGAGAATTCTAAAGCTAGCTTTATGGGAGAGCAGGTTAGGGCATACCCCCGGTGGAGCATGTAGGTGGTGAGGAGGATATCGTTCAGTGATGCTATGACTACTGACCATAAAAGAAAGAGTTCTTTACGGCGCAGATGTGCGTTAGGTTTCCTAAAAACGTTACCATTGATAGTGGGGCATCTCTAGGAGGGAGGGTTATTTCTAGAAAAAACAAATGGATGTCCATTCTATCTAGCCGAGGGATATTTCCACAAGGTAGGAAGTTTCTCCTTCCGGCCAAGGAGAAAGAGACAAGTTTCCACCTCATCCGAGTTTTCTCAGTGACTTCCCCATAGCAACAGGAGAAGTTTTTTTCACCCTAAAGGAAAGGAAATTCGAAGAAATCAGATCTTTCAGTGAAATTAGCATCTACTAATCTAACTAGCGAACCAATATTAGTATCATTTTTGGGTTCTTACCTTTTAGTGACTCTTCACCGAGTGATACACTACTACTTTTGGTTCGAGTGATACACTACAGCATGTTACGAACATTATCAATCCTTGAGAAAAGGAAGAAATGGTGAACCTCTCCTTGTGATCGGGATGAGGTAGATGCCTCCCAGCCGAGGGGCGGATCGAATCGGAGTTTCCTTAGGTAGCCACCGACCTACAATTCTCCTTAAACTTCTGTGCTTGGTGGAAAAGAAGCGAACAAAGGTACGCTCGCTTGCTGTCTTGTTCTCTGCCACGGACTGGGATCGCTCGCCAGCTAGGCCCTCTAGAAAAAAGTTGGAGCAACATTGTATGAGAACATATTACCCATCTTAGGGGACAAGGGGCGGAACGACCTCTTGATCTACTTACTGCAGCCTAGGACGGGCGTCGTCATCTAGGCGTGACTTCTTGTTTTGATCTCCCCTACGCCTAGGACGTTGTCTGGGCCAAGAGCCATAGTTAGTTGATGTTTCCATTTGGTTCTTCTTTCTCGTTGTTGATACCGGCAAGACCCAACCAGATGATGATGTCTGCTGGTTGGTAGTGAGAGGACTCTTAGTACCCGCAAAAAAAGGGCGCTGGTGAAAAAACAATCATTTGATTTAGTTTCTTGCTCTCCCTTAGCAGCGGGAAATGAGTCTATCTATCTGCCTAGCATTGGTAGATTTCCCCCAACGCAATTCAAAAACGGAAATTCCACGAATCCCTGAGGTGGATAAGTCCGACGACTCAGCAGCAGTGCGGAATTGAGTTTTTGGTCCGGTGGATCTGATCTATAGTTAGGGGGCAATACATACCAAAAGGTTCGAAGAAGGAAGGCGCAGTATATAACCAACCCACCCATAGCCGGTCTAACTGCTGAGAGAGAAAAGTGCTTTTCTTTCCCTAAGAGTCCTCGAGTACACACAGCTATTGCGGATCCTTTGCGAGATCAGGATTTTTGATTCATAATTTAGAATCAATCCATGTTAGGTCAACATCGAGACAGAGCATCTCAGTTGGCTCTGTCAAGGAAGTGAAACAGGCATTCCTAGGTTGAGGTTACCATTGGATTGACCCTCAGTCAGGCCTCCGATTCCAAGGAGTTGATTCAACAAGTTCCCCGCGCTACCCCACGGGAAGTCTAATCGGATCAATCGGTGGTTCCGTAATGAGTAGTCGAATACACATTGAGGGGGCCTTGCCTCCTCCTTCCCGCCCACACCTTCATTCTTTTCCTCCTCTAATCTTAGAAAGCATACTAAACTTCACTCCAATCTTTCTCCATTAGCAACAAGAGCAGCTCTATCTATCGGCCCTTGATGAGTAAGCTTAGCTATACCGCTTAGGTTGCAAAGCAGCAAGCTCCCTTCTAATGTGTTGTTGCTTGGAGCCTTCTCGCTTAGTCAGCCGCCTTCAGCCCTTCCTCCTTCTTACTCTGTTTGGTATTCGCTTGCGGGTTTGTTTCCAGGTTCTTTCATTCTTGGTTGGCTCTCTCTATTGTTGTTTGTAGATCGTGCGTCCTGCGCATTGATCTGGCAGCGAGACCCGCCCTGGTTGTAAAGCGAAGCAAGCCGCCCTTCCTTTCATTCGTTGCTTTGTCTTTGGTTTGTTTTTAAACTCGACCTTCTATCCGGACTGTGGTGACGAACCTTACTCCCCTCGGTCAAGTGGTTGACCCGTCTGTCCAATAAGTTTACTAAGTGAATGGGAATCCTATAGTTTGACCAGCCTGGGAAGAGTAGTCAGAGGCAATTTGCTAATATGGAGATGTTTATATCGGCTTTCTTTCCTAACTAACAGGAAAAGAGAGACATGCGAGTTCGACTCTCGTTCTATCCATGTTCAGCAGTCCCTTTCCATCTTGGTACTGTTGATGGCAGTACCGCTCAACTACGAGATGCTTGAAAGTCGATGTATCAATAATGTTCCCAAGAGTAGCATCGAGCCTTGAAACGGCAAGCCATGCTTCAAGCTAAGTCAGTATGGATCTAATTGATTGCTAAACTGAAGGAACGATCTCTGTCGAAGATTCTCATTCTGAAGCAGGTGCCTAGCTCTGGAAGGATGAACGGGATCATACCTATTTGAATTGAAGAACATTCTGTAACACTTGTTTTTGAGTGGGGAAGGAAAATAAGCACACAAGTGAACAACCATCTAACCGTTAGTCTGAACTCCTAGGATCAGTCCATCAGTAAGAAAAAGCTTTCGTTTCCGTCATTCAGCAGTGGAATGGAATAGTTCGATGGTCTTGATCGTCCAACCATTGATTGGAATGTCTATCATGATAAACCGTGTAATTATATAAGCTAAGAAGATGAGGCAACAAAGAACCTAACCGTCCTCTCTGATTGACTTCATCAGAAGATTCCTATGGTCTGGTTTACCTTTCTTCTTTCCTTGCAACCTTGGATCGATATGTTTCATTCCTGGGCTATGCTCTTTCAACGGTTGACAGAAGAGGGGGACGGGCAAGGATGATCAGACTGCTTGGTTTGGTTCGTCAGAGGTATTAAAAACCTTCTTTTTGGTCTTTTCTTTCTTGCCACCACTTTAACAGGTGCCGCTGGAATGAGAGCGTAAGTTGCGGAGTTTTTTCTGGATTTTTTTGGTGCGCTCTTCCTTTTTTTGGATAGAAAGAAGGGTTCAGCGGGAGGGCAAGGGGTAGTTAAGTTTTAGGTTGGCTCTTGTTTTTTACAGACTTTCTTTTCGGTGTAATTTAAAAAAGAAGTAGCAATTGTTCATTTCATTTCATTTTTTGCATTGGTAGTTCTTTTTCATTTGAAAGGGCAAAGGGGGGAAGGGAAAGGATTGACCCTCAGGGATCATATTACTCAAGAAGACTTGGGGAAAATAGCAGGATTGGAAAAGTTTGAAGAGACTGAGGAAGACAAATCCATTGTCGAATCATGCAGAGTGATAACATCGAGTAGTGGGGGCTGGCTTCCACCCCTGAGAGAGAGCTTGATTTACCAGAAATCCCGCCAAGTCCTAGTGGGCCTAGATTTCGCGATAAGTTCCGAGAAATGGAGGAAATGATGCATTCAAAGTTCGCAGAATTGCAAGAAAGAAAAAATCCTTGAAAGAAAAACCAAACAAGACCAGATGTTCCCTATTGTTATCAGGAACGATCCTAAATGTTCGGCCTTAATGAGATGGACCTTGATTCCTCTCCAGCCAGGAAAAGATGCGTCTCCTCTTTGTTCTACTACCTTCATCCTCGGGTGAAGCCGGTTGGCTCACCAAACAAGATATATACTGTGAAATCATTGGTAACCATGCCTAACGGTCGGTCATCTAAGCTATCGGCCAAGGCAAGTGAGAGCTGTTCAAGAGTTGAGGGCATGTCTTTAGCTCGAGCAGCATCCACTCCCAAAATGTGAGTTAAGCTTTAAAAGAAGAAGAAGAGCTACGAGTGGAACAGCTTCTTCTATTCCTTGTTGGCCTCCAGCTCCTTCTGTCCCTCAATCCTCTTCTCTGCCCTTTTTTTACTATTATGCGTGGCATGCCCCCTGTTCGTATCTTAACAGGGCAACTGAGGGAGTCCTGGATTAGGGGGTGTTCGGATAGCCGGACTATACCTTCAGCTGGACTCCTGGACTATGAAGATACAAGATTGAAGACTTCATCCCGTGTCCGGATGGGACTTTCCTTGGCGTGGAAGGCAAGCTTGGCGATGCAGATATTCAAGATCTCCTACCATTGTAACCGACTCTATGTAACCCTAACCCTATCCGGTGTCTATATAAACAGGAGGGTTGTAGTCCGTAGGACATCAACTCCATAGACAACAATCATACCATAGGCTAGCTTCTAGGGTTTAGCCTCCTTGATCTCGTGGTAGATCTACTCTTGTACTACCCATATCATCAATATTAATCAAGCAGGACGTAGGGTTTTACCTCCATCGAGAGGGCCCGAACCTGGGTAAAACATCATGTTCCCTGCCTCCTGTTACCATCCGGCCTAGACGCATAGTTCGGGACCCCCTACCCGAGATCCACCGGTTTTGACACCGAAATTGGTGCTTTCATTGAGAGTTCCTCTGTGCTGTCGCAATCAGGAAGGATGCCTCCTCCCGTCTTTAAAGACGGCGCTGTTGCTAAGGGAGCCTTGGCTGTCGGCCAAACTCTCCGGCTAGGTGGTTTCCTCATGACCGCCTGTTCGGCTGTTGCACCGACGGTGACCTCTCGGGTCATCAAAAGCAACCTACACGTCAGCTCGGAGCTCGTCGAGCAGCTAGATCCAATGGAGCTCTCTTCCATAAACGAGCTCTTGGATCGCATCGATGCCCTGGGGGTTGCTACGGATTATGACCAGGTTGGGCTTAAACCCGATCTATGAGAAATTAACTCTCCCCAAGTCACCCACCACGTTGCCGTGGTAGAGGCGCAGTGCAGCGACCCTTCATCTATTTTAAGTACTAGCTACGTCCGAATTGCCGACCCCTCCAAGCCGGATACCCGCGGAGGGGAGGATGTAACTCAAGACCTGAGCTTAGGATCAGGCAACGGGCCAGATTCATTGGACAACACCCAAGAATCCGAACTTCAGAGTTCGGAAACTCTTCGGCCTTCGAATCTTGGATTGGGTGAGGTTTCAGATTCAACGACACCCGCCCACCCAATCATAAGCGATCTCTCCCAAATCAGGCAGAGGCCCGAGGAAACAGTACATCATTACTGGGCCAGATTCCTCCTGGTTATGAACAGGATAGAGGATTGCCGCGAGGGAGACGCAATCTCAATTTTCTGCAGTAATTGCACGGACAAGGGAATCCTTAACGCCGTAAGTCGTCGTGATATTACACGCTTCACTGACTTGGCGTCCATAGTACAAAAATACTGTGCGATGGAAAGCGCCTGGAAAACCGAAATAAAATTTTGGGATAATCTGGCCTTGAATAGTAATCTCGTCTAAACTAAGAGAGTGCATCATCATAGGACACCCGGGATAAACACAAAAAGCCAAAACCCTTTACAGGGCATGGAACCGTACTGGAAAGATGGCTTGATGGACCCTGTAGAATTCACAGTACAAAGGACGCCACACCAACTCACAGCCTTAGAGCATGTTGGATACTCCGGCCCAAGGACACCAGTACCGTTCTCACAGTCTTCGAGACTTTCGCATCAAACAATGTGCGAAAAAGAACACTCCGCAGCCTCGCCGAAGTCTATCAAGTTGCAACAATAAATCCATGGAGCGACACTGCCATTACCTTCAACGCAAGTGATGAACCTAGATTCCGAACAGCCCGAGCACCAGCCGCATTGGTCCTCAGTCCCGTAGAGGACGGCTTTCACCTCACCAAGGTGCTCATGGATGGAGGCAGCGGACTGAACCTCATTTATGAGGAAACCCTTCAAAAAATGGAAATAGACTGGAACCACGTCGAGCGAAGCATCACAACCTTTAGAGGAATAATCCCCAGTCGGGAAGCGTGCTGCACAGGAAAAATCACACTAGATGTGGTGTTCGGCACGTCAGATAATTACAGGTCCGAAGAAGTCACGTTTCAGGTGGCCCCGTTTAAGAGCGGACATCATGCTTTACTAGGGCGGGAAGCATTCACAATCTTCCAAGCAATACCCCATTACGGATACATGAAGCTTAAGATGCCCGGGCCGAACGGAATTATCACTCTAGCTAGTGATCCGGACATAGCACTCCGCGCCGAAAACAAGACGGCCGCATTAGCCCTTGAGGCGCTATCCGAAGCCTTAGCGGCCGAGGAACTGACTGCGATGTGGTCCACGGTTAACAAGGATGATGTGATACTCGATAAGAGATCCAAATCCACATCCTTCAAGCCAGCTGACGAAATAGTCAAATTCCAGGTCCATCCAATGGACCCCAATAAAATAGCTTCCATCGGGGCACGACTGAACCCTGATGCAGACGCCGCACTGCGAGAGTTCCTACGAGAGAACTGGGACATCTTCGCCTGGCACCCTTCAGACATGCCAGGGATCCCATGCAGGCTGGCCGAACATAGCTTAAATATCCTAAAAGGATTTAAACATGTCAAACAAGACCTTCGGCATTTTCCCGAACCCAAGAGACAGGCTATGGGAGAGGAGCTAGCCAAGCTATTGGAGGCCGGATTCATCAGAGACATAAAACATCCGGACTGGCTAGCAAACCTGGTGATGGTACCAAAGAAGGACAAATCCTGGCACCTGTGTGTCAATTTTAAGGACCTTAACAAGGCTTGCCCAAAGGATCCCTTCCCCCTCCCCCGTATCGATCAAATTATCGATGCCACCGCAGGACATGATTTGTTGTGTTTCCTCGACGCATACTCCGGTTACCATCAAATCAAGATGGCAGAATCAGACCAAGCTGCAACAGCATTCATCACACCATATGGCCCATTCTGCTTCAACACAATGCCCTTCGGGCTGAAAAACGCCGGCGCAACATATCAGCGCATGATCCAGACATGTCTGGCAAACCAGATCGGCAAAACAGTGGAGGCGTATGTGGATGATGTGGTCGTCAAATCAAGACATGTCGAATCCCTAGTAGACGACTTGAGGCTTACATTCGATAACCTTCGAAAATATGACATCAAGCTCAACCCAGAAAAATGCGTCTTCGGCGTTCCAGCCGGAAAGCTCTTGGGCTTCATTGTATCCGGTAGAGGAATTGAAGCAAACCCAGCCAAGATCCGAGCTTTGTCACAATTGGATGTCCCAAAGGACCTTAAACAAATACAAAAATTAACCGGATGCGTGGCGGCTTTAAGCCGCTTCATCTCCCGCTTGGGAGAAAAGGCACTACCCCTTTATCGCCTCCTTCGGCGCACCAAACACTTCGAGTGGACGGATGCCGCCACAGACGGACTTGATGAAATAAAAGCCATATTGGCAACAAACCCAGTCCTGGCCGCGCCAAACACTGGCGAACCAATGTTATTGTACATTGCAGCAACACACCAAGTTGTCAGCGCAGTGCTCGTTGTCGAGCGGGAAACGGACGGACACAAATTCCCCCTTCAAAGGCCGGTCTACTACGTGTCCACTGTCCTCACTCCATGCAAATCACGGTACCCGCATTATCAAAAGATTGCATACGTGGTATTCATGGCATCCCCGAAGCTACGACACTACTTTCAAGAGTGTTCCATAACAGTAGCCTCGGAAGTGCCACTAAACGATATTATCAACAACCGCGATGCAACGGGACGGATTGCAAAATGGGCCAACGAGCTTCTCCCATTCGATATAACCTATGAACCACAGCGAGCTATTAAATCACAAGTTTTGGCCGACTTTGTCGCAGAATGGACGGAGGCCGAGCTCCCTAAAGAGTACGGCACATATTCAAACTGGATTATGCATTTCAACGGCTCCAAAATGTTGGCCGGACTAGGGGCCGGCGTCATCCTGACGTCCCCCACAAGAGACACAGTCCAATATGTGCTCCAGATCATGTACACGGATTCCAACAATGCAGCCGAATATGAGGCCCTCCTACATGGCCTCCGGATAGCAGTATCCATGGGTATCAAACGCCTAGAGGTACGCGAGGATTCAAACCTCGCGATATCCCAAATAAACGGAGACTTCGACACCAAGGACCCAAAAATGGCAGCTTACCGCAACGCCATCCTAAAAATGTCAGCTCGGTTCGAAGGGCTGGAGTTTCACCATATAGCCCGAGAAAACAATCAAGCGGCGGACGTCCTAGCATGCATCGGAGAAAAACGCGATGCTGGGAGGGGGAACCCGCAAATAACAGCCCGAACCCAGCCGCACCACTCGACGCCGAACAATCTGACACAATTGGAGGCTCTGCCAACGAAATTACACCTTCAGCCCACGAAATAATGGCGGTTATCGCCCCGTGGACAGAACCATTCCTAGCCTACCTTACTAGGCAGGAACTCCCGGAGGACCAAAACGAGGCCCGCTGCATAGTGCGGCGATCTAAAGCCTATAGAGTCCATGAGGGAGAGCTTTATAAGAAAAGCACTACCGGAGTCCTTCAAAGGTGCATCTCCGAAGAGGAAGGGCGGAACCTTCTGGCTGAAATTCATGCCGGACTCGGTGGTCACCACGCCGCTGCTCAGTCCCTTGTTAGCAAGGCTTTTCGTACTGGTTTTTATTGGCTGACGGCCCGGGCAGACGCTCAGGACCTAGTCCAACGATGCGCTGGTTGCCAACTTTTTGCCAACCAAATCCATATGCCACCCACTACACTCCAAACTATACCCATCACCTGGCCTTTTGCGGTCTGGGGGCTTGACATGGTCGGACCCCTTAAAGGTGGGACCCATAGGAAAAAATACTTACTGGTCATGGTGGATAAGTTCACCAAATGGATAGAAGCCAAGCCTGTTAAAACGGCCGAATCCGGACCTGTGATAGACTCCATATCCGGGGTTGTACACCGTTATGGCGTCCCCCACAACATCATAACCAACAACGGTACAAACTTTACCACCGACGAGGTAAAACTCTGGTGCAAAAACATGGGCATCAAGCTTGATTATGCTTCCGTCTATCACCCACAAACCAACGGCCAGTTCGAACGTGCAAATGGTCTTATCATGAGCGGCATTAAACCCAGACTGGCGCGGTCCCTGAAGGAATCTAACACGCACTGGGTAGAGGAGCTCGACTCCGTGCTATGGGGGCTGCGGACCACGCCAAATCGCACCACCAGATACACACCATTTTTTATGGTGTACGGCGCAGAAGCAGTTCTTCCCTGCGACATAATTCATGACTCACCTAGAGTGCACATGTATGAAGAAAGAGAAGCCGAGCTCGATCGGCAGGACAACTTGGACGCCTTGGAGGAGGAGCGGGATGTGGCAAGAGCCCGTTCCGCATTTTATCAACAGCAGGCCTGAAGATATCAAAGCAGAGAAGTACGGGCCAAAAATTACAACATTGGCAAACTAGTCCTACGCCTGCCGGATAAGAAAAAGGACAAACTCAAGCCCAAGTGGGAAGGTCCATTCATAATTGACCAAGTCCTGACTGGTGGGGCATACCGCCTGCGAGATGCGTCGAACAACCGACTCGAGCCGAACCCGTGGAACGCCACCCGTCTCCGAAGATTCTATGCCTAGCGCTGGACTCTTTGTTCGTCTCCTTCCTTTGTCCATTCTTTTTTGAATTTTTCTGTCTTACATTTCTCTCCTTCCCATTTTTTTCTTTTATAGCCCTTAAAGGCTCATCTAGTGATGCGCCACCCGCGCTCCTTAAACCTGGGGGCTTCTTTCACAGAAGCTTATTTATACGGGCTTCACGCCCAACACATGCGTCAAACTTCCGCATGTACCTTTTCTTTCACCATTATATGCATCGATATGACTTAAGTTTTGGCCAAGCTGCATTGCCTGGCTCCTGTGCTTACCCCTACGTTCCCGATTGTTCGGCTAGGCAGTAAAGGGAGCACCTCTGCGATTGTTACTGCCCGGTCAGCCAGACATGTACCTCAGACTGGGTGAAGCCGAAAGCTAGCGTTCTTAAGGTAATATTCGGTCGGTGAATTAAAAGATGATCTTTTTACTCATTTTATGCGCCCCCAGATGCTTTTTTTTCTACGTCTCTTCACGCAGTCCGGACATGCACCTTAGGGCATCCCTCCCAGCGAAAGGAACCCTTAACGGAACTATTCTCTCTGGAAGATGTTTCTTACTAACCATGTAATATAACATAACTAGTTGGGCACTTGTCTAATAAAGCACTGATGACCCCTACGCCTGGTCTCCACGCATACCTCGGTTCTTATATAACCGCTAGGGTATTCGGACACACTCCGGACCATCAGGTCCCGAGGTTGAAGCGAAAAGGTCGGCAACGACAAACGATCTACAATCCGGCTAGAAGGCATTACACATGTCAATTCAAAATTACACAGTCATTCTGACTGATTGTATTCCTCTTCTATACCATCTAACAGGCTGTCTAATTTACAGTCCTGTTGGGAATACTTCGCGGCCAACTCTACTTGGCCGTATACTAAGCTTACAGGGATCTCCTTCCCGTCAGGCCCCACTGGTTCGACCTCGGCCATGTGGTTTGGGTCAGACTTCGTAAAACGGGTCTTCATCATGGCCCAGGCCTCCCTAGCGCCTTGTCGGCAGGCTGACATCTTCCACAACCGGAAGTGCCGCCGAGCTCCCTTCAGCTTCTCCGCAAGCTCTCCATGGCCCTCGGGCACGGAGTGGGCAGGCCATAAGGCTTGGGCAATACCTCGCATCGCCTGCCGAATTCGCTCGTGCAGTTGCAAGAGTTCGGTAAGAAGGTCACCCGTAGAACCGGACATCTCCTCTGCAGGACGATCTGTGAGCATACCTATAGACATTACTCTGTTAGTCGACTTCCTCGCCGAACTCTTTTTTTCAAAGATCGTTCAAGCACTTACTAAAAATGCCGCGTCGAAGCCGCTGATTCTCCTTCATGAAGTCCGATAGCTGGCCACGAACATCTTTAAGTTCGACGTCCAGCTTGGTGTTGGCATCCTGAAGATCATTCTTCTCTCGCCTCACCTTCGTCAACGTACTCTCACCGGCCTTTAGCCGACGTAAGAGTTGTTGCTTGTCCGGATCGAGTCCGGCGCCATCTGCAATATGATTTGTCAGATTTGCACCCACACCGCACAATACTAATCTTCCGAAGTGTATCTTACCTGAGGGGGTCTCTTGGGGCTCCCCTGCTGCGGCTAGTGCGGCCTCTAGTTGGGCCTTGCACTTTTCCAGCTCCTGGGACAGTACGGTCTTCTTCTCTGTACGAACCTACATATTAAGTGATCCTTAAATCATTTGCTCTAATTGCTTCAAGTCTCGGGGGCTACTAGCATAAATATATTTGACCAAAATTTTCTTACCCGTATGTCTTTTACATACTACTCCGTGGCTCTGGCTAAACCATTTTGAGCGGCACAGAGGTACGCATCTCCCGAATTAAAGGCATCTAAAGCCTCTTGGGAGAAACAAGTGTCGTGTAGAACTTTCCGGCGACGCCTGTGGTTCATGGCACTCTCCACTCCAGAATTTGTGGCAGACAGCCTGTCCGCATCCTCTGTCGGAGGAGCGTCCGGTGCGCGCCTTGTGCTCGCCTCCGCTTCCTGGCCAGACGTTGGAGCCTGGCTGGTGGAGGCGCGATTGGCTACCTCTCCGGATGTAGTCCGGCGAGGTATCTTCGTTCTGAAGATAGCACGAATGTTAATATGCCCTGACAAAATAACTCTAGGGAAACAGAGGGTGCGCTATACCTTTGCTCCGGCATCTCAGTCCGGACTACATTCCTTTTTGCCCCACGGGGCCCTGCGGCCCCTCGTTGGCTAGCCACCGCAGGTTCGGCCTCCTGCCTCAGAAATCTCCCCTGAAAACACGGTTGTCGTCAGAAACACCGGAATACGTGAGAGTGGGATCTCTTTCAAGGGAATGGGACTCCGGTTTCTGTCACCTGGGAGGCCGGGATTAACCCTGGGTAATCCGCCATAATGGCTACCAAGGTATTGTCCTTGCTTAGCTGATGGAACACCCCGTCGATAAGCTCCACCGATATGTCCGGATCCTCTTCAGAGTCCGGATTGAGGGACCGTTCTGGGTCCTCGGGCTGTGGAGGGCGGCTATTTATATCCTTTACCTCCTGTCGCAGTTCCTGCATTAAAGTCGTTAGACTACCTATCTAACCGTGGGAGTATAAAACAAACGGGCAAGCCCAATTGTTCACTTACCCAACTTGGAGGATCGTACATACTGAATCCGGCCCGTGGATTGACGCGAAGGAATTCCTCCTTTTCTCCCTTGTACAAAGAGGATAAGATCTTTACTAAGGCGGCGGCTGAGGCCGGCCCCTTACGACCGTAACGTGTGGCGTCATCCTCCCCGTTGAAATCCCACATGGGGTGGCCTCTATATTGAAGCGGCTGCACCCCCCCGCATAATGCATGCGGCCATGACTCCAATCATGGTTAGTCCGGAATGAGCCAACAGTCTTATCCGGCCCATCAGGTAAAGGACATCTCTGTCGCTTTCTCTCTGAGAGCTCCGCGGACGCTAGCTCAAGCGTTTCTTTAATGGGGCGCTGTTGAACTCAGGGAGACCGACCCGGATAGGGTCCGGTAGCGGGACGTCATCTATGTAAAACCATTCCGAAGGCCAGTCCTCGGACGCCTTCTTTGGGGTTCCGGATAGGTATCCGGTCTCGGCGATGCGCCATACTTCGGCTCCGCCCACTTGGTAGATAGACCCCTCTTGAGAACGGGGCACCAGGCAGAATAACCTCTTCCACAGTGCGAAATGAGCCTCAACGACTAAAAATAGCTCGCAAAGGGCGACGAAACCCGCGATATGTAATACGGAGGCGGGCGTGAGATTGTGCAGCTGGAGGCTGTAGAACTCCAGAAGCCCGCGGAGAAATGGGTGAATTGGAAATCCCAGTCCCCTTACTAGATAGGGGACGAGGCACACCCGCTCTCCTTTAGAAGGATTGGGGGTGCTCTCCGCTTGTTTTCCGCCATTGTAGGTGGCGAGACCGGATCGGACCGGGACCATGTATGCCTGGGGGAGAAATCCCTTGGCCTGAAGCGACACTAACTCGCTATGCGGGATGGTGCAACTCTCCCAGTCCCCGGGTTTGGGACTGGAGGGGCGAGGGGAGGAGCTGCGACGGCTGGACATGTTGGAATGGACCTTTGCTGGAAGCGCTCTGATGATAACTCGCGGAGAGGAGAAGATGTGGTTTGGACCTGAATCCCCATCCCGTTAAATAGGCGGCTCGTTTATATGGCTAGGGTTGTGGATGTAAAAACGCCCCGGCTTTTCGCATTCGTTTGACACATGGAAGACGACCATTATTGGGTGTGGAAGCCAAGGAGCATTACATTACAAAAATCGGACATTATTCCTACAGGTACACAAGATTTGGAGAAGAACCCGCCTTGCAATGCCGAACAATCTGCGCGTCAGACTTATCATCATTGAAGCCTGGTTCGAGGGCTACTGAGGGAGTCCTGGATTAGGGGGTGTTCGGGTAGCCGGACTATACCTTCAGCCAGACTCCTGGACTATGAAGATACAAGATTGAAGACTTCGTCCCGTGTCCGGATGGGACTTTCCTTGGCGTGGAAGGCAAGCTTGGCGATGCGGATATTCAAGATCTCCTACCATTGTAACCGACTCTATGTAACCCTAACCCTTTCCGGTGTCAATATAAACTGGAGGGTTGTAGTCCGTAGGACATCAACTCCATAGACAACAATCATACCATAGGCTAGCTTCTAGGGTTTAGCCTCCTTGATCTCGTGGTAGATCTACTCTTGTACTACCCATATCATCAATATTAATCAAGCAGGACGTAGGGTTTTACCTCCATCGAGAGGGCCCGAACCTGGGTAAAACATCGTGTTCCCTGCCTCCTGTTACCATCTGGCCTAGACGCACAGTTCGGGACCCCCTAGCCGAGATCCGCCGGTTTTGACACCGACAGCAACCTTCTCTTGCAAACAATCCCTTCGTCGCTAACACCGGTAATGCCCCATCCCTTTAATACTACCTTCGAGGAATTTCTCTCGCGTCCCTATAGTGATAAGAGCGCATTCTCTAACAGCTTTGAAGCCGAGGCAGCCATTCTCTTGCCAATCCTAAACAAAAGAAAGAAAAGCCCTACCCGCCTTCATTGGTTGAGTAAGGGGCATTTACCTATCAGTCCTAGTCCTAAGGCACAATCGGAGCACTAAGCCAAATTACAGCTTGACTCCGTAAATTAGACCCCATTCTCCTAGTCCTATTCCTGATTGTTATTTCGGATTCTGTGCCTGGGTGGTATCTTCTTACTATTGATTCAACCTCTTCGGGCAAACATTGTCACTTCCTTTATTTGAAAAAAGGGGTCTAGAACTACAGTGATCTGATACCTTCTTCCCTTGGTCTGGGTAGGTAGGTTATGTAGGCTACAACTGTTCATAGGTTGTTCGATCGCAAAAGGCCAAATAATCGATTACTAGTATGCCGGATATTGCCAGGAGGCCCTTCCCCCTATGTTTGACTCATCCTAGATGGGTTCACACCTGTTGATTCTGGTCAAAGAAAAAAGCTTTTTCATGGCATCCGTCCCATCACACCAATCTACGCCAAGATAAAGAATGCTGGGTTGCCAGGAACAAACCCTGTGATTCAAGGTCTTGCCTAGAATTGCCCTACGAAAAATGCACCCCATTAATTAATCCCTCTTTAGAGTAGTATAAGTACATCCTCGACTATAGCACGAGTAGAGTCGAGTTCTCGTACTAACCTAAGAGCAGATATGCCGAAATATTTCAACATTCAAGTAGCTAATCAGTAAACGACTTCTCCGTAACAGTTTGAAGATTGGCTCGCAACGCAAGTAGCGGCAAGAAAGGAGAGCAAGACTTCCTTTTCTAAAAGAAGAAAGAACTAGACTTCTATAAGAAGATTTTTATAATCGTAGATCATGGAATATTCATCTATCTTATTAGGTAACTACTTTAGCTGCTCTCGAAACCGAACCATCGTGAATAGAACTAGCGCTTAAGGAAGAGTAGGATCTGTTAGCAAGTCATATTCAATCACCCGGTCTTCTCCTTCCTAGCTTTTATATTTTATGATTCTCTCTTGGATTTTCATACACTTAGCCGTGTACGTATCTTGGCTAAACTCGAACCTATAGTTGATCCATCCATACTCGGTAAAGAATCAAAAAGGTACTTGAAGACGACTTTGAATGGGAGGAGGTTTTATTTTTATCCCCCTAACCTTATTTTTATGTCTTCTTCGTTCTCAGTCCCTACGGTCCATTGTAGGATGATTTTCCTAAGGCCTTGAATTCGTTGGCAAGGTGATCAGGGT
>CM067841.1:131961782-132504282 GCA_034509565.1 Triticum monococcum | reverse complement strand
TCCTTATAGGTATCTACCCATGTTCAATCACTGAAGTAATGAATCTAAACAAGAAAACGAAGTAGAAGTGAAAAGCTTTTCTAATATATTTTTATATCTCTTTGCTTAGTTTTCCCCTTTAATGTCCCTCTCCATTATTATTCATAGTAATGTGCTCCTCACTGAGCTTTATGATTTCCATTGTCATTCTTCCCTCTCCTCTCTGATTGCTTTTCATTGTCTCTTTGCGTTTACCCTATTTTCGTGACTCTCCTCTCTTTCTTCTCCCCGTACCATTATTTTGATCATTTCTGAATCTTGAGATTGCTTCAATGCATGTGATCCCTCTCCTCAGCCTTCCCCTCCTAAATCTTAGAATCCTAATGCCGCAGGTGCTATGTTGGAAATCCATTTTTTTATCCTCTGCCCCAAGGAAAATCAAAGAAGAAGAAAGCCCTGGTATTCTCTACTTGAATTCAAGAAGATTCAGATACCGAAAGCAATAGGAATGGGAAAGCAGAGCGGGCAATAGGTTTATGACTGAGCACTAGAGCCTGGAATAGCAGGAATGAAGGTTGGGAAATATGCCATGCAGAATTCCAATAAGTTGGCACTGCTTTCCCTTTCCATATGAAAAATGGAGAGGAAAAGCATGGGTGGACCAAGCGTTTTAACCGAAATCTAGTGACGGAGAAAGAAGAAAGAATGGGAAGAAAGCAGCCATGGGCAAGCTTTAATTAATAGAAATAAGTAGGAGTTACAGCCTTTAAATTCGAGTGAAACGAGCCTTTGACGTAGTCACAAATTCGACTGCCCTTTCACTATTATTATTATTTCGAGTAATAGCGGAAGGAGTGCTAAAGCCCATTTTAGTAGAAAGTTGCTGCCCTTTTCTAGTAATGCGGAGTGACATAATCAATCGAATTCGACTGGTTGGTTCCCCTTATTAGTCAATTGCTTTTGACGTATCAGGTGGGAATGGGAGAGCCTCTTTTCTTTCCGCAATGGAATCGGCTTAAGCTCGACCTTTTCTTTCATTTCCTATCATAGGGATATAAAAAGAAATCCAATTGCGTTTTTCTTAGTTTAGAATATCAAAATACATCCCACAACCCGATCTTAGGTTCAGAGTCGCTTTGTGGGAACTTTAAGAGAGAGAAGAGAGATCATAGCTTAATATCAAAGGTCAGGTATACCTGCCTACGTTCGGCATACACATTCACTAGTTCCATTCGGAACCTTTCTCTAGATGGAATCCTGATTCGACTTTCAAATGCAAGAGCAAGAATGCCGTGAGGGAGCCCTATCTAAAAAATGCAAGGACAGATCCCACTTTCTTCAATCGAGCGGGCAAGGGATCGCAAACATCTTTTCTTTTCAGAGAAAAGGTTTTCAAAAGATATCCCGAAGGGGTCTTAGGTAAGGTAAGGAGTGACAGCTCTATTCAATAAGCTGGCTCTTTAAGGGAAGATAGGGCATCTCCTAAAATGTGGAAGTTTGGTGCTTTAGAGATAGGGCCGGCACGCTTTGCTGGAAAGCAATAAGTCAACAAAACAAGGTAGGTCTACCCCCTAATAAAGGTTTCGCTCGACGACCCTGTATCCATTCTCGATTAAAGCACGGAGAGTTAGGTTTATTATCTCCAGTTTGATGCGATCTTCTCCACGACTTGGTTCTTATGGATCTCCTCCACGTCCTAGGCATCTTGTCTCTAGCTCTGCTCTCTATCGGTAGTAAAATCAGTACTTTGTCTTTGCCTGTCTCTGTCCATTCCTTCAACACTGATGGACTCGGAGTGGCATAACCCCTTTAATAAGAAGCATAAGACCTAAAGCGAGGAGGTAGAATCGAAAGAATGATAGCAAGTTCTTTGAAAGTGGGAAGAAAGCCAAGGATACGGTGGTGTGTAGGGTCTTTCAAATCAATCAGGAAAGCGTGAGCTGAGAAGGAACACGGCTTTCCGTGCCTTGACAAGTGGATCTACCAAGAATAGCTTTTTCAGCCGTTACTTATTATATAATAGCTCGATCCGCTCATGCATGTGATTGATTTCTCCCTTCTCTTTCGAAAATCTTCCATTCGAACAGGAAGATTCCCTTCTTGTTGTGTATCCAGAACCTGAGGATGATGAGGATCTATAAAGGTTCTTTGATCGAGCTCTCACTTCGGCTTCTTTTGTTGCCGAAGACCAGGACCCGTCTTATTTGCTGAAAACATGTCTATTTAGGGACTCTTTCCTTTCAATGGACATACTTGCCTAGAACTAATTCTACCTTGAGAGTGCTTCCCTCTTTTCTGATTCCTTCCCTTTGACCACCGAAAATACAACTTCTAATAGCCATTTCTATTTTATAGATGTTTCAAACAAGTGATTTTACACTTTGATCCTTCCTGTCTTTCCCCGATAGAGGAGTTTGACCCTTCCACTTCTGCCTTTGCCCTTTGTACTTCTTCCCACAATTGAGATCCCTATTAAGGAAGAATATCTCGCTCGTGCTTTTCTTGCGAGGAAATCGCTCTACTTTTTCCAGCGATGAGTGATTGAGTAAGGTCTAATTCAATCTGTGTTATGACCTACCTTTTTTTATTGAAGTAAACGAGAGCTTTACTTCTTCTTTTCAAACCCTAAGGTTTGAGCTCGTCCTCGGGTCGGATTTGGATCCTTTTCTCTCTTTTGAAATTCCATCGATATAGATGTCTCGACTGCTGAATCCGAATCCTTAGAACAACTTGATTCCGTTGATTCATTGTCCATTTGTCCTTCAACCGGATTAATGGTCAACGACTTTGACATCCTTTCCTTCCACAAGGTTTTTAATCCATCTCCCCCGCTTAGGGCGGTAAGGGGAAGTAGCGATATTTCGATTCCTTCGTGGGGAATCAACGAAGGCAGCCGCTCTAGCAGCTTTAGTACTTAAGTTAACGCCCCAGCCCTTATCCCGCGATGAGAAGGTAGATGCAGTAAGCCAACTCCTATCCTTCTTGCGGAAAGGGCATTCAATGCCATCTTCATTCCCTTCCTTGCTTCGAGGAGCAGGTCGAATAGTCAAAGAAGGGGATGGCTAATTCCAGGAATAGAGTAGCATTCTCAAGCACTACCCTCCGTTTTTTTCAGCCCATATAAAACAGTCAATCTACCAGCAGCAGAGGCTGCAGATACATGTCCACCACCTGTTTATCTACTACCATAAGCGGGAGCAGTTGCAGGTAAAGAGTGTTGTGAGGGCTTTCATTTGTGCGTTAAGGGCAGTTTCTGTTATAGCACTAGAAATCTGTGCCGTTAGTCGAATGCTCGGAATGAAAGAATGACTATTTCCTTGCTGGAACATAATGACAACCGCAGGAATTCGGAATAAGACATGTTAAGTTTCTCCTCTTTCTGTCTAATGACTACTACGACATGCCTAGACTATAACATTCCTACAGAGTGCTGCCCATAGATTACGGAACACTTAGCATATGTTGGTTGAGTCCCAGGTCTAGCTCCCTCACTCGCTCTACTTTGAATCACGAATTAGCGTATGAAAAGCGGTGATCTTTCTCTATTTCTTCCTCTTCCACCAAAACAAACAAGTTGTTTTCGGGCGTCAGGAAAAATTAGTTCTTCGTTCCTCCGGTAATTGGATTGATATATAAGGATTGGGGTTGTCACCCGTATGCTTCTTATCTTTGGCTTCAAACAAGGGGAGTCCTTTCAAGCTTCATCAAATCCATGGCACAAGGTCTGTTTTTCATTATAGAATCGAGCAAGAATCGGATTGTGAATTACGATTGTATGCAAGAAGGGATTCGGAAACAGGAAAGCGAGTCAAGTAATCCGAATATGTAGCCACTCTCATTCTAATGCTTATATCCAGAACTAGTTCACCAAACAAAGGGATAGAACTACTGACTAAACTGTAGCGAGCTAATACCTAAACTTGAACTCTGAAATAGCACTCATTCATTCAATTATTTGAAGCTAAGGTGCGGGAAAAGAATACATAAGGTTAGATATGAACTAGTTGACTGTTCGATTGAGGGACTACGACACATTTTACTCGTGTTTTTATTCCATTCCAGGATTCATTCATATTCGACCATAACGAGACTCAATAACGAAACTAGGGCCCTTGCTTTCCCAACTGGAGTAGGAAACTTCCAACCAAATAGGAGGGACCCGGAAGAAGAGATAAATGACAACTATCTCTAGAGAATTGAAAAGAGGTGTGCGAACTATGTTATTGAATCGGCCATGAAAACCTAAAATGAAGGAATAGGGGGTCTGGGATAAGCCTGTATTGGAGGCGGGTTTCCCAATAAGTCAATAGCTATCCTTCGCTATCTGGGGCTAGCTCACTCTATGAGATAAGTTTCATGTATGGTTTGAAGCAGTTAACTCCCTTTTAAGGAGCGATCGATCAGCCCCGACCATGATCGGTCTAGAATCTCTCTCATTGAGCTTCTCTTTTGCGCCTGCTTTCTTCTTGATTTATTGCAGCAGCTAGTCTCCCTTTTCCAAATTCGATTATAAGTGAAGTGAGTTATGTTTCAAGAAATTCCATCCATTTCATCGCCCAGAATAATACCCAGTCCTGCCAATCTCTACGACAATCTCTGGTTTAGTTTAGTTGATCTTTTTCTATTATGAAAAGCAAGGAAACACTAGTAATGGTGGAAACAGAACTTAGAAATCTAAGGCTGAAGGCTAGTTTCATTAACGAGTCTCACCTATTTCTTACTTCCCCTACCAGCCCTACCTATATCACCTTTCATATGGAACAGGAATGCCTTAGTGATGGGGCTAGCCGCTTTCACAAGAAATCAAACCAAACAAAGACACTTAGCATAGGAGTAGATTAGGGCATCTAGTGCTCTGTTCATCGTCTGAGGACTCTAAGGTGCCAAGGGAAATAGCTCCATCCCATTGGATATCCCTAGCCTTGGTGGATCAGTGCAGTGAGAAAAAACTCTTCCATTCTATCTATGGTAGATAAAGGAGCTTCAAAGCCGTAGCCATCCTCATGGCCTTTTCACTCTACAACCATTGCACTTTTTTATTAAATCAAATAGTTCATTTTCTCGCTCTTAACTCGAAAGTACTAACTAAATAGGGGCACAGAGAAATAAAGAAGTGTGGGGGAGAAGCAGCCGAGCTCATTCCCTTCCATTCCTGCTCTATAGTAGGGGTTATGTCCCCCTTTCCTAGTGAGAGCAATACGCAATGCTGCTACGAATAGAGATAGTGCCCTATCCACTGCAAAACGGTACTCTGCTTCAACCACACGGTATGGCTCCCTCATTTCAAACCAAGCTGTAGACCGAGTAGGAAATAGCTAAAGGTTCCGGTCCAAAGGTAAGAAGATCCGTTGGTTGGAAATCCGAATCAATTGTTACTGGTTCTCCCGTTCTTGGTACTGTGTCATGTGACTCTAAAGCCCTGACTAGGCTAGATTGAGATCTTGGTCCTTGCTAGGCTTACTCACGTAAATAACCCCCATGTCTTAGGTGTTCTCGGGGGTAAGTGAGTCAGTACAATCGGTTGCACAACCGTCCAGTCCATATCATAATTGTCATAATCAATCATATCAGTAGGTGGCATACTTGCCTGCTCAAGTCCATCTACTATGGATGTGGGCTTGGACCAAGCCATCCCCAGACACTGAACCAGATCTTGAAAATGGGACTGAACTGAATCCGACTTCTTGGTAGCCCAGTGGCTTTTGGTCCCCATCGGAAAGTGCTGAATGGACTGCTCCTTGCCCAACGACAAAAAGAAAGAAATTTAGGAGAGGATTGATAGGTTTAAGCATTCAGGGCTGGTCGCTCTTATGGATACCTGTGAGCTAGAGTCGGGAATCGAAAAGGAGACAACGGAAGCCGTGCAGATCTAGTTGGGAATGATGTTCATGCAGTGGAGAGCGTAAATGACCGGCCCTTGAGGCGCGAGTAGACTTATCATATAGAAAGGAAAGAGATAAGCGGAGGGAGGATGGTTTGATGATAGCCAAGATCTCCATCTCATTTGTCACTCTCGTATTCTTAATAGGAATCGGCAAGCAGATACAACCACTAGGCCATTGCCATTCGACTAGTCTATCAGAGTATCCTACGAAGTCAGGTCCAGTAGGCGCAGGATGCGCTAAGGCATTCGATCTTCCTACTGGTGGTCCACCATAGAGCTCCTATGTAGCCGTTTGTTTTCTCGCTTAACTAATTTGTATGAGGCGATACAGCTGAGATGAGCCAACGGTTCGAGCACTTAGCACAATGTGCCACTTAACCGGACGAGCGCAAGACCGGGTCTACCTACCTTATGACATTTATGAAAAACGAACATTGTATTAAGGGGTTTCTATCAGTTAGTAACAAAGCCGGCAGTATCCTTGAATTCAGGGGTCAGCTACGGGAGGTATGTCTCCATGTGTGCCGAAGAAGCGTCTATCATTATATGTTGTTTATCCAATCCAAAACTTCTTCATTTAGTTGGTAGAACCCACGCCAATATCATATTGACTCTCTCTCATCCAATAAGAGTTTCAGAGAGTTACTTTATTCAAATTCTCTCCTTTCCAAAGCTCCACAAGGAAAAAAGAGTAATAGGACAACAATATTGCTTTCATTTATTTTGAGTTCTTTCTTTGTTGAGATGGAAATCGACGTTCTTTTGAAAAGGGCTAGGTAGTTTGCGCGCAGGCAAAACTTCTTCATGAAAGGTCAAAAATAGACTTGGATTTCATGGGTTTCTTAATGACTAGTCGTTCATTTGAAGCCTTAAGAAACCGGCAGAGAAAGCGGCAGTTTTTTTTGAATGACCTTATTTCGAGAATCAACTAACCGAAAAATCCGTAGCCCAGGTGATTCGCTGCCTCCCTCTCGCCAAAATGGGATGAATCTTCTCATGCAGCTTTTTGATTATTCAGGGCGCAGCGAAGCCAATTTCCATCAAGGCAAGGGGGTAAATAAGGGGGAAGAGGAGTTGTAATGATAGAAAAGAGAAATGACTATAAGGAACCAACGATTCTCTCTTCTTAAACAACCTATATACTCCACACTTAACTAGCATTTGATAGATTATCCAACCCCGAGCAATCTTAGTTATTGGTGGGGGTTCGGTTCGTTAGTAGGTATTTGTTTAGTCATTCAGATAGTGACTGGTGTTTTTTTAGCTATGCATCACACACCTCATGTGGATCTAGCTTTCAACAGCGTAGAACACATTATGAGAGATGTTGAAGGGGGCTAGTTGCTCCGTTATATGGATGCTAATGGGGCAAGTATGTTTCTCATTGCGGTTCACCTTCATATTTTTCGTGGTCTATATCATGCGAGTTATAGCAGTCCTAGTGAATTTGTTCGGTGTCTCGGAGTTGTCATATTCCTATTAATGATTGTGACAGCTTATATAGGATACGTAGCACCTTGGGGTCAGATGAGCTTTTGGGGAGCAACAGTAATTACAAGCTTAGCTAGCGCCATACCAGTAGTAGGAGATACCATAGTGACTTGGCTTTGGGGTGGTTTCTCCATGGACAATGCCACCTTAAATTGTTTTTTAGTCTCCATCATTTACTCCCCCTTATTTTAGTAGGCGCCAGTCTTCTTCATCTAGCCGCATTGCATCAATATGGATCAAATAATCCATTGGGTGTACATTCTGAGATGGATAAAATTGCTTCTTACCCTTATTTTTATGTAAAGGATCTTGTAGGCCGGGTAGCTTCTGCTATCTTTTTTTCCATTTGGAATTTTTTTGCTCCTAATGTTTTGGGGCATCCCGACAATTATATACCTGCTAATCCGATCCCCACCCTGCCTCATATTGTGCCGGAATGGTATTTCCTACCGATCCATGCCATTCTTCGCAGTATACCTGACAAAGCGGGAGGTGTAGCCGAAATAGCACAAGTTTTATATCTCTCTTGGCTTTACCTTTTTTTAAAGAAATGTATGTGCGTAGTTCAAGTTTTCGACCGATTCACCAAGGAATATTTTGGTTGCTTTTGGCGGATTGCTTACTACTAGGTTGGATCGGATGTCAACCTGTGGAGGCACCATTTGCTACTATTGGACAAATTCCTTCTGTCTTTTTCTTCTTGTTCTTTGCCATAACGCCCATTCCGGGATGAGTTGGAAGAGGAATTCCAAAATATTACACGGATGAGACTCATCGCACCGGACCTTTTCTCCTTTTGGCCATAGCCATAGAAGAAGCTGCTCCTCCGAAGCGGAGGGAGGGGAATCTATGGATTCCTATAACCCTGCTTATATAGATTTTTTAAGACAACATTTAGGGTTTTTCCCGGGTTTGGTACCAAATCTGGATAAACTCCTTTCGGTTCTTAAAACAGAGGAAATTCTCTTCTAGCTTTCCACTTCCCGCGGGATGCGAACATGTTTAAATTGCCCCTAAAGAAGCTCAAAGATATGATTCAAGAAGTAATGGCTAAAGAGGAGGAAAACAGAGAAAAGCCTCCGGTGGAAGGTTGTGAAGACCGTCGTATGACTCTGGAGGAAAGGACAAAATTGCTTGAAGCATTTTCTTTCCTATGGGAGAAAAAACAATGAATTGGAACTATTGAGTGGTGTAGGTATCCATCTTAGCAAATAGAGATACCGAGGCCCACCAACCTACTACTTGTTGGTTCGGTGGGGAAAGAGGAGTGGGTATGAGGGCTTCTTTCACTGTTTCCCTAAGTTCAAAAGTGAATGTGGAAACGCTGTCTATGGTCTGGTTATAGCATCCCCTTTCTCAATTCCTTTTTGGTCAATAAGGATGGTTATAGCCAGCTTAGAAGGGAATTCTAAATGTAAGAAGTTGCTGGATGGTTTGCTCCAATGAAGAGGTACACCTAGGTAGGAGGGAGGGAGCTTTCCCACTTTGCAGACGAGTAGTTCTTCCGCTCCGCGTTGGATAGGAAAGGGGTGGAGAAGGTTCATTTATCAGGAATCTACTTGTTGCATAATGCACATGCCACAAACGATAAAGTGGAAGCACACTCAGATGAAGAGGATGGTGAATTGATCAATAATCCCATGTCTTTTTTGCTGAGAAATCTTGGATCAAGACATACAAGGCAGCATTGGTCAAACATAGGACTACCTAGGCTAGGTCATTCATTGCTTGCTCCGCTATATTCGTTTTGTCTTCTAGTTCTCCACAGGGACTTCCTACTACTCCGCCGAATCTCTCATCTAAGAAAGTAGGTCACCTGGGTCGGGTAAAGCACCGTAGATAAGGCTGGAGTTTATGAACAAGTTGATGTCTACTAGGGCATTGACCTTACAAGCAGGTAAGTATAGGGCTCGGCTAGGAATTCGTTTATGCTTATATTTATAAGCTTTCTTCTCACTAGGTAGGGCGGGCAGTTGGTCTTATTGCCCTGCATCATATGAGAAGGAGTTCTTCCACGAAATAGAGGTCGTCTATGGTCTTTGTGGCATTGATGGATAGTACTGGTCTGTTGTCAACAAATAGACTGGCTAGGTCACAGTCTGCTAAGTCTACTAGTGGGATATGAATATGCATTAGCAGTAGTTATTGCTGCCGGATTGGTATTAACAGTTGGTCAAGTCTAACATAACATTTTTAAGTAGAAGGATAGGGCATTAATTACCTGGGGTCGATAGGTACACCTTTATAATTATTGGCACAAAGCTCTGATCTCACTTTTCATAGGTAGGCGAAAACTCTATAGTGATAGTGTAGTGTATATTGGCTTGGATTCTTTCTATTCTTATGGGAAAGGCATATCCCCACCCAGTTCTTCTTCATCTTAATTAATAACTCCTTCCTGAACTTCAAAGTACGATAGAAACTTACTTATATCTCGTAGGAAAACTAGAGAATGAGCCATCTCCATCTCGTAGAGAAACTAGAGAGGTGTTGGGCGCAGCTGAAAGGAAATCCAAGAAGAGTCCATGAAAGGCTAGCACGATTAGGATCCTTTGTAGGGTTTATCTCGGAAGAGAAGGCTATGAAGCGAAAATCTCTTCTTTGGGAGAGAGGGGAAGATCTATGCAGGACACTTAACCCGTGCCGGAGGACTGCACACAGCTGGTACAACCTCGTGTGGTACATTTTACATGTTCTCACAAGTCCGATGGTACAGTTGACCTAGTATCGAATTATTATAGATTCCGTTGGCAACCATTGCCCTCCTGCATGTCGTCTGACACGACCGAAACGAAACTTTACACCCCTTAGCAGCCCCCTGTCGGCATCGAAAACGGAGGGAAGTGCGCGTGCTGATGTTTAATCATGCGATGCCAATGATGTAAGCGCAGGCCCGCAGGTACAGACAGATTCGTTGGGGGCAAGCTTCAGAGGTGGGGGTACGGTTGTGGAAGATCGCGTGGAGGCAGGGGTTGGAGATGTGATGCAAGGGTGCGGGGAATTGGGTGGAAGGACAATTGTTAATGTGGAGTCAGGACGGGCGTGAGGCAAGAAGTGGAGGGAAGTGGGATCTAGATTAGAAGAGATAAATACGATATTCCTGATACCCGCAGATGATCCCTAGCCTAGCTTGGCAATCCCTTGAAAATGCAATGCATTTTCCCTTGAGATGAAATTGCTTTTTCAGTGGCAACTAAAAAAACTCTCAAATCAACTCACGCATATTCCCTTGCTTCTGTTAAGTACGCATATCTCCTATTTATATACTTGCTAGCTAGCAACCTCTTATCACAGAGAAAGCGTGACATGAATGCATACCCCCGTGTATACAACTCCTTACTATCTCTAATATACCGTTGCTTGTTCGGCGCATAGACCTATTATTATTATCGGTCAGGCTTTCCTTTTGGCAGGTGATTACTATATATAATATAGCGGGCTTTCCCTTATCTGTTCGCTTAGGTATCTGACTGTGTAGCGTAGTTCGCCGATTCCCGGGGCCGGCACGGCACAACCGGATCCCCATCCTTAGCCAAAGTCGGTACTTTACCCCGTTCTTGATCCCCAATGCCAGGGTTGAATAGTAGCCAGCCATGAGATCTATACTTTATCCATTGGTCAAGTAGCATAATTATTTACTAGGTCTTTCTTCTTGGATAGATATGGCCCTACCTTCCTCTTGAGGAATCCGTTCATGATGCCCTGGCTACACTGACTGGACTATGCTGTGCGCTTTTGAGAAGATTCACACTACCGGTGCATCCTAGGACAGATAAATATGTATCATCCCTTTTGGAGATGACTACACTACTGGGGAAAGAATCCATAAAATACTAGTGTGTTCAATTGGAAGATCATAAGTAGGACGGATAATATCCAAAGACACCAGTCCATCCAATTCCCTAAACTTCAATCAAATCAAGAAGAAACTAAAGAAACCACGGAAGAAAAGCAATGGTTGTTCGGGGATAGGTCCCGCAATGAAAGTATTAATAAATCTAAAGTAGATTGGCAAGAAAGAGCAGTTGGTCATCTCGGAAAGATAGATAAAGCTAAATCTAGGAAAGCAAGCTAGGAAACCCTAGATAGGAGCAATCCGTTCCACCACTCCTGAGAATTTAGGGCATAATCACCCGCGGAGCAATTGGGGTACTCAACACTGTAGTAGTACAATCGGTTGTCTTTCTCTAGCCAATAACACGGCAAGAGGTGGACGGCAATGAAGTTGAGGGTAATGACAACAAACTAAATCCCAACACTTAATGCAAACGGCTCTGAATGGTCTAAAGATATGAATTATTCGACCAAGATGGGTTTACCTCACTCGTTTGTAGAAACACTTTTGAAAGAACAGACAAGATCCACCAGATAAAAAATTGGTACGCCATGCACGACTGCTCCGGCGAGCGACGGGGGCACGGGCGCGGTGTTTCTCGCAGTTGCTCGATGGCTAGGGGAACGGATAAATCCCCTTTCGAAATGACTTGATTATCCCTCGACTAGGAAACAAGGGTACTCTTTACCATAGGAAAGAAGCTAACTCTGAAAAAGAGAAATGGAATCATCGAGATAGGAGCTAGTTCCTTGATTGAGAGAGTTCTACCTAATGCCTAAATTGGATGGTGGATCTTCAGCTTTAGCAAGTTCACTCGTAGAAATGTCCATTTGATTGCTCCTCGGGTGCTTCCTTCTTTCAAATCTAGATTTCCTAGAATCATACCTTCGTCCATTCTTGGCAAGCCTTCTTCTCTGATGGTATAGATGAAGATATCGGATCCCCATCCTTAGCCAAACCTTCAATTCAAGCTAGGGCAACAAAGGTTTCATCAGAAAGGGATGGATGGCCTCCACTCATAGATCCACTTTCTTTCGGGGCCATCAATACAATAGAATAGTTCTGTTCTTTAGCCGACGTTTTTCCTTGCCGTCTATATCCGAGCGGTTCCCTTTGGCATATTTCACTTGCTTTGCTACTACGGTACCCGCATTCTTGAAAGAAAAAGGGATGGATAGTTGCCCTTAGGAGACAGATGGTGCCCATTTATCCATAGAATAGGTTCAAGAAGATGAGACGCATTGATGTTAATGAACTTGAGGTTGAAGTTCTAGTAAGCTTAAGCATAGGTTTAGGTGCACAAGTGGTATACCAAAATACTCGTTTAACTACTCCGCAATGGGACACCCTTCTCAAGGTGGGTCCCCTTTCGTACGACCTATTCTCTCTCTCTGAAAGTAGCAATAGAAGAAGGATAGCTTCATGAGTTCGTTCTGACTCCTAGTTCGAAAGCTTTTCTTCTGCTTGGGAATGATCTTATCCCGAGTCCTCTGTGGAGTAAAGGAAGTGATGCCAATTCTACCGGGTCCGGTACCCACTTAACAACAGATTCCATTTCTCTTGACCGATGGCGTTCTCCCACTGACTTGCTAAGGAAGAGGCTAGTTCGCGTGGACGCTGCCCTACGTGGTGTTGCTCATTTTTAATGACTCTGAAAAGAGTTTAATAATGAATTCCAAAGGATTTAGGTATTTGACTAGCAGTCATCTTCATCAGGTCTAGATATTGCTATGAATAAGTGTTCTTTCGCTTGAACCTATGGATTGGCTTAAGCAAGCATGGTATCTTTGGACCAGACCTCGAACATCTGCTTCAATAGGAGTTCATGTCTGTCAACATAACTAGTTTGACCCCCTTCCTAAAGTATACATACAGCTCTTTTCTATTCTGATAATAAGTAAAGTGTCCCTCCTCCACCAGTCGATGAGCCTGCCTGAGAATCTACGCACTAAAGCCATACTGTAGGATTGCCCCCCATCATTCCAGCTTTAACTGCCTATTCAGCTTCAGCAGTGGGTTTCCAAAGGCACTCTTCCCAGATAAAAACGGTTTTTATTCTATCCACAGGGACTTTTGCTCCAACTAGATTGAGCACGAAATCTAAGGACCTTGAGTGACCACAAAGCCGAAGGGCGAGAGCAAACGGATCAATCACTAGAGACAACTTTGTTTCTTGATAACAAAGATAGCCTGGCTTGACTTGAATTGAGATAAAGGAAAGGTAGTACATTGATATCGCTCCGCATTGAATTGAGAAAAAGCATTACCGGATTGTGGAGGATCAATAGACTCTGCCGTCGATAGACAGAAAAATGCTTCAATTGCCCATTTCTCTCCGCTATTCTTCGCTTAGAAGGGCTTGACTTACTTAACTTACCGCTTTCCCGAAACTAGCTAAAAAAGGGTCAGGTATACCTGCCTGATGAGATAGGGTTTTTTTCTAAAGCGGGAGCTGCTGTCGGTATGGGCAATTTCTTAAGTTCTTTGATTGATTCCGTCCCCGAGTGCTACCAAATTTCCTCTAATTCCTCAGCCAGATATTTCCCTTGCCAGACTTTCCCGATAGCGGAATCGATAGATGTTACCACAGAGCGGTACCTAGCAACCTTCATTCCTGCTTTTCCGTCTTGCCTTTGCTACTTGAGAGAATGCCTTTAACCGAGCAGCTCTTCCACTCATTTTATTAGCAATCAAACCTCTTCCCTTCAACTCGTACCGAAGTCTATGTCCCAGTAAGCATTTCCTCTGTTTCCTTGTTTCCCACCTCTCACCTTCCGCTATGACATGACTAGTCCACTAATAAGTGAGGTATCTCTGAAAAGTAAGACCGTCCTCTTCCCTTCGTCAATAGAAGAACTCCAACCATGCTTTCTTGAAATAGCAGTTATTGTCTCCCTGGTCAGCTTTCGACGAGTGACTCTTGGTTGCGGGGCCAGGGGGACCTACTATCTACTTAACCGCTAGGCAAAGAGGGAGGAGCCAGGAAGCGGGCGTTCAGTGGGGAAGAGACAAAAAAGCATTTCGTCGATAAAGATGAGTGCTTTTGATCGGCTTGTTGCACTAAAGCTGCGAGGTTCTTTGATCGAATCCGCTCTTAGCGTTTACTTGATGGATAGGGTTCCATCTTATCTGCCCAGCTTGCCCAGTACTCGCAAGAAAGCGGTACCAAGCTCACTTCTCAGAAATCCAGGTACTTACATCTGCAAAGGACCTGTTACGCGCTGCTTGTGCTAAGTCACCCACTACATTCTCAATGGCAATTGCTCAGGCACCGTGGGAATAGCTTAGAAGGAGGTGATAAGCATTATAAAATTGATACGAAGGATATCCGTAGAAATATTTCCATTCGTAGTAGTCTAGGACCCGGGCTTTGGGGATGAGGATTCGTATTCCTATTTCTTTCTTTGGATTGAGCGACAAAAACAAGAGTGAGAATGCTGGATTGAAGTTCAGTACTTGCTTAGGCCATTCACCTAGAGTTTTCTAAAAAGACATTCCATTGATTTCAGGGCCCTGTCTTGCTTATTGTTTCAGTGGGATAGGAGCACTACTTGCTTTGTCTTTGCTTGAATATAGGCTCATAGAATATTCTTTCGGCATGCAAACAATCAAGTATAGTAGGTCAAGCCTGCTAGTAGATAGAAAGATAAAGCAGCCTATCAACTACTTATCTATGCCGGCAAGTAATATAGTATGAAGTAGTTTTGCAAAGAAGCTTGTTCTTTCGGAGTAGATTGGCACTACGGCACTAAGGGTACACTACTAGCTTTTGATATGTAGTTTTTCAGAAGTTCAAACATCAGACCCATATGGCCTCGGGGTAGGAGAAAAGGAATCGATCACTGTTGGCACTCTATAATTGCGTATATTGGGATGCGCCTGTGAAGTATTGATACTGGAATTTAGTATAGAAGAATCCAACTCGAAATGCTAGTGAATTAGAAAGTTTATACTTTCCACAATTTATTTATTTGCTTCTTCTCCTTTTGCTTAGTTTTTACCCTCCATCCACTTCAGCTTCCTTTGCGCAAACCAACACCTATTTGGATTCTCTTGAGAAGAGCGCATTCTTGAGATGCTAAGGGTTGGCCAAAGGGTTAACTAAACTAATAAGATCTCTTCTTCCTTCTCTTTTATGCTTCAGCGAATCGACTTCTTCTCGATGATGGACATTCCACAGGCATTTCTAGAGTAAGATTCATGTGTAGCCTTTCTCGATCGTTTATTATTCTCGAATAGAAGATGATAAGATCCATACCCCCTCCTCATTAACTATGTTACTTATTTCCTCACAGCCTCTTGATGCAAAAAACCTATTCTTTCAAGAAAAAGACCTTTATAATTCAGTGTAGTTTTTCACTGACTATTCTAGTGTAGTTTGACTCAAGTATATGTTTTCTGAAGTCTCAGATTGCATGCATTTCTTAAACAGTATTGCACACTACTAACTAAAAAACTAGTACTTTACTGACAGGAAGTTAATAAGTATATAATATGCAAACAATCCCTCGCTTTGTAGTTTCCTTTCTTTCCTACCACGCAATCAATCTCTTGCTTACTTAAAACTCTAGTTTTGTCGGACAACCTTGCTTCTTTCTTATAGCAAAGTGATGAATCCATAAGCTTTCGTCGGAGCCTACCACCAATCAGTCTAAATTAGTTACTTAATTCCTTAACTACCTAGCTTGCAGAGAATAAAGTAGGCTTTGGCTGAGATACGTAAAGGAGGAATAGTCAACTATACTCTGAATGTGCTTTGAGCAGACAGATATGTAGGTTGCTAGGAAGGAGGTAAGCACTTGTCTTTCTGATGTCAAGAACTAAGAAGAGGTAAAACTCCTAAAAAACAACTTGATCTATGTTGAAAGTTTATGTCAGCAAGCAAAGAGATTGCCTAGGGCAAAAGCTAATAAAAAAGATAATAAGAAAATTAGTGTTTCAAGCCTAAGCAAAAGATAGAATGTTGTATTACCATAACCTATGTACTTAAGCGAACTAGCGAAGAAAGGCGGAGAATGGCTGTGTTCAAGCCCAAGTCAAAATCTATCTCTGATAAAGCATTCAATCTTTCATCTTTATATTCATTATCTGCAAGTTTCAAGTCCTTCTTTGACTTTCTCCTTCCGGCACTTTTTAGTCATAGTAAAGATGTGTTGTAAGGACCAAGAGTGTACCTTATTTGTTTTAAATTCTGCTTCGCTTTCATCAGCCTTATTATGGGTTTGCCTGAGGGCAGCCTTATATTCGATATACTCCCCTCCCTTTAATATTATTCTATTTAATGCAAGAGTAAGGATAACGTCTTATTCTTCAGTGTTGAGATAGAATGACTGTAGACCCTCTTCTCTCTTTTAGTTAGCCTTACTTATTCCAATTCCTAATCTATACCATAAAGCAAAGCCCTTTTTGCGCAAGGTTCTCTCCTACGTATACAATTCTCACTGATGGGAGTAATATGCCAGTAACTATAGAAGACTTTATTATTATTCTAAATAGGAAGCAATAGGTCCATCGAGATAAAGTATGACTAATAAGTAGTAATATAGCTAGTTGCTATACATAGACTTGAAGTCAGGGCTTACTCATCCTAATCTTCTCTTTACTACTTAGTTAAGTTTAGTTAAGTTATAGGATCAGAACGAGATTTTCTTTGATTGCCGTTATAGGAAGTGAGCAAGCAAGCTAGACACGAAAACTCAGGATAGACGCGCTGCTCTTCTAGCTTTGGTTGGAAATAGAAAAGCAAGTTATAGGGCCCATGCTGCATTCCCTCAAATAGCAGTCTTTTTTATGTCTAAAGAAAAGTTGCCTATTAATAAGCAGTCTTCCCTCTTTCATAAGGCTCTAACTTGCGTAAGGAATCAAGGAGCTACAGGAGTATACACCGAGTACTTACTATCTTGGATAGCTTTTTTCCTTGCAAAGAGCATAGATTCAACTTCAATATATGTAGCTAACTCTCTATTGCTTTATTGCAATCCGCTCCGCGCCACTTACTCAGGACTATATAGTTCTGTCTATAGCTAGTGCTTACTTTTCATAAGGTATAGTTACTGGTCAGATTCTAAGTCACATATAGTTGTAGTGCCTAATCCAAGGCAAGGGGATAAGTGCTCGCATAGGTCAGGTTGAGATAAACTCTATATTTCCAGTCTTTTATGGCATCCATTCCTTGGGCTTAAGCATTGTTGAGCTTGACTTGTTCTAGCATAAGCCATCTAGTAGGCCTGTTAGCATTCTAAGCAGCCGCCTTCCTATACGCATAAAGTGGAGTTATATTAGTACCTAAAACCACAATATAAGTCTTATTCTAAGTAGGATCACCCACATTTATTTACTAAGATTTTCTTTATGAAAGTAAATGACACCAGGATGGTTTCAAAATATCTTTCTGATGATAATAATCAAGAAGGTAGCGTACTCACTCTTATAGTATATGAAGGAAATATGCCCTAGAGGCAATAATAAAGTTATTATTTATTTCCTTATATCATGATAAAAGTTTATTATTCATGCTAGAATTGTATTAACCGGAAACATAATACATGTGTGAATACATAGACAAACAGAGTGTCACTAGTATGCCTCTACTTGACTAGCTCGTTAATCAAAGATGGTTATGTTTCCTAACCATGAACAAATAGTTGTCATTTGATTAACGGGATCACATCATTAGTTGAATGATCTGATTGACATGACCTATTCCATTAGCTTAGCACCCGATCGTTTAGTATGTTGCTATTGCTTCTTCATGACTTATACATGTTCCTATGACTATGAGATTATGTAACTCCCGTGTGCCGGAGGAACACTTTGTGTGCAACCAAACGTCACAACGTAACTGGGTGATTATAAATGTGCTCTACAGGTGTCTCCAAAGGTACATGTTGGGTTGACGTATTTCGAGATTAGGATTTGTCACTCCGATCGTCGGAGAGGTATCTCAGGGCCCTCTCGGTAATGCACATCACTTAAGCCTTGCAAGCATTGCAACTAATGAGTTAGTTGCGGGATTATGTATTACGGAACAAGTAAAGAGACTTGCCGGTAACAAGATTGAACTAGGTATTGGATACCGACGATCGAATCTCGGGCAAGTAACATACCGATGACAAAGGGAACAACGTATGTTGTTATGCGGTCTGACCGATAAAGATCTTCGTAGAATATGTAGGAGCCAATATGGGCATCCAGGTCCCGCTATTGGTTATTGACCGGAGACGTGTCTCGGTCATGTCTACATTGTTCTCGAACCCGTAGGGTCCGCACGCTTAAGGTTTCGATGATAGTTATATAATGAGTTTATACATTTTGATGTACCGAAGGTTGTTCGGAGTCCCGGATGAGATCACGGACATGACGAGGAGTCTTGAAATGGTCGAGACATAAAGATTGATATATTGGAAGCCTATGTTTGGATATCGGAAGTGTTCCGGGTGAAATCGGGATTTTACCGGAGTACCGGGAGGTTACCGGAACCCCCCGGGAGCTATATGGGCCTTAGTGGGCCTTAGTGGAAGAGGAGGAGAGGCGGCCAGGGCTGGGCCACGCGCCCCTCCCCCCTAGTCCGAATAGGACAAGGAGAGAGGGGGCCGGCGCCCCCCTCCTTCTCTCTCTCTCTCTCTCTCTCTCTCTTCCACCTCGTGAATCCTATTCCAACTAGGATTGGGGGAGAAGTCCTACTCCCGGAGGGAGTGGGACTCCTCCTGGCGCGCCCTATGATGGCCGGCCGGCCTCCCCCTCTTGAACCTTTATATACGGAGGCAGGGGCACCCCAAAGACACACAAGTTGATCCACGTGATCATATTCTTAGCCGTGTGCGGCGCCCCCTTCCACGATAGTCCTCGATAATATTGTAGCGGTGCTTAGGCGAAGCCCTGCGACGGTAGTACATCAAGATCGTCACCACGCCGTCATGCTGACGGAACTCTTCCCCGACACTTTGCTGGATCAGACTCCGGGGATCGTCATCGAGCTGAACGTGTGCTAGAACTCGGAGGTGCCGTAGTTTCGGTGCTTGATCGGTCGGACCGTGAAGACGTACGACTACATCAACCAAACGCTTCCGTTGTCGATCTACAAGGGTACGTAGATCACACTCTCCCCTCTTGTTGCTATGCATCACCATGATCTTGCGTGTGCGTAGGAATTTTTTTGAAATTACTACGTTCCCCAACAGTGGCATCCAAGCCTAGGTTTTATGTGTTGATGTTATATGCACGAGTAGAACACAAGTGAGTTGTGGGTGATATAAGTCATACTGCTTACCAGCATGTCATACTTTGGTTCGGCGGTATTGTTGGACGAAGCGGCCCGGACCGACATTACGCGTACGCTTACGCGAGACCGGTTCTCCCGACGTGCTTTGCACATAGGTGGCTTGCGGGTGACAGTTTCTCCAACTTTAGTTGAACCGAGTGTGACTACGCCCGGTCCTTGCGAAGGTTAAAACAGCACCAACCTGACAAACTATCGTTGTGGTTTTGATGCGTAGGTAAGATTGGTTCTTGCTTAAGCCCGTAGCAGCCACGTAAAACTTGCAACAACAAAGTAGAGGACGTCTAACTTGTTTTTGCAGGGCATGTTGTGATTTCATATGGTCAAGACATGATGCTAAATTTTATTGTATGAGATGATCATGTTTTGAAACCGAGTTATCGGCAACTGGCAGGAGCCATATGGTTGTCGCTTTATTGCATGCAATGCAATCGCGCTGTAATGCTTTACTTTATCACTAAGCGGTAGCGATAGTCGTGGAAGCATAAGATTGGCGAGACGACAACGATGCTACGATGGAAATCAAGGTGTCACGCCGGTGACGATGGTGATCACGACGGTGCTTCGGAGATGGAGATCACAAGCACAAGATGATGATGGCCATATCATATCATTTATATTGATTGCATGTGATGTTTATCTTTTATGCATCTTATCTTGCTTTGATTGACGGTAGCATTTTAAGATGATCTCTCACTAATTATCAAGAAGTGTTCTCCCTGAGTATGCACCATTGCGAAAGTTCTTCGTGCTGAGACACCACGTGATGATCGGGTGTGATAGGTTCTACGTTCAAATACAACGGGTGCAAAACAGTTGCACACGCGGAATACTCAGGTTATACTTGACGAGGCAAGCATATACAGATATGGCCTCGGAACACGGAGACCGAAAGGTCGAGCGTGAATCATATAGTAGATATGATCAACATAGTGATGTTCACCAATGAAACTACTCCATCTCACATGATGATCGGACATGGTTTAGTTGATTTGGATCACGTGATCACTTAGAGGATTAGAGGGATGTCTATCTAAGTGGGAGTTCTTTAAGTAATTTGATTAATTGAACTTAAATTTATCATGAACTTAGTACCTGATAGTATCTTGCTTATGTATGTTTGATTGTAGATAGATGGCCCGTGCTATTGTTCCGTTGAATTTTAATGTGTTCCTTGAGAAAGCAAAGTTGAAAGATGATGGTAGCAATTACACGGACTGGGTCCGTAACATGAGGATTATCCTCATTGCTGCACAAAAGAATTACGTCCTGGAAGCACCGATGGGTGCCAGGCCTGCTGCTGGAGCAACACCAGATGTTATGAACGTCTGGCAGAGCAAAGCTGATGACTACTCGATAGTTCAGTGTGCCATGCTTTACGGCTTAGAATCGGGACTTCAACGACGTTTTGAACGTCATGGAGCATATGAGATGTTCCAAGAGTTGAAGTTAATATTTCAAGCAAATGCCTGGATTGAGAGATATGAAGTCTCCAATAAGTTCTATAGCTGCAAGATGGAGGAGAACAGTTCTGTCAGTGAGCATATACTCAAAATGTCTGGGTATAATAATCACTTGATTCAGATGGGAGTTAATCTTCCAGATGATTGCGTCATTGACAGAATTCTCCAATCACTGCCACCAAGCTACAAGAGCTTCGTGATGAACTATAATATGCAAGGGATGAATAAGACCATTCCCGAGCTCTTCGCGATGCTGAAAGCTGCGGAGGTAGAAATCAAAAAGGAGCATCAAGTGTTGATGGTCAATAAGACCACTAGTTTCAAGAAAAAGGGCAAAGGGAAGAAGAAGGGGAACTTCAAGAAGAACAGCAAGCAAGTTGCTGCTCAAGAGAAGAAACCCAAGTCTGGACCTAAGCCTGAAACTGAGTGCTTCTACTGCAAGCAGACTGGTCACTGGAAGCGGAACTGCCCCAAGTATTTGGCGGATAAGAAGGATGGCAAGGTGAACAAAGGTATATGTGATATACATGTTATTGATGTGTACCTTACTAATGCTCGCAGTAGCACCTGGGTATTTGATACTGGTTCTGTTGCTAATATTTGCAACTTGAAACAGGGACTACGGATTAAGCAAAGATTGGCTAAGGACGAGGTGACGATGCGCGTGGGAAACGGTTCCAAAGTCGATGTGATCGCGGTCGGCACGCTACCTCTACATCTACCTTCGGGATTAGTATTAGACCTAAATAATTTTTATTTGGTGCCAGCGTTGAGCATGAACATTATATCTGGATCTTGTTTAATGCGAGACGATTATTCATTTAAATCAGAGAATAATGGTTGTTCTATTTATATGAGTAATATCTTTTATGGTCATGCACCCTTGAAGAGTGGTCTATTCTTATTGAATCTCGATAGTAGTCACACACATATTCACAATGTTAAAGCCAAAAGATGCAGAGTTGATAATGATGGTGCAACTTATTTGTGGCACTGCCGTTTAGGTCATATCGGTGTAAAGCGCATGAAGAAACTCCATACTGATGGACTTTTGGAACCACTTGATTATGAATCACTTGGTACTTGCGAACCGTGCCTCATGGGCAAGATGACTAAAACACCGTTCTCCGGTACTATGGAGAGAGCAACAGATTTGTTGGAAATCATACATACAGATGTATGTGGTCCAATGAATATTGAGGCTCGTGGCGGATATCGTTATTTTCTCACCTTCATAGATGACTTAAGCAGATATGGGTATATCTACTTAATGAAACATAAGTCTGAAACATTTGAAAAGTTCAAAGAATTTTAGAGTGAAGTTTAAAACCATCGTAACAAGAAAATAAAGTTTCTATGATCTGATCGTGGAGAATATTTGAGTTACGAGTTTGGTGTACATTTGAAACAATGCGGAATAGTTTCGCAACTCACGCCACCCGGAACACCACAGCGTAATGATGTGTCCGAACATCGTAATCATACTTCACTAGATATGGTGCGATCTATCATGTCTCTTACTGATTTACCGCTTTTGGGGTTATGCTTTAGAGACGGCCGCATTCACGTTAAATAGGACACCATCAAAATCCGTTGAGACGACGCCTTATGAACTATGGTTTGGCAAGAAACCAAAGTTGTCGTTTCTGAAAGTTTGGGGCTGCGATGCTTATGTGAAAAAGCTTCAACCTGATAAGCTCGAACCCAAATCGGAGAAATGTGTCTTCATAGGATATCCAAAGGAAACTATTGGATACACCTTCTATCACAGATCTCAAGGCAAGACTTTTGTTGCTAAGTTCGGAAACTTTCTGGAGAAGGAGTTTCTCTCGAAAGATGTGAGTGGGAGGAAAGTAGAACTTGACGAGGTAACTGTACTTGCTCCCTTATTGGAAAGTAGTACATCACAGAAACCTGTTTCTGCGACACCTACACCAATTAGTGAGGAAGCTAATGATAATGATCATGAAACTTCAGGACAAGATACTACTGAACCTCGTAGATCAACCAGAATGAGATCCGCGCCAGAGTGGTACGGTAATCCTGTTCTGGAAGTCATGTTGCTAGATCATGATGAACCTACGAACTATGAAGAAGCGATGGTGAGCCCAGATTCCGCAAAATGGCTTGAAGCCATGAAATCTGAGATGGGATCCATGTATGAGAACAAAGTATGGACTTTGGTTGACTTGCCCGATGATCGGCAAGCAATTGAGAATAAATGGATCTTCAAGAAGAAGACTGACGCTGACGGTAATATTACTGTCTACAAAGCTCGACTTGTCGCAAAAGGGTTTCGGCAAGTTCAAGGGGTTGACTACGATGAGACCTTCTCACCCGTAGCGATGCTTAAGTCTATCCGAATCATGTTAGCAATTGCCGCATTTTATGATTATGAAATTTGGCAGATGGATGTCAAAACTGCATTCCTGAATGGATTTCTGGAAGAAGAGTTGTATATGATGCAACTGGAAGGTTTTGTCAATCCAAAGGGAGCTAATAAAGTGTGCAAGCTCCAGCGATCCATTTATGGACTGGTGCAAGCGTCTCGGAGTTGGAATAAACGCTTTGATAGTGTGATCAAAGCATTTAGTTTTATACAGACTTTCGGAGAAGCCTGTATGTACAAGGAAGTGAGTGGGAGCTCTGTAGCATTTCTGATATTATATGTGGATGACATATTACTGATTGGAAATAATATAGAATTTCTGGATAGCATAAAAGAATACTTGAATAAGAGTTTTTCAATGAAAGACCTCGGTGAAGCTGCTTACATATTAGGCATAAAGATCTATAGAGATAGATCAAGACACTTAATTGGACTTTCACAAAGCACATACCTTGACAAGATTTTGAAGAAGTTCAAAATGGATCAAGCAAAGAAAGGGTTCTTGCCTGTGTTACAAGGTGTGAAGTTGAGTCAGACTCAATGCCCGACCACTGCAGAAGATAGAGAGAAAATGAAAGATGTTCCCTATGATTCAGCCATAGGCTCTATCATGTATGCAATGCTGTGTACCAGACCTGATGTGTGCCTTGCTATAAGTTTAGCAGGGAGGTACCAAAGTAATCCAGGAGTGGATCACTGGACAGCGGTAAAGAACATCCTGAAGTACCTGAAAAGGACTAAGGATATGTTTCTCGTATATGGAGGTGACAAAGAGCTCATCGTAAACGGTTACGTTGATGCAAGCTTTGACACTGATCCTGACAATTCTAAATCGCAAACTGGATACGTGTTTACATTAAACGGTGGAGCTGTCAGTTGGTGCAGTTCTAAACAAAGCGTCGTGGCGGGATCTACATGTGAAGCGGAGTACATAGCTGCTTCGGAAGCAGCAAACGGAGGAGTCTGGATGAAGGAGTTCATATCCGATCTAGGTGTCATACCTAGTGCATCGGGTCCAATGAAAATCTTTTGTGACAATACTGGTGCAATTGCCTTGGCAAAGGAATCCAGGTTTCACAAAAGAACCAAGCACATCAAAAGACGCTTCAATTCCATCCGGGATCTAGTCCAGGCGGGAGACATAGAGATTTTCAAGATACATATGGAGCTGAATGTAGCAGACCCGTTGACTAAGCCTCTTCCACGGGCAAAACATGATCAACACCAAAACTCCATGGGTGTTAGAATCATTATTGTGTAATCTAGATTATTGACTCTAGTGCAAGTGGGAGACTGAAGGAAATATGCCCTAGAGGCAATAATGAAGTTATTATTTATTTCCTTATATCATGATAAAAGTTTATTATTCATGCTAGAATTGTATTAACCGGAAACATAATACATGTGTGAATACATAGACAAACAGAGTGTCACTAGTATGCCTCTACTTGACTAGCTCGTTAATCAAAGATGGTTATGTTTCCTAACCATGGACAAAGAGTTGTCATTTGATTAACGGGATCACATCATTAGTTGAATGATCTGATTGACATGACCCATTCCATTAGCTTAGCACCCGATCGTTTAGTATGTTGCTATTGCTTTCTTCATGACTTATACATGTTCCTATGACTATGCGATTATGTAACTCCCGTGTGCTGGAGGAACACTTTGTGTGCAACCAAACATCACAACGTAACTGGGTGATTATAAAGGTGCTCTACGGGTGTCTCCAAAGGTACATGTTGGGTTGACGTATTTCGAGATTAGGATTTGTCACTCCGATCGTCGGAGAGGTATCTCAGGGCCCTCTCAGTAATGCACATCACTTAAGCCTTGCAAGCATTGCAACTAATGAGTTAGTTGCGGGATGATGTATTACGGAACGAGTAAAGAGACTTGCCGGTAACGAGATTGAACTAGGTATTGGATACCGATGATTGAATCTCGGGCAAGTAACATACCGATGACAAAGGGAACAACGTATGTTGTTATGCGGTCTGACCGATAAAGATCTTCGTAGAATATGTAGGAGCCAATATGGGCAGACAGGTCCCGCTATTGGTTATTGACCGGAGACGTGTCTCGGTCATGTCTACATTGTTCTCGAACCCGTAGGGTCCGCACGCTTAAGGTTTCGATGACAGTTATATAATGAGTTTATACGTTTTGATGTACCGAAGGTTGTTCGGAGTCCTGGATGAGATCACGGACATGACGAGGAGTCTCGAAATGGTCGAGACATAAAGATTGATATATTGGAAGCCTGTGTTTGGATATCAGAAGTGTTCCGGGTGAAATCGGGATTTTACCGGAGTACCGGGAGGTTACCGGAACCCCCCGGGAGCTATATGGGCCTTAGTGGGCCTTAGTGGAAGAAGAGGAGAGGCGGCCAGGGCTGGGCCGCGCTCCCCTCCCCCCTAGTCCGAATAGGACAAGGAGAGAGGGGGTCGGCGCCCCCCTCCTTCTCTCTCTCTCTCTCTTTTCCACCTCGCGAATCCTATTCCAACTAGGATTGGGGGAGAAGTCCTACTCCCGGAGGGAGTGGGACTCCTCCTGGCGCGCCCTATGATGTCCGGCCGGCCTCCCCCTCTTGAACCTTTATATACGGAGGCGGGGGCACCCAGAGACACACAAGTTGATCCATGTGATCATATTCTTAGCTGTGTGCGGCGCCCCCTTCCACGATAGTCCTCGATAATATTGTAGCGGTGCTTAGGTGAAGCCCTGTGACGGTAGTACATCAAGATCATCACCACGCCGTCGTGCTGACGGAACTCTTCCCCGACACTTTGCTGGATCGGAGTCCGGGGATCGTCATCGAGCTGAACGTGTGCTAGAACTCGGAGGTGCCGTAGTTTTGGTGCTTGATTGGTCGGACCGTGAAGACGTACGACTACATCAACCAAACGCTTCCATTGTAGATCTACAAGGGTACGTAGATCACACTCTCCCCTCTTGTTTCTATGCATCACCATGATCTTGCATGTGCGTAGGAATTTTTTTGAAATTACTACATTCCCCAACAGTATAAGCTTGTACAAGTAAGCCGGTATTAAACTACTCTTATTAGGCAAGCTGGTAAAGACCTACTCTTAGGCATCGATAGTAGGTATTGTCAATTTCTTCTTTTTTTCAAATATCCTCAACCACATGGCCAGAGAAGGGAAGTAAGGAAGAGTATAAGTCTAAGATATAAGTAAAGGTGGGGCTAAGACCTCTAAGTCAAAGAGTGAGGGTGTTAGTGGGTAGTATTTTGGAATGCTGATGTATTTGATTGATAAACCATTGAGTCGTAAATGACCTATTTAGTTCCGGATGAAATATTGATTGACTTTCCATTATACCCTTCTTCCAGCGAAGTGCTTTAACTCTCTTACATCTACCCTCTCTTCCAATCAAGTATCTAGAGAAGGTAGCGAGCCTTTTGAGGTATGGCCTGATAGCGCCTTATAGTCTTGACCCGAATGCTTGAATTTCTGACCTCACTGGTCTCAAATAAATAGACTTTCCTATCCTCTTAAGGTTCTCTATGCCCTCAGACATTGATTGCCATACAGAATTTAGCATAAAGTATTTGAATATTGATTATTATTATGAGGCTGAGAGAGCAAGTAACTTAATGAAGCAAGACTTAGAAGAAAAGGAGAGAGATTCTCCACACGAACGAACAACTCATCAGGTTCGAACTGACATAGGTGAATCGGACCAACACCTATCTTACACCAACAAGTAGTCGCTTTCTCTATGCCCGACTTACGAGCTCTGTGCTTATTATTTCTCGGGTGGGATGAAGGTTGAAATGTCTAGTTTGAATTGCTTATGCTTATATAGTTTGAATCGTCTAGCTTCATACCAAGGTTGTTCTACAAAAGAACCAAGTAAGAAAGTAAGCCCGTTCAATTGAAATAGCTTCCTCGCTTTGCAGTTCGATACCCACTGAAACTATGGATACGATAGACTCGGGAGGGGGAAAGGGTTACTTTATTTGGGCTGCTAAGTCTTTCTTGTTGATTCCGGAAATAAAGAGGACCTTCTTAATCCTTCGTGCTCCACACCCGCCTCACTGGACCTATCCATTCGAGCTCTCTCCTCTAATCCTAACTCGACATGGCTAGACGACGACGCCTGTTCACTTATAACAAAGTCACACGTTAAGCCCGATGAATTCATCTACAATTTCTGGATTTGTCGGTTTGGCAAGGCAGAACCAGGGCCCTTCCATTAAGGTTATATTATAGTTTCGATAGGAGAGATGCAGACCAGATAGGAATGCAAGAATACTCTGTAAATTGTTTATTAATTGGTTTAGTCTGTGGAAGAGAAGTATCGATCTAGAGGATTGCCCCCCCCCAGACTGACCTAGTTGTCCTTGACTTGCTTCGGAAAGAAAAGCCCTAGTACTTGTTTACCTTGACCATGGCTACTTTCCCGCCGCCTTTCCTTCTATACTTTTCCTATGTGCTATCCCACGCATCCCTTGTCAAGCTACCTATCCCTACGAAAAAGCAAGCCTACTTACTACGTGTTTTCCTCTATTGGCAAATACGCATATACTGACCTACTCACGTGCATATCTTGCATAAATAAATCCCCTAAAAAAAACTAGCCCGTATCTTCCTAGTCCTTGTTGCCAGCCCTACTTGACTATTTAGAAAAAGCTACTACTTGAATGCATACTTTTACTATTCTTTAAAGAAAAACACACACTATTTATGAGTTTATGCCCCACCAACAGAGCAAAAGAACGCTCAAATGAGGAACTAGAATATGAAAGTGAAAAATCTCCTACCGAACAAAGAAAGCACTATATCTCATTTCAAAAAGAAGGTAAAAATTCTTCAACCTAACTCAACACAACTATATTTCTACTGTATATGTATGTTTGTAATGTGCCACAAAACCATCTTAAGATTAGACAGTTATCAATCAGCAAACGCATTGACCACATGCAAAAAATAAAGACGGATCTCCTTCCTTTTATTCGGTGCTTTCCTTTTATAAGTCACTGCTATTCTTCCTTGACCCTTCTTACCTTTCCTAGATTTTGCATTCCCCTCATTACTATTCGGCTCAGTATTATCTTCACCTTTGGAATTGCTTCCACCAGAAGTAGACGACAAGTACTGTAGATGTCATAATTTCGTATATAGCAAATTTAGGTAGTAAGTAATGGAACTGTAGCATGCAAAGGGATTGTACCATGGAAATGGAGAAGAAATCTCCATCAAGTTTTTCCATTTTATGCCATATGAATAAGAGATTCCTTTTAGTTAGAAAGCTCGCGTAGAAGTTTGCTATCAAAGACCTCGGTATTCTTTTCATCCGCGGTTTCCCACTTCTCTGTCTCTGGGTGAATGCCTCTACCAGAGGTTATGCGCCAGCTTGGGAAAGCCTTAAGTTATATCTTAATCTGTCTTGCAAGGTAGATTGGATCATGTCCGCGATAGAAGTTGCGGAGGAATGAAACGACGATTTTGGTATAGGAAGAGAAAGGGATTGTGCTTTCGACCGTGGCGAGATAGGATAGACTTGGGATTCTTTCTTGGCCCTTGATTGCCAACACTCTGGGGCTGAATTAATTAATGAAACTAATAGAAAGGATTGGGATGATTAACTGGTGATATTATTTCTTTTGCTGACTAACCAAGGTAATTAATTCCTTCCATTGGCCAGGCGGGTAAGCAAGGAGACGACGTTCTCATTAAAAAATGAAATATGCCATGCCGAATTCAAAAACAACTCCTTAAACTCCGTCGTTTACCGACATCCTCTCGGCTATCATACGTCCTCCGCTTATCTCTCTTAGGCATAGGCATCTCAACACATTCCTCCTTCCGAGCTGCTTGTCCGAACTTGGCTCTTTAGTAAAACAAAGGAGCTGCTAAGCTATTATTAGGTATCAATTTAGGAGCCTTTTGTCATTTCCAACTACATTATTGTGAGCATTCAGAACCCGTTCCTATGCGGTCATCAAATTGGCTGGCTTTGGACCCTCGATCGCAGCAATGAACTCAGCGTCCCACTTAACTTACTTTTGGTACTTTTGAATCTTGTCCCATCCCATAGCTTCACAAGTGAATCTACCTATGGATCCATAAAGTTGATCATTACTTTTCAAATTCTTATTTCATGTGTCCGCCATAGCACTTATCTATCTCCTGGTCTGATTCATCTTTGGAATGTAACCGGACATATTACAAGGCGAAAAAACAGTGATTTCATCGATTCCGGATTGCCCAGTGTCTCCCTTTCCCTCTTTCCTTTCACTTTCCTCGCATAATGAAAGCATGATTTACCCGAGCCGAGTATCTTGTTAGAGTAGTAGATTCCGCGCTCGAGATGATGTGTGTGACCGGGCAGGAGATTCTTTTACTCCAAAGCCGTTGCGCAGGTTTGTGTGTGACAACTATGTCGATCAGTTTTTAAAGATGCCCAGAAACTATATCTACAGATTCTGACAGAGAGTACAAGTGGTGCCATCGGAGGAAGCTGACAACCTCAGAACAAGAATGGAAAAAGGATTGATTGCTCGACGAAGTAGTACCAACAGGATATATTAATCACTAGGTTACGGTAATATGTGCTTGTCTCCGAAAAGAAGGATAAAAGGATAGATTAGGAAAGCAGTCACTCCCAACGGCAGATGAAAACAATATCGACACATCTACTAAATCATCTTAACAACCTTGAAGATACGGGATTATATAATAAACTCATTTAGTTGATAGATCATTATTGGATTCTTTTTATTGTGACCAAGATCCATGAAATAGCTCTCTTTATACTACGTTATAACTAGCGGATACTTCCCATTCTTATGTCTTCTTTCCTTATTACGACTCCTGTGCTTAGGTAAAATACGGCGTTTGAGTTTGGACATAGCCAATTGCTACTTACGGTGCTAGGCCTTTTCAAGCAATGGAAGGCAGACTTGAATGCCAATCAGACATGGCCAGAAGCTTAGATAATATCACTAGTTTCTCTTGTTTATCACTTAATAAATAGTCTTATTTGTCCCAGGGAGCGAGGAGAGAAGATGACAGGTTGAGTAGAGAAAGGTGGGTCATTGTCCCAACGTAGTAGTATTTTTGTTTTGTTTTCAGCTGATCTATATCAAAATAATAGAATAAATAAAGGCAAAGGATTTGGTTCAGTCGTCAAGTACAGATTTCCTTTACCCAGAGTTGGGAACTCTGAATAGTTGTTTGAATACCGACTGCCTTCCTTGCACTTCAATTCCTCTTATCCAACCCAACTTCCCATGGGAGCCAAGCAGAAAAGCAAGTCCTCTAGTTATGGATGCAGTACTCACCTCACTAAACTTAGGAAGAACTAATTCAAGTAGAATTACAAATAGCGAGAAGTGGATGAAAAAGGGATCGAGCCTAGCTCGAAAATAGCTGCTCCTTCCCTCTTTCTTGCTCGCTTTACTCGGTATTCAATGAAAGATTAGGCTTGGTAATTACAGTTACCAATGGTAAGGATTGGCACGTGAACTTTCCTTTTTATCGAGCTCGAAAAAGCAATGGGTGGGTTGGCTGTGAAAGGAGAGTAGAGTTTTTTAGTTTAGTAAGAAAAGTACTGGGTGAGGCTCCTCACATCCATAACATATTATCTATACTCTTTTTCAAGCATGCCTCTTTTTAATGACTCTCTTTTTCAACTTAATTGTGGCATTGCATTCTATTATCGACTAATGGTTGACACTGGAGAAGCATTGAAGGCTCCTTCCATAGATTCCAAAGCCCTGTTTGCTATAATCAGAATATTCTGACTCCCTTGTTGTCTTATTGATCTGACCAACCGCAATAACAACATTGCCATTCGGGGTTACGCGAGTCGGAGTATTAAATAAATGGAATATTCTAGCAGGAGCAACCGAACCATCTTCTCGTTGTCCTTCCATTCTTCTGACCAATAAAATAGCTCTTGGTCATAAGAATCCAGCCGGAGTTCGAAATCGGAGATAAGAATTGAATCGATTTTAGGCACTTCCCTCAAGCCGAAACCGGAACAGGAAACTTGTAACTTCTAGCCGAGAAGGATAAGAGAGGTTTGTCTTGCTTTGTCTTATAGTGATTGTGTGCCAGGGGTCAGCGAAGAGACGGGACGCTATTGTCCCGGACTACTTGGACTAGTCTACTAGGACTCGGGGGAAGAGACTTGTTTGTGATAGGACGAGAGATCAAGTACAGTGTTCGGTTCAAACTAGGCAACCTCTTCGTTATAAGACCGAGAATAGTATATGCCCCGTCTCACCACTAGCTAGGGCCACCAGCATTAGGAAACTAAGGAAGAGTCATATGGCTAAGGAATTCAGGGCTGATAGAGCTCTTGGGAAGAAGTCAGTATCCAGATTTCTTTCATTGATATCACAATAACAAGCGAGGAAAGGACAGTCTTTCAAGAGAAGATAGGTATGTTTTTCATTAAGGAATTGCGACGAGTATTGGTTGTTTCCCACATCCGGTATCAGGTCCTGTCGATAGATGGGATGGACCCACCCGTTTGACTCTTATGAATTGATAGTTAGATACTATTGCTAAAGGAAAGTAAAGATAGTGGTTTGTGTTGCAAAAAGCTAGTTCAAGGTCAGGCACCGTCAAATAGAGTCGTCAAGAACGAAAAGTTGAAAGAATGATGTGTCAAACAGTGATTGCGCACAGAGGTTAGTTAAGTATAGGAACTATTGTCCCTAACAAGAAGTATGCTGTTGTCCCAATAAAAGGATAGTTGGACGGTATCGATTGAGGTAATAGGGATAGGTGGTTAAACGCGATGCTGCGCCTAACTATATAGAACGGTGATCCATGAAGAGAAGTCGGCCAGCTATTAAGTCATAGAAGTCATCAACCTATTACTAGTGTCAGTTCTGTTAAGAGAAATCATCAACCTATTACTAGTGTCAGTTCTCTTCTTCCTCTCTACCAATTGAAAGTAAGTATTGATTTCGCCTAATAGGGACAAAGCAATGTAGGGTGGTCAAGTACAGTATGCCTGGAGTTCATAGTGCCCACTAGATATCATTGGCAAGTTATAGAAGTCTTTCTCTCTTCTGAGATATCATTGGTTAGTGCAGCGAGGGGCAACCATCATTTCTATTGCTCTGTAAAGAAAAGATAGGACAAGGGTCTTGCTCCACCCAATGGAGATAAAGCACGGGGATCCATTAAGGGCGTATTGAATTGATAAGAAGCACTTGAATTCTAGTGGGCCCGGCTACCCAACACTAGCCCCGGATCATTTATGTATTATCAATTGATAGTAGGGGCAGGTAGGGAAACTCTTTGTATCAGTTAAGTAAACTACTGATTGTATTGTGGGTTGGGATCCTACTTCTATAGCGAAGTAAAGAAGTGTGGAATGCGCTATCTCGAAGTAAAGAAGTGTGGCTTGATAGATAAGTTGCACAAACCTTTGAGCTCGATACGATATAGTCTAGCGATTAGTTCATAGACGGGAAGCTCCATTCTCCCATTGTTCGGGACTCTCATTGTTTTGTTCAGAAAGTAGTCGGCATCTTCCTTTATTCAATTAGCAAGGCAGTGCTGGTTGATTTCATCATTTCTAGGTATACCCTCTCCCTTTTCTACGAAGGTTTGCTGCTCCGCCTGCACCAGTGAATTATTCTATTCTTCGCCTTTGGTTCAGTCTGTGGGGAAATCAGAATTCACCATTGAATCCTATGGATCAGCTCCCTTACATAATAATATTTCACTGTATCAGCTACGAGGGGAAAATCTGAAAGACAAAGGATAGAGAGTGAGAGAAAGAGTGTGAGACTTGCGCCGCTCTCCATTTCGAGGGGATTTCGACGATTCTGGGGTGATTGAACTATTTCTTTACCTGTTCAATTTCTAACGAATCAAGATATCCTCTTGTTCCGGTAGAAATAGTAGCTATATGCTCTTCCAATCGGAGAGGATTTGCCTTGGATTGTTTAAGCAATTCCCTTAATCGTCGACCCCTTGCCAATTGATTCTGACTTGTTTTATCAAGAGCAGAGGCAAATAATAGGCTTGTCACTCTGCGAATTGAGCTAGTTCCAATTTGGATTTTCCAGCTACTTGTTTCATGGCTTTAATTTGAGCCGCGGATCCTACTCTGGAAACAGAAATACCCACATTAATAGCGGGTCGAATTCCGGCATTGAATAGATCCACAGATAAGAATATTTGTCCATCTGTAATGGAGATTACATTAGTAGGTGATTATGAGATTGTTCTACCAAACGTCACAATGTAACTGGGTGATTATAAAGGTGCTCTACAGGTGTCTCCGAAGGTACTTGTTGGGTTGGTGTATTTCGAGATTAGGATTTGTCACTCCGGTTGTCGGAGAGGTATCTCTGGGCCCACTCGGTAATGCACATCACTATAAGCCTTGCAAGCATTGCAACTAATGAGTTAGTTGCGGGATGATGTATTACGGAATGAGTAAAGAGACTTGCCAGTAATGAGATTGAACTAGGTATTGATATACCGACGATCGAATCTCGGGAAAGTAACATACCGATGACAAAGGGAACAACGTATGTTGTTATGCGGTTTGACCGATAAAGATCTTCGTAGAATATGTAGGAGCCAATATGAGCATCCAGGTTCCGCTATTGGTTATTGACCGGAGACGTGTCTCGGTCATGTCTACATAGTTCTCGAACCCGTAGGGTCCGCACGCTTAAAGTTCGATGACGGTTATATTATGAGTTTATGTGTTTTGATGTACCAAAGGAGTTCGGAGTCCCGGATGAGATCGGGGACATGACGAGGAGTCTCGAAATGGTTGAGACGTAAAGATCGATATATTGGATGACTATATTCGGATATCGAAAAGGTTCCGAGTGATTCGGGTATTTTCGGGAGTACCGGAAGTTACGGGAATTCGTATTGGGCCTTAATGGGCCATACGGGAAAGGAGAGAAAGGCCTCAAAGGGTGGCCGCACCCCTCCCCATGGGCTGGTCCGAATTGGACTAGGGAGGGGGGCGCCCCCTTCCTTCCTTCTCCTTTTCCCTTCCTTCTCCTTTTCCCTTCCCTTTCCTTCCCTCCTACTCCTACTACTTGGAAGGGCTCCTAGTTCTACTAGGAAAGGGGGAATCCTACTCCCGGCGGGAGTAGGACTCCCCTAGGGCGCGCCATAGAGAGGGCTGGCCCTCCCCCTCCTCCACTCCTTTATATACGGGGGCAGGGGCACCCCAAAGACACAACAATTGATCTCTTGATCTCTTAGCCATGTGCAGTGCCCCCCTCCACCACAATCCACCTCGGTCATATCGTAGCGGTGCTTAAGCGAAGCCCTGCGTCGGTAGAACATCATCATCGTCACCACGCCATCGTGCTGACGGAACTCTCCCTAAAAGCTTGGCTGGATCAGAGTTCGAGGGACGTCATCGAGTTGAATGTGTGCAGAACTCAGAGGTGCCGTGCATTCGGTACTTGATCGGTCGGATCATGAAGACGTACGACTACATCAACCGCGTTGTGCTAACGCTTCCGCTTTCGGTCTACGAGGGTACGTAGACACACTCTCCCCTCTCGTTGCTATGCATCACCATGATCTTGCGTGTGTGTAGGAAATTTTTTGAAATTACTACATTCCCCAACAAATTGAAGACTTTATCCTCCATATTCACATGGCGCGCGGCGATGATCTTCATGCCATCCAATACCTCCCCCTAAAACTCAAGGGGCCAGCCCGACACTGGCTAAACAGCCTACCTGAAAACTCCATTGGAAGCTGGGAGGACTTGGAAGAAGCCTTCCTTGACAACTTTCAAGGTACATATGTTCGACCTTCGGATGCCGACGACTTAAGTCACATAATCCAACAGCCCGGAGAGTCAGCCAGGAAATTTTGGACTAGATTCTTAACCAAAAAGAACCAGGTCGTCGACTGTCCGGATACCGAAGCCCTAGCGACATTTAAACATAGCATCCAGGACGAATGGCTCGCCCGACACCTCGGCCAGGAAAAGCCGAAGTCCATGGCAGCCCTTGCGGCACTCATGACCCGCTTTTGCACGGGTGAAGATAGCTGGCTAGCCCGTAGCAATAACAACACAAGCGAACCTGACACTTCGGAAGCCAGAAATAGCAATGGCAAGCCCCGACGCAATAGACACAAGCGTCGAAGCAACGGTGATCATACCGATGACATGGCTGTCAACGCCGGATTCAGTGGCTCCAAGTCGGGACAGCGGAAGAGGCCATATAAAAGAAATAATCAAGGCCCTTCTAGCCTAGACCGCATACTCGATCGCCCATGTCAGATCCATGGCACCCCTGATAAAGCAGCCAATCATGCCCACAGGAGTTGTTGGGTCTTCAAACAGGTCGGCAAATTAAGTGTCGAAGACAGGAAAAAGGGCTCGCAAAGCGAGAACGATGACGAGGAGCCCCGTCCATCGAACACAGGGGGACAAAAGAAGTTTCCCCCTAAAATCAAAATGGTGAATATGATATACGCTACCCATATCCCAAAGAAGGAGCGCAAGCGCGTGCTCAGGGACGTCTATGTGATAGAGCCAGTCGCCCCAAAATTCAACCCATGGTCGTCATGCCCGATCACCTTCGATCACAGGGACCATCCGACCAGCATCCGTCATGGCGGGTCAGCCGCACTGGTCCTCAACCTAATAATTGATGGATTTCACCTCACACGAGTCCTCATGGACGGTGGCAGCAGCCAAAACCTGCTTTACCAGGATACAGTGCGCAAAATGGGCATCAATCCATCAAGGATCAAGCCCACCAAAAACACCTTTCAAGGAGTTATACTAGGTGTAGAGGCCCGCTACTCGGGCTCAATTACATTGGAGGTCGTCTTCGGATCTCCGGACAACTTCCAAAGCGAGGAGTTAATCTTTGATATCGTCCCCTTCCGCAGCGGCTATCACGCACTGCTCGGACGAGCTGCGTTTGCCCGATTCAATGTGGTGCCGCACTATGCTTTTCTCAAGCTTAAGATGCCCAGACCACGTGGTGTCATAATAGTCAATAGAAACACGGAGCGCTCCCTCTGTACTGAGGAGCACACCGCTGCCCTAGCAGCAGAGGTACAGAGCGGCCTCCATAAGCAGAACCTTAATTCGGTGGCCATACTCCCGGACACTGTCAAACGAGTCCAGACTACTCTGCACCAGGACATCCCAGCTCGCCAAGAGCTCAACTAGCAATTCGGCCTGCGTCCTAGACCCCACCAAGTGGCGGCGTTCGTGTCGGGCGTACATAATTACGCACTCAAAATACCATGGGCATAGACAGAGGCATAACCAGATTGTGATCCATAATACGGCTTGACCTCCCCTGGACACACATACTTTCACTCTTTATTTTTTCTTTTCTGTTTTTCCTTTTTAGGTTTCTCTTCCGCAGGCCCCTCTCGACGGCCTCCTAATCAGTCCTTTTGAAGGACGGACACACCAAGGTGGCAAGTAGCACAGACGTGTCGGGGAATCTCTAGTTGTTCTTCTCGACGATCATTCTACCCGCTCAGGACCCGTATGCAGCTCCTCCTTGGTCTTGGCATGTTAAATAGCCACTGTTTCTTATCACACTACTTGTATAAAATACGCTTTGACGTATTAATCAAACTATAATGGAAACAGTTTGCAGCCTTCTGTGGCACTAGTTTATTCTTTTGATAATCTTATCAAATTGCACCTGTACACTTTGGTACGCTTTATTCCGCTAGGGGCTTCATCGTGCCCCATAACATGGCAACAAAGTCTGAACACTTTTTACAGTACAGTTTGGCACCCCGAATTTAGCATTATATGCATTGGCTCCGAATCATGTCTTTGGTCAATAGTTGGGTGGCCCGGCTCCTGTGCTTACTACCTTACGTTCCGCTATATCGGCTAGGGTAGTAAAGGGAGAACTACTGCGATTGTGTCCTGGTTTATTCGGATGAGCACCTCGGTAGAGAAAGCCGAAAACTGACTGTCATGATGCGGCGTGAGCCGGTCAGCTCTTCGGAGGTTTCAAATCTTTAGCGATTTTTTCCGCATTATGCGATGAATCAGTTCTTATCTGTTCAGGTGTTTACAACACCCTAGTTCGGATACTAGGGGCTGCGCCTAAATTTTTATTGTCAAACTCCTATGGCTAAGTGAGGGTGATAAAGCCACATAGTCTGATTGCCTGGTTCGTAGCGCTAAACACCTCCTTTAAGGACCAAATGTTGGGATAAAGAGTGTTTAGATTCATCCCGAACACCCCCGTACTACCTACGTGGGGGCTAAAACCGACGACTGGCCAACCCTCAGATTTAATAAAAACGGCCGCACAGGAGGTAAAAATTCAACAAATAAACAAGCATTATATTACATAACGGCTCTGTTTAATACTACAGGACGGGATAACATGAATATACTCATTCAAAAATAATGTCCTTAGCACATTGCTCCGCTACAATGCGGGGTCCCTCCAGGACATCGTCGAAATATCACGCGGGCATGCGGTGCTCCTTTCCCTCGGGCGGTCCTTCGGTCGTGAGTTTGACGGCATTCATCTTCGCCCATTGCATCTTGACACGGGCGAAGGCCATCCACGCACCTTCTATACAAACCGACCGCTTGACAGCGTCAAGTTGAGGGCAGGCATGGACCAGCTGCTTCACAAGTCCGAAGTATCTGTCGGGCATAGCTTCTGCAGGCCACGGCCGGATTATTAAGTCCTTCATGGCTAGTTTGGCCACCCTATGCAGCTCGACCAGTTGTTTTAGCTGGTCGCTAAAAGGCACCGGATGTTCTGGCGCAAGGTACTGCGACCAGAACAGCTTCTCCGTTGCGCTCCCTTCTTCGGCTCGGAAGAATGCCACAGCGTCAGAAATGCTGCGCGGCAAATCCGCAAACGCCCCTGGAGAACTCCAAATCCGGGTCAGTAAGAGATACCTTGTCTTCACATACTTGCTTTGCATAATAAAAGCCTTACCCGCCGCAATCTTCTTGGCCTCTTGGATTTCCTAGAGGGCGCTGAGGGAGTCCTGGGTTAGGGGGTGTTCAGATAGCCAAACTATACCTTCAGCCAGACTCCTGGACTATGAAGATACAAGATTGAAGACTCCGTCCCGTGTCCGAAAGGGACTTTCCTTGGCGTGGAAGGCAAGCTTGGCGATACGGATGTTCAGATCTCCTACCATTGTAACCGACTCTATGTAACCCTAACCCTCTTCGGTGTCTATATAAACCGGAGGGTTTTAGTCCGTAGGACAACATACACATCAACAATCATACCATAGGGTAGCTTCTAGGGTTTAGCCTCTCTGATCTCGTGGTAGATCTACTCTTGTACTACCCATATCATCAATATTAATCAAGCAGGACGTAGGGTTTTACCTCCATCGAGAGGGCCCAAACCTGGGTAAAACTTCGTGTCCCTTGCCTCCTGTTACCATCCGGCCTAGACGCACAGTTCGGGACCCCCTACCCGAGATCCGCCGGTTTTGACACCGACATTGGTGCTTTCATTGAGAGTTCCTCTGTGCCGTCGCCGTCAGGTCTGATGGCTCCTACAATCATCAATAGCGATGCAGTCCAGGGTGAGACCTTCCTCCCTGGACAGATCTTCGTCTTTGGCGGCTTCGCACTGCGGGCCAATTCACTTGGCCATCTAGAGCAGATCGAAAGCTATGCCCCTGGCCGTCAGGTCAGATTCGGAAATTTAAACTACACGGCTGACATCCGCGGGGACTTGATCTTCGACGGATTCGAACCACCGCCGAGCGCGCCGCACTGTCATGACGAGCATGATCTAGCTCTGCCGCCGAACAGTGCCCTGGAGGCCGCACCCGCGTCGGCTCCGACCCTTAGTTCGGAGCCAACCGCGCCGATCGAGGATGGGCGGTTGGACGCCACCTCGGGGGCTGTGATCCCAACGGCGGTTGAGCCGAACACCAGCCCCGTACTCTGCAAGACTCGCGACTCCACGGAGCCGGATTCTTCTTCGGACTCCGAACCCTCCGCGCCCCTGCCGATCGAATCCGATTGGGCACCGATCATGGAGTTCACGGCCGCGGACGTCTTTCAGCACTCGCCTTTCAGCGATATCCTGAAGTCACTGAAGTCTCTCTCTTTATCAGGAGAGCCCTGGCCGGACTACGGTCAGCAAGGTTGGAGTACGGATGATGAAGAAATTCAAAGCCCACCCACCACCCACTTTGTAGCCATTGTCGACGATTTAACCGACATGCTCGACTTTGACTCCGAAGACATCGACGGTATGGACGCCGATGAAGGAGACAATGAAGAACCAGCGCCTGTTGGGCCCTGGAACGCCACCTCGTCATATGACGTATACACGATGGACGCACCAAAAGATGACGACGAGGAGCAGAACGACGCACCGAAGGCCTGTTCCCTCGAAAAGCAGTCAAAACAGCGACGCAAGCGCCGCCCCAAATCCCGCCTCGATAGGAATAGAGATCACGCAGACCCAGTGCTAGAGCAGGGTGAACCACTGCCGAACAACGGCAATCCGGATATTCAAACCGAACAAACAAATCCTATCAGGGATAATGGTCTGGACAACATAACGCCGGACAGGCACCCGGAGCATCAGAATGCCCGCGAAAGGCTCGTTGCCACCGCAAGGAGCCTTAAAAAGCAGAAGCGAAGGCTCAAGGCCGTGCAAAACAAACTCCAATTCAGATGGAGTAAAATACTTAATACAACAGCAATGTACGGCGATGATCGCCCCTCAAAGAGCTACCCAAAGCGGAAGCTGCCGCCCGAATTCGATGAGGAGGCCTCCAACCCCCCACAACCAAATATAAAAGCAACCACCTGGTCGGATAGACGACCCCTCTATCAACACAGAACGGCATACAATGCCACTCACAATACAACACGCAACCCACGCGAGGGCTCGCACCCAAAGGACGGCGCAACAAGATCCATGTATGGACCACCAAGCGCGCCCCAGCATACAATGCAAGACAACAAGCATCAGAACAACGCGGTGCACCCAGTTATAGGGGTGCCGCACACCCCCTATGTTTCACCGATGAGGTGCTGGACCATGAATTTCCAGAGGGATTCAAGCCCGTAAACATAGAGGCATACGATGGGACAACAGACCCTGGGGTTTGGATTGAGGACTATATCCTTCATATCCATATGGCTCGAGGAGATGATCTCCATGCCATCAAATACTTACCCCTCAAGCTCAAAGGGCCAGCTCGTCACTGGTTCAAAGGCCTCCCCGAAAGCTCCATTGGAAGTTGGGAAGAGCTCGAAGACGCCTTTCGGGCAAATTTTCAAGGAACTTATGTCCGACCCCCGGATGCGGAAGATTTGAGTCATATAACTCAACAGCTCGAAGAGTCAGCCCGAAAGCTTTGGAACAGGTTTCTCACTAAAAAGAACCAGATTGTCGACTGTCTGGATGCCGAAGCCTTGGCAGCTTTCAAGCATAGCGTCCGTGACGAATGGCTCGCCAGACACCTCGGCCAAAATAAGCCGAGAACGATGGCCGCATTAACAAACCTCATGACCCGCTTTTGCGCAGGTGAGGACAGCTGGCTAGCCAGATCCAGCACCAGCGACCCCAGTACATCTGAAGTTAGAGATGGAAACGGGAAATCACGGCGCAACAGCAATAGCAAACGCCGGAATAAAGAAGACAGAACGAAGGGCACGGCAGTAAATGCCGGATTCAAAAGCTCCCGGCTAGGTCAAAAGCCGCCCACTAAAGGCACCAGGGATGAACCGTCCAGCCTCAACAAAATTTTGGACCAGGTATGTCAGATACATAGTACCCCTAGAAAGCCCGCTAATCATACCCACGGAGAATGTTGGGTCTTCAAGCAGTCCGGCAAGCTCAACGCCATACACAAGGGGGAGGATACACCTAGTGAAGACGAGGACGAGCCTCCCAAGCAAGACACTAGGGAACAAAAGAAATTCCACCAGAAGTCAAAACAGTAAACGTACTACACATGATCAAGGGAAAAACAATGTGGCACCCCCAGGAAAATATATCCAAGTGCCTGTCACCGCGAAGTCCTGCCAATGGTCGTCTCAACTGATCATTTTCGACCATCGCGATTACTCAGCAAGTATCCGACACGCAGGATGGGCTGCCTTGGTATTAGACCCAATAATTGGCGGATATCACTTCACACAAGTCTTGATGGACGGCGGCAGCAGCCTAAACCTAATATACCAGGATACAATCCGCAGGATGGGGTTAGACCCAACACAAATTCGCCATAGCGATACTACCTTTAAAGGAGTAACGCCAGGCCCAGGGGCTCGTTGTACAGGCTCCCTCCTACTACAAGTTATATTCGGCTCCCCCGATAACTTTTGTAGCGAGCATTTAACCTTCCACATCGCTCCGTTTCAAAGTGGCTATCAAGCACTGCTCGGGCGCGAAGCTTTCGCTCGCTTTAATGCAATACCACACTAAGCCTCCCTCACACTCAAGATGCCCGGTCCACGCGGCATCATTTCAGTGCACGGAAATATCAAGCGATCTTTGCGCGCCGAAGAGAGTGAGGCTGCCTTGGCAGCCACACACTAAGGGCGCCCGGACTAGCCAACGCGCCCCATAGGTCGTCAAGACCTCAGGCACAACTAATCGAGTCTGGCGCCGCTACTTATACCGAATAAATGGTCACACCCCTATTTACAAGGGGCTCAACGCGCGTAGACATGTGGCCATTCCTCCTCATTTTAAATTATTCATAGTTTCTTTAATTATCTTTTTTGCACGACAACCTTTTTCACCTAAATTCCTCTCTTTTACAGACGATCATCGTGCCACACCCATCCAGGATACGGCACAACAGAGACACAGGTGCAGACGTGCAGCAGGGACCCGCTCCAAGGATTCTTTTTATATTAAGACCCTGCATAAACCTTTTTATTGTCTCTTGTTGATACATATCCACCATTGAGAAGGATGCTGACGTCTTGGCATGTGGCCACGCCAGACCAATGCACGTACCTGGACATAAGGGGCTTCTTATGAAGGCCATTATTTAGGCCCGGTTTATACCACAAAGACCGAATACCTTAGGGAGTGTCCGGCGTCGCGAGTTTGGCCCTATATGCATCAGCTCCGAATCATTGTCTTTGGTCAAATGTTGGGTTTGCCCGGCTCCTGTGTTTTGGTGCCTTACATTCCGCTTTACCGGCTAAGGTAGCACCTGGAGAACTACTATGATTGTGCCCTGGTTCATCCGGACGAGCACCTCAGTAGAGAAAGCCGAAAACTGACTGTCATGATCTAGCGCGAGACTGGTCAACCACTCGATGAACCATGGGAATGTTAGAATTCCTCCGCCTTAAGGAAGGGCCGCTTTCCGGCCAGGCATATACGCACCCCGGGATCGGGAGAGTGCGGAGCCACCAGGGGCTATCTAGTAGCCCCACTGTCAAACTCCTATGGCTAAGTGAAAGTGTTAAAGCATTATAGTTCGGTTGCCTCGCTTGCTCCGCTATCACCTCCTTAATAGGACCAAGATGTTGGGTTAAGTGTGAATGCGTGTTTCTGCGAACACCTCCGCATTATATGCGTGGGGGTTGAAGCCGACGACTGCAATCTTTCAGGTTATACATATGTATACATAAACGGCCGCCCAGGAGGCATCACATTACTTTCAGGCAAAAGTATAAAAGTAGCCTTATGAAAATTTATAAAAGCATTTCGCTTACAATGAGATTACATGTCACTCAAACATAATATTTTTTGAGCCTTGGGTCTCTATCAAATGAGCACCCTCAAGAACTTCCTCAAAGTAGTGCTCAGCAGCCCTTCGACCTATGGCCGAATCCTGCGCTGCAACAGTGGTAGCATCCATCTCTGTCCAGTATGCTTTAGCACGGGCAAAGGCCATTCATGCGCCTTCTATACACGCCGACCTCTTCATCGCATTAATGCATGGCACCACGTCAAGGAACTGCTGCACCAAACCAAAATAGCTGTTCGGTTTTAGCCTTTCCGGCCATAGCTGATCCACAACAGACCTCATGGCGAGTCCGGATAACCTATTCAGTTCGGCCCATTCGGCTAATTGGTCAGACAACGAAAGTGGACGCTCGGGAGAATGGAATTGTGTCCAACACAGCTGGTCCACTTCACGGTCCGTCTGACCCTTGAAGTACTTGGCCGCATCAGCAGCGCTCGCCGCCAAATCCATATACGCATCCTCCGAACTCCACAGCCGATCCAGAGGGGCATACCGTGGATCTCCGAACTTCCTCTGCAGCATAAAGGATTTCCCAGCTACAATATCCCTGGCTTCCCGCAGCTCCTCCTTCTTTGCCCTCATAGCAGAGCGGAGGTCTTTTCCCGTTGCAGCAACCTTCTCAAGGTCCGATGCCTTCGCCTGGTTTTCCTTTTCAAGAGCCCGGCAACGGTCGACGGCGGCTTTTAATTCTACGGCCATATTGGCCATCTTATCCTGGCTCTCGCCATGCGCGGCCTTCTCGGCTCGTAACTCTTCGGCCGCCTTCAAAGCAGCCGCATTACCCAATCTTGCTTGTTCCTTGGCTCGGGCAAGTTCCGCCCGCAAGGTTTCAACAGTGGCAACTCCATCTGCAGTAATAACATGTTAAATATACCGGCTTCATGCTGCTCTTACTATGCGGCATCTACCAGATAATAACACCTACCCTGCGCCTCGTCAAGCCTTTTGTTAACAAGCTCGATGTCGGCGTCTGCCGCATCCAACTGGCGTTTTAAATGGGCAAACTCGCTAGTCCGGCTAGCCACCGGAGCTTCCATCACCTGCTCATAAAAATAGTATGGTTACTACCTGGGATTATGATCCTCTAATCGTCGTCGTTCCCAACGACAACCAGAGTCTCAGGGGTACTATCTACACAAGGCACACTTAGCATGTGCAGGACTATCATACATTATTTTACATACCTCAAAACCTATTAGTAGACTCATAAAAGCTTTATGCAATCCGCTTTCGGCAGACAAGATTCTCTCCATCACCGTATTCATCAGCACATGGTGTTCATCTGAGATGGCCGCTCACCCCACCAACTCCCTCAGAACATCCGACCGCACACTAGACGGTGCCGGACTCGTTTGTCTGCTCTCTTCGGGAGCCGGACACTGGGAACTTCGGGGGTCGACGGGATTATCTTCTGACCTCGCCGGACTCGGAGAGGCCCTCCGCGACGACACTTCAGGGTTGCTCGCTTCCGGAGCGGAGGAGTCCGGAGGAGGCATTTCGCTCTCCATCATCTCTGGAAGAAGATCCCCCGAAGACGAGCTCATTTGAGAGGGGCTAAGGCCCGAACTACAAAGATACATGCAGTGGTTATCTTCTTAGAAGAAAAGATGACATATCTATACTATTAAGGTATTTTGGGTCACTTACGACTCGTGGGAGAATTGATCCCCCCACGGACTTTGTGCGACAACTGCACCCCCCGGGGTAGGACCCTCTGTGGGAGACTTCTTCTCCCGTTTCGAAGCTTCGGCTTCCGAATCCCCAGACGCAATCCTTTTCCTCTTCTGGTCGTCTTCCTTCGTGAAGACGCTCGCTCCCTCGGCTGGAGCGGCCAGCGTTTGGGGCCCGCGACCGCCCGCATTTTCCTTCAAGGGCTCCGGGAAAGGTGCGGTCTGGAGCATCTTTTCCAATATCGGATTTTCCAAACCCTCAGGAAGGGGGGCCGAGCACCGAATCAAATTCGCCTTCGTTAGCCAGTCCTGGTCAAAAAGCGAACTCTCAGAAATAACTTCGCATCAAAGGAGAGGTAGTACGCTCGGTCGGAAGATGCCTTACCTGCTCGGCGGCACGGTTGCTACTCAGGCCCACGTCCTCGGTAATTTCCGGACACTCCACTTGAGGTCTGAAGAACAACTTGTACATCTCCTCGTGCGTCAGGCCAAGGAAATTTCGAATGGCTCGCGGTCCCTCGGGATTGAACTCCCACAAGCGAAGAGGCCGGCGTTTGCAAGGCTGGACTTGACGAACCAGCATAACTTGTGTTACCGCGACCAAACTAAAATCTCCATTAAAGAGATCTTGAATGCGGCTTTGCAGTATAGGCACGTCCTTGGCCGGACCCCAGCTCAATCCTCTTCTAATCCATGACATCAGCGGTGGTGGAGGGCCTGGGCGGAAGACAGGGCGGCGGCCCACTTGGCACTTCTAGGAGCCGTGATGTAGAACCATTCCTGTTGCCACAATTCAGACACCTCTGGAATGGAACCTTTGGGCCATGCAGCTCCCGTCATCTTGTGTATTGAGGCGCCTCCACACTCCGCATGTTGCCCCTCGATCATCCTCGGTTTTACTTCAAAGGTCTTGAGCCATAGGCCAAAGTGAGGGGTAACCCGGAGGAAGGCCTCACACACAACAATAAATGTCGTGATATGAAGAAAGGAGTCCGGAGCTAGATCATGGAAATCTAGCCCGTAGTAAAACATCAAGCCCCTGACAAAAGGATCCAATGCAAGGCCTAGACCTCGGAGGAAGTGGGAGACGAACACGACGCTCTCGTTGGGTTCGGGGGAGGGGACGGCCTGCCCCAGGGGAGGCAGCCGATGCAGAATCTCGGCGGTCAGATATCTGGCCTCCCTCAACTTTTTGACGTCTTCTTCCGTGACGGAAGAAGGCACCCATCGGCCTTGAAGGCTAGATCCGGACATGACTGAAGGTTCGGAGCACCTGACCTAAACTTTGGGCGTTTGAGCTTGAGGTGGGGGAAGGATTCGATTGAGCACGGGAGGGAAAAATAAAAGGCCTCGTCCCTTTATAAAGAGGGTGGATATCGAGCGTCCTCTCCGTGTCCGTTTGGACTTGCCTATGATCTAAGAGTCCTAGAAGCGGCTGGGTTACCCATGCCTATATTGATGAGAATCCCGGAATAAGGGGACACGATCTCTGCTTTGACAAGACGTGCCAAGGAAACCACCTCGCATGACGCGTTGAGGTGGGATAATGAAACGACTCGGATAAAAGCTTGGCTGTGGTGTGTCACGCTACGGAATACGTTAGCAGATTAGATTTGTGCAAATATTATTCTCTCTATGGCAATATGTGGAAACTTATTTTGCAGAGCCGGACACTATCTTTGTGTTCAAAATCTTCTATAAAGTACTTGGAGGAGGAACCCGCCTTGCAATGCCGAAGACAATCTGCGCGCCGGACTCGTCGTCATTGAAGCCTGGTTCAGGGGCTACTGAGGGAGTCCTGGGTTAGGGGGTGTTCGGATAGCCGAACTATACTTTCAGCCGGACTCCTGGACTATGAAGATACAAGATTGAAGACTCCGTCCCGTGTCCGGAAGGGACTTTCCTTGGCGTGGAAGGCAAGCTTGGCGATACGGATGTTCAGATCTCCTACCATTGTAACCGACTCTATGTAACCCTAACCCTCTCCGGTGTCTATATAAACCGGAGGGTTTTAGTCCGTAGGACAACATACACATTAACAATCATACCATAGGCTAGCTTCTAGGGTTTAGCCTCTCTGATCTCGTGGTAGATCTACTCTTGTACTACCCATATCATCAATATTAATCAAGAAGGACGTAGGGTTTTACCTCCATCGAGAGGGCCCGAACCTGGGTAAAACTTCGTGTCCCTTGCCTCCTGTTACCATCCGGCCTAGACGCACAGTTTGGGACCCCCTACCCGAGATCCGCCGGTTTTGACATCGACAGGCGCCTTGGGCTTCGGCCCAGGCCTCTTGTGAACTTTGGCATACCCTCGCGAGTTCGGACTCTTGGTCCGCATTCTCGTGCTCCAAGGACTCGTATTTGTTCACGACATCTTGGAGCTCCCGCTGGACCTCACCAATCCTGGCCTCATGCTTTTCTCGGGCGGCCCGTTCCTTTGCCGCCTCTCCTTGGCCCCAGCCAGCGCCTTTTTGAGGGCCTCTACCTCGGTCGCCGCCCCTACAAAAATATCGCGGCACTGTGGTCAGCGCACAAACATTCATCCCTCCCGGATATACACAAAAACATTGAATACCTTGATTGTCCTCCAGCTGCTTTTTCACACGACCGAGCTCTTCCTCGGTCTGCTCCAGCCTCTGCGTCATTCCGGAGACTTCGGCAGCATGTGAAGTCGCAGCCAACAGCGACGCCTGCTTATTCACATAAACATATCTGGTTAGTCTCCTGCGAAAAATTGTTTGATCCTCTATTCGACTCTTCTTTCTGAACACCGAACAGAGTCTCAGGGGCTACTATCTATACTGTGATTTTCTTTTCACAAAGTTACATTGCTTACCTCAAAGCCTATTAGAAGGCTTGTGCAGGCTTCTGTCAGTCTGCTTTTTGTAGACTGAATCTTCTCGAGCACTGCACCCGTAAGGTTACGGTGTTCCTCAATGATGGAAGCACTTCGCAGTGCTTCCAGTAGAGTATCCGGTGCCTCTGGTTGGACCGAGGCCACCGGCGGAATAGGCACACCTCCTTCTGATGAAGGAGGCTGCCTGCCGGATTCCATGGCCGTATCGGTCTCCGGGACCATATTCGGCTGGGGGCCGAATTGGACGTGGCCCCCATCGCCAGTCTCCATGGGGATCTGCTCCCCCATGTGTCCGGCGACCGAGGTCTTGCCCTCTGGCGCCGCCCTAATGGCCTCCAGTGTCTCTCCCTAGTCTGGGATCCTTCAGGATAACACCTCGATGTCATCCATGACCTTGGGAAAGGAGGCCGTCGGAAGGGACCCGCTGTCAATCGCCTTCGGGTCCAGCGAGTTCCCTAAAGACGAGGATCGCTCGAGGGCGGAACGAGCCAGACTGCAAGTACATGGTTCAACATGTTAAAATCATAAAGTAAAAAGGCTGATATATGAATGCGTCGGGGTCTTCGAATACTCATGATTCGGCCAGGGGCTTATCCTCGGGACGCTGTTCTGGGCTGTTGTCGACATCCCACGCGGAGCTATCCGCGAGGGAGGCCTTCCCCTTCTTGGACGCCTCCGCCTCCAGATTTGTGGAGGCTGCCCTCTTCTTTCCCCCCCCCCCCCCCGGGGAGGGGGGAGTTGCTTTCTCCTTCCTCTTCCTCCTCCTCGTCATCTTCGGTGGCGGAGTGAGTTTCGGCGTCTTCGGACACCATGTCCGAAGTACCCTTGGGTGGAGGCCACCTCTGGTCCCCTTGGCCTTCTTCTCCGGTGCCTTGTAGGGCACTCGAACAAGCATCTTCGCCAAGTGTGGGATGGCTGGGTCCTCAGGCAGCGGAGCCGGACACTGAATCTGCTCCGCCTTCTTCGTCCAACCCTGAAAAAAAATAGATAGGGAAATTGGGACATCCTCCTTGAGTAAGCAAGTAAGGGATATGCCTTGAAACATGGAGAACTTACTGAACTGGCGGGATGAGCCAGGTCGTGCCCACGGTCTTCGGTTGTCCTCGTCCACGTCTCATTGGCCTTGAAGACCACCTTCTAGATGTCTTCGTGTGTAGTCCCGAAGAACCATTGCAGGGTCTTGTGTTTGGCCGGATCAAATTCCCATAGGTGGCAAGCCCGGCTCTGGCATGGAAGGATCCGGCGAATTAGCATCACCTGAATCACATCAACAAGCTGGACGTTCTTGTCCATCATGCTCCTGATGCGCATCTGAAGCGTTGTCAGCTCGTCCGACAAAGACCAATCTAGGCCCTTCTCTTGCCACGAGGTAAGCCACGTTGGGGCCCCAGATTTGAATTCGGGGGCCGCGGCCCAGGAGGAGTCACGGGGCTCTGTGGCGTAGAACCGCAGCTTCTGGCACCCCTTGACGATCTCCACTAAGGTACCTTTGGGCCACGGGACGTTGGGGATCTTGCTCACCATGGCACCTCCGCACTCTGCGTGTTGGCCGTCCACCACCTCCGACTTCACGTTGAAGATCTTAAGCCATAGTCAGAAGTGGGGTGGAATGCGGAGGAAGGCCTCGCACACGACAATAAATGCCGAGATGCTGAGTAAGGAGTTCGGGGCTAGATCATGGAAATCTAGCCCATAATAGAACATGAATCCATGGATGAAAGGGTGGAGAGGAAACCCTAACCCATGGACGAAATGGGGGATGAACACCACCCTCTCATTGGGCTTCGGGGTGGGTACAATTTGCCCCTTGGCCGAAAGCGGGTGGGCAATTTCTTTCGCCGGGTACCCGGCCTCCCGAAGATCGGTGATGTCCTTCCCCTTGATGGAGGAGGCCATCCACTTGCCTTGTGCTCCAGATCCGGACATGGTCGAGTGCTTTCTTGAGGCGGAAAAGATGAGGACTTGGGTGCTGGAGCTCGAGAATGGGAGGGCAAAGAGAGAGGGAAGATGTGGGTGAAAGAAGGGAATCCTTATCTCCTTATGAAGGCAGTGAATATCAAGTGCCTCCCCACTCGCCTTAAAAATCGCATGTTCCCAAGGGTTGTGCAAACAGCACGGTTGGATTACCCACACCCGTATTGATGAGAATCCTGTAATAAGGTGACACGATCTCTGCTTTGACAAGACGTGCCAATGAGACCGCATCTCGAAGCGGCAGGCCGAAAAACGGTTCGAAATAATGACCGGGTGATGACGTGGTGTCACATTATCAAAAATTGTCAGCAGATTGGACTCGTGAAATATTATACTCTTTGCGGTGGTGTGTGGTACTTGCTTTGCAGATCCGGACATATTAGTCATATTCGAAGACTGTGTTGGAGTATTCGGAGGAGGAACGCGCCTTGCAATGCCGAAGATAATCTGCGTGCCTAAATCCTCGTCATTGAAGCCTGGTTCATGGGCTACTCAGGGAGTCCTAGATTCAGGGGTCCTCGGGCGTCCGGCCTATTGGACATGGGCCGGACTGATGGGCTACGAAGATTCAAGACCGATGACTCACACCCGTGTCCGGATGGGACTCTCCTTGGCATGGATGGCAAGCTTGGCGCTCGGATATAAAGATTCCTTTCTCTGTAACCGACTTTGTATAACCCTAGTCCCCTCCGTTGTCTATATATACCGGAGGGCTTAGTCCGTAGGGACAATGATAATCAGATAGGCTAGACTTCTAGGGTTTTGGCCATTATGATCTCGTGGTAGATCAACTCTTGTAACCCCCATACTCATCAATATTAATCTAGCAGGATGTAGGGTTTTACCTCCATCGAGAGGACCCGAACCTAGGTAAACATTGTCTTCCATGTCTCCTGTTACCATCAACCTCCGACGCACAGTTCGGGACCCCCTACCCGAGATCCGCTAGTTTTGACACCGACAACCGGTGCATAGGTGCTGTTCTTACTTGAACAAACCTCCTACATATGATTAACCATCCAGCAAGCATCCGCAACTACGAGAAAAGTATTAAGAATAAATTCTAACCATAGCATTAAACTTTTGGATCCAATCGGTCCCTTACGAAATAGCGCATAAACTGGGGTTTAAGCTTCTGTCACTCTCGCAACCCACCATCTAATTGCTACTCCACAATGCATTCCCTTAGGCCCAAATATGGTGGAGTGTCATGTAGTCGACGTTCACCACTAAGGGAATAACAACATACATACTGTCAAAATATCAAACACATATCAAGTTCACATGATTACTTGCAACATGATTTATCCCGCAACCTCAAGAACAAAAGTAAGTACTCACAAATGATAAACATGTTCATGATCAAAGGAGTATTAAATAGCATAATGGATCTAAACATATAATCTTCCACCAAATAAACCATATAGTAATCAACTACAAGATGTAATCAACACTACTAGTCACCCACAAATACCAATCTATAGTTCCGGTAACAAGATTGAACACAAGAGATGAACTAGGGATTGAGAGGAGATGGTGTTGTTGAACATGTTGATGGAGATTGCCCTCCCCAAGATGGGAGAGTTTTTGGTGATGATGATGACGATGATTTCCCCCTCCGGGAGGGAAGTTCCCCCGGCGGAATCGCTCTGCCGGAGGGCAAAAGTGCTCCTGCCCAAGTTCCGCCTCGAGGTGGCGGCGCTTCATCCCGAAAGTCCTCCTCTTATTTTTTCTAGGTCAAAATGACTTATATACTAGAAGATGGGCACTAGAGGTGGGCCGAGGAGGCCACAACCCACCAGGGCACGCCTGGGGGGCCTGGCGCGCCCAGGTGGGTTGTGCCCACCTGGTAGCCCCCCTTTGGTATTTATTGGCTCCAATATTTCTTAAATAATCCATAAAAAAATCTCTATAAAGTTTCAGCTCATTTGGATTTGTGCAAAATAGGTGGCCTGACGTAGCTTTCCAGGTGTCGGTGTACTAAAGTAGGGGTACCTTAGTATCCCGAACTTGTGCACGGGCAGTCGCAGCGACCCGCGGCAAGGCTTGCCGGGTGACCGCCAAGACCCTCCATGGTTCCTTTAGGAGCCATTCAAGAACAAAGTATCCAAGAGCAAAACAAGGCCCCGGCAAGAGGAGCTTGCCGGGAAGGAAGCAAGGCCCCGGCAAGAGGAACTTGCCGGAAAGGAGACGAGACCCCGGCAGGAGGAGCTTGTCGGGAAGACCAACCAAAGCATCTCAAGGAGCTCGCTGCGGCGCACCACGCGCCCCGACAAGGCCCGGTGAGCGACAAGCTCCCGGACGCGACAAGACTACATCCGCGGCAAGGCGCTTGCCGCGGCAAGCTACTACCCCGCAGCCCGCGCTCCAGCTCACCCACCAACGTGTCGCCCTGGGACCATTCCTGGCGTACATGGCGGGAGGCTGTGTAGCCGGGGGCATGCGGTGGCAAGCAGACGCTGACAAGTAGCCATCATGGCAAACGGTGGCGTTCCTAGCGGTCCCTCTCTGGGCCGTCAAGGTGACACAGACGGGCATTTAATGCCCTTGTCCCCTGCCGTCAGAGTTAGGTAGGATGCGACATGTAGGCGGTGGAGCCAACTACCACCCCTTTTACATTTTTACCCTCACCTCTATTGCCACGTGTCGGTGACCCCTTAGACATATAAAAGGAGGCCCATGCGCAGCAGAGAGGGGAGGACAGCCATTCTCATGCTCGGTCTCGCCAGCTGCTTGAGTGTACTGTAGCACTCGCCGCTCCCGAGCAAGAACTCAATAAAACCAACAAAGTAGGAGTAGGGTTTTACGCATCCGTGCGGCCCGAACCTGGGTAAATCGATCGTCTCGCTCGTGTGTTTCGCCTCGATCTGCTCTTTGTGCATCCACCGCCCTCTGCCGAACCAAAAGGGGCTCGGTCCGCCGATCCCCATAGGTGTGCGAGGGATCAGACACCCCCGACATCTTTGGCGCGCCAGGTAGGGGGTGCGTCGAGGTTGTGCGAACCTGATCCGGCGTTCGCACGAGTTGCATCTTCATCGTCTTCATCAACATGCCACCGAAGAAGAAGATTTCGGAGGCAGCTGCTCCGTCTGTGCCGAGCCCGCCGTCGCCAGAGCGGACGGCTGGTGGAGCAGGCACCGGCGGAAGAGCGGGCGCCGACAGGGAGACTCGTGGCGCTGCCAGGTCCAAGGACCAGGCTGCGCCGCACGTCGGCGGCGCGGTCGCCTCCCACAACGATCGCGCGCACTCCAAGACCTCGGCGTCCGTACACGCACCGCACCCATCCCAGGAGGCGCGGGACCAGCAGCGTCATGGTACCCACGGTACCATACGTCTGCTGGGCCAAGATCAAGCTGGCGGATCCCGGAGTGCTCAGGATCAGCACGCACGCCAACATGCTGGCGCGAGCGCGGCGCGGTCGCTTGGAAGGGATGTTGCTCCTTCTAACGCAGTTAGGAGTCCGAGCATATCTCGCTCCTCGCACCATTCGCTGCCGCCGCCCACCACTCCGGCGGAAGCGTTGGCGCGTGCCCAGCTACTCCTAGACTACCCTCCAGCGCCAGAGAAGATCGATGACTGGAGGGCCACTATTCAGAGCCTCATCGGCTTCGCCAATGGTGACAACCCCCGGCAGCCGAGCGCATCGCTGCCGCGGCAAGTCAGCCAGGCGCGAGCCGGTGGCAACAAGACCGGCGAGGGTGCAACCACTGTGCACTCTCCGCCCCGAAGGCCAAGATCGCCGACTCACCGGATCCACCTCGACAGCTACTCCACCGCGTCGTCAGATCCGCGAGCTCGTCGCGATCAACGCCAAGTTCTTCATGAGAGACAGCAAGAAGACGCTCGAACACGCATCGAGCACCGAAGGGAAGCGTGGCGTCAATCAGACCTGCATGCTGGGCCCTCTGTTGACATGCATGCACCCGAAGAACCAGGTAACTTGCCGTACGCGGCAGGTTGTCCTGCGTTCACCCGCGAGCTGCGGCAAGTCCAATGGCCCAACCAGAAGCATTTCAAGCCAGACGTGCCGGAGAAGTACGACGGCAAGTCGCACCCGTCGGAGTTCCTCAGCATCTACACCATTGCGGTGCAAGCTGCCGGGGGGCGAGACGACAAGGTCCTTGCCAACTACTTCCCGCTCGTGCTCAAGCCCGAAGTCAGATCCTGGCTCATGCACTTGCAGGACAACTCCATATCCTCTTGGGCGGACTTGTGCCATCAGTCTGTCGGTGCCTTTACAGGCGGCCACAAACCACATGGCCAAGAGAGTGACCTCCACCTGCTTGTCCAGAAGGAAGGAGAACCCCTGCACAAGTATATCCAGAGATTCAGCCACGTGCAGCGCAACATCCCAGACATCCACCCTGCCGCGGTTATCAGCGCATTCCATCAGAACGTGCGTAATCGCAGGATGCGGGAGGAGATGGCGATGAGCAGGATCAGGGACGTCAGCGAGCTGTACGCCCTGGCCGACAAGTGTGCACGCGCTGAAGAAGGGAGGAAACTCCCCGGAGAGGATGCTGGAGCAGGGGGATCTGACAGCGAGGATGCCGCCCCGGCAAGGAAAAACCGGAGGCACAACATGAAGAAGAGCGGCAAAGAGGTACTAGTCGTTGAGCAGTCCGGCGATGACGGCCCCGCCAAGCAAGCCGAAGTTGGCAGCTCCGGCAAGGAGGTTGCCGCGTGCACCAACTGCCGGGCTGTGGCGGCCGCCGACAAGCAGGGCAGCTCCGACAAGCAGTACTGCAAGATCCACCGCACCAAGGGCCATGATCTCCAGAACTGCAAGAGGGTCGAGCAGCTTGTCCAGCAACAAAAAGCTGAGTACGAGCGGCGCGACAAGGAGAGAGCCCAAGGAGGCGGTGGAGAAGCCGGCAAGAAGCGCGCTGGCCCGGGAGGAAGCCGCGGCAAGGCCAAGCAGCGGCAAGGAGACAGACCTCCCTGCGGCCGCGACAAGGACGAAGACGAAGACGATGACGAAGACATGGATGATGTTGAGAACAGCGAGCAGGAGTTTCAGAAGGCTACAGAAGTCTTGTGTGTTGACGGTGGCGCTTCTCTGCATACTTCCCACCGCCAACTCAAACAGTGGCTCCGGGAAGTTAATGCGGCAGAGCCACCTGTCGAATCACGCAAGCTTCTGAAGTGGTCCAGCACGCCAATCATCTTCGACATTGAGGACCACCCTGATCGCACAACTGCGGTCGGGTGCTTGCCGTTGTTGGTTTCCCCAACAATCCGCAACCTCAAGGTCACCAAGATGCTAGTTGACGGCGGGGCCGGCCTGAATCTGATCTCCTCCGCTGTGCTCCAGAAACTCCAGATCCCAGACAGCGAGCTCGAAGAAACCGGTACATTCCAAGGAATTAACCCGGGAAGGAGCAAGCCGAAGGTAAAAGTCGTGCTGCCGGTGACATTCGGCAGCGAAATGAACTTCGGGACTGAGAGGATCACCTTTGACGTTGCCGATTTCCCATTGCCCTACAATGGGATACTTGGCCGTCCCACACTCGCCAAGTTCATGGTGGCCTCTCACTATGCCTACAACATGCTCAAGATGCCAGGCCCGATAAGCGTCATCTCTATCCCTGGCGACAAGAAGGACGCCCTTATCTGCGCCGACAAGATCTACCGGGAAGCTGCCACCGCGACAGACCGCGAGACACTTGCCGCTGAAGCTCCCGGGGGGAAGAAGACCAAGTCCGGCAAGAGCTCTGGTGCCCACTCCGGCAAGCGCGCCTCTTCGGAGTGCTGCGCTGCCGTCGAGGACGCACCATCGAGCTCCAAGGGCAAGGAGAAGACCAAGTCTGGTGGGTGCTCTGATGCCTACTCCGGCAAGCGCACCTCTTCGGAGTGCTGCGCTGCTGTCGAGGACGCACCATCGAGCTCCACCGGCAAGAGTAAGAAGACGATGGCAGCTCCACCACTTACCAAGAAGGTGTCCGCCAAGGAGGACAGCACCGGTGGTACCTTCACCATCAGTGCCACGCTTGACCCTAAATAGGAAAGCGCGCTCGTTACTTTCCTGCGAGCGAATGTCGACGTGTTTGCATGGCAACCGTCTGACATCCCCGGTGTTCCCAGGAAGGTAATTGAGCACCACCTTGCCGTCTGTCCTCATGCGCGGCCCATCAAGCAGAAGGTCAGGAAACAGGCGGTGGAGCGCCAAGAATTCATAGCCGAAGAAATCAAGAAATTGGAAGCAGCAGGCCTCGTCAGAGGAGTGCTCCATCCAACGTGGTTGGCCAATCCGGTTGTAGTGCGCAAGGCAAACGGGAAGTGGAGGCTTTGTATTGACTTCACTGATGTTAATAAAGCTTGTCCCAAAGATCCATTTCCCTTGCCGCGCATTGACCAGATTGTTGACTCCACAGCCGGATGTGAGTTGCTTTCATTTCTTGACGCGTATTCAGGATACCATCAGATCTTCATGGCAGAAGAGGATGAGGAGAAAACCGCATTCATTACTCCATGTGGCACGTACTGTTTCGTACGGATGCCTTTCGGATTAAGGAATGCTGGTTCAACATTTGCCAGAGTAGTCCATATTGCTTTGAAGCCACAGATACACAGAAATGTAGAAGCTTACATGGATGATATAGTGGTCAAAAGCAAAGACAGGGCGACTCTGATCCAAGACTTAGAAGAGACTTTTGCAAATCTGCGCAAGGTCAACCTCAAGCTCAACCCTGAGAAGTGCGTGTTTGGAGTCCCCTCCGGCAAGCTTCTCGGGTTCTTTGTGTCTCAGCGGGGAATCGAAGCCAACCCCGACAAGATCAGGGCCATTGAGCAGATCGAAGCACCAAAGCGCGTCAAGGATGTACGGAAGCTTGCCGGCTGCGTAGCTGCTCTTAGCAGGTTTATCTCTCGGTCTGTTGAGCGCGCCCTGCCCTTTTTCAAAATTTTGAAAAGGGCAGGTCCAATGAGATGGACTCCGGAAGTGGAGGCTGCGCTGCAAGACTTGAAGAGATACCTGTCCTCCACTCCAACACTTGTCGCACCTAAACCACAAGAGAAGTTGCTGCTGTACATAGCGGCAACCAATCAAGTGGTTAGTGATGCGCTAGTAGCGGAGAGGGAGGCAGACGACGAGCCAGCGGCCGCGGCAAGCACGTCCAGCGACAAGCAGGGGGCTTTCCCGACAAGCTCTGGTCCCGACAAGCAAGGATCTGCGCAGATGCAAGAGGAGATACGGAAGAAAATGGTGCAGCGCCCAGTTTACTTTGTCAGCTCCCTTTTACAGGGGGCTAGGTCAAGGTACTCTGGTGTGCAGAAGCTGCTTTTCGGCCTCCTCATGGCCTCGAGAAAGCTGCGCCATTACTTCCAAGCACACGAGATCACAGTTGTCACTCGCTTTCCGCTGAAGAGGATATTACAAAATCCAGAAGCAACAGGCAGGATTGTCGAGTGGGCACTGGAACTGTCAAGCTTTGGTCTCAAGTTTGAGAGTACATCAACAATCCAGAGCAGAGCATTGGCAGAGTTCATAGCAGAGTGGATGCCAACTCCAGACGAAGAAATTCCGGAGACGAGCGTCCCCGCCAAGGAAGCAAGCAAAGAGTGGCTCATGTACTTTGACGGTGCCTTCTCGCTGCAAGGCGCCGGTGCTGGTGTACTGCTTGTCGCACCCACCGGAGAGCACCTCAAGTACATAGTACAGATGCACTTTCCCAAGGAGCAAGCGACAAACAATACTGAAGAGTATGAAGGCTTGCTTGCCGGTCTCAGGATCGCGGCACAACTTGGGATCAAGAAGCTCATTGTCAGGGGTGACTCGCAGCTTGTCGTCCACCAAGTGAACAAGGATTACCAGAGTCCATTGATGGAAGCTTACGTCGATGAAGTGAGGAAGCTGGAAGAGCGCTTTGACGGCCTGCAAATGGAACATGTTCCAAGAGCTGAGAACGACATTGCCGATGGCCTGTCAAAGTGCGCAGCACTTAAGTTACCTGTGGAACCAGGGACCTTTGTGCTCAAGCTGACTCAGCCATCCGTAACACCATCAACTGGACAGAGCAAGAAGAGGAAGTTGATCTCTGGCGACTATCTTCCGGCAGAGCTTTCCGAAGCCGCCCTCAAGAAGGTCCCCAAGATCGACGCCAAGAGTGCTGAGGAGCAGTCTACTCCGGCAAACCCCAGGGTTTGTTCCGTTGCAGCAGACACTCCTGGCAAGCTCTGCTCCGGCAAGCTTGTCGGGGAACGTCAAGCTCCGGCAGAGTCGCAGGCTCTTGCCGTAGAAGCGGACGTTCCCGCGGCAGCAGATGTGCCTTTAGTCCTTGTTGTCGAGCCACAAGCTCCAACATGGGCGCAGCAGATTGTCCGTTTCCTTCAGACAGGAGAGCTTCCCGAGGAACCAGAAGAAGCGGAAAGAGTAGCCCGGCAGTCTAGTATGTACCAGTTTGTCGACAACACACTGTGCAGAAGAAGACTCAACGGTGTGAAATTGAAGTGTATTCCTCGGGAAGATGGATAGAAGCTGTTGGCAGAGATACATGGAGGCATATGTGGTCACCACATTGGCGCAAGAGCTCTTGTCGGAAAAGCATTCCGGCAAGGCTTCTTCTGGCCGACAGCCCTCCAGGATGCAACTACACAAGTAACCAAGTGTGAAGCGTGCCAGTTCCATTCCAAGCAGATACACCAGCCAGCTCAAGCTCTCCAGACGATCCCTTTATCCTGGCCATTTTTGGTCTGGGGGCTCGATATCCTCGGCCCCTTTCCCCGAGCTGTCGGGGGCTTTGAGTACTTGTACGTTGCAATCGACAAGTTCACAAAGTGGCTGGAAGTGGAACCAGTGAGGAAGGTGACGGCGCAGTCCACGATCAAATTCTTCAGGTCGATTGTTTGCCGTTTTGGGATCCCTAACAGGATAATCACCGACAACGGTACACAATTTACGAGCCGCACCTTCATGCAGTACTTCCAAGATCTCGGCGCCAAGGTCTGCTTTGCTTCTGTCGCTCACCCGAGAAGGAACGGCCAAGCTGAGAGGGCAAATGCTGAAGTGCTGCGGGGGCTCAAGACCAGAACTTTTGACAGGCTGCACAAGCGCAGACGCAACTAGATCGAGGAGCTGCCAGTGGTTCTTTGGTCAATCAGGACGACGCCAAATCGAGCCACTGGACAGACACCCTTCGCTCTAGTCTATGGAGCGGAGGCAGTTATCCCCACGGAACTCGTATACGGGTCACCTCGAGTGCTCGCTTATGATGAGCTTGAGCAAGGGCGGCTGCGGCAAGATGACGCGCTGCTCCTTGAGGAAGATCGTCTCCAGGCTGCTGTGCGAGCCGCTCGCTACCAGCAAGCTTTGCGCCGCTATCATAGCCGCAAAGTTAACGCCAGGAGCCTCGAGGAAGGCGACCTTGTTCTTCAGCGCGTTCAGTCCGCCAAGAATTCCAACAAGTTGTAGCCGAAGTGGGAAGGCCCTTACCGAGTGAAACGAGTCACCAGGCCTGGCGCTGTCCGCCTGGAGACCGAAGATGGCGTACCAGTGAGCAACTCCTGGAACATCGAGCTTCTTCGTAAGTTTTACCCGTAAGGCGCGGTTGTCGGACCCTGTCCGGCAACCACCCTTTCATACAAGTCTTGCCGCTGTTGCATGTAATCCTTTGTACAAAGCCAGGCGCAGACCCTGAGCACAAGATAATGAAGCGCTGGCGCCCAGAGTTATAGCATGCATGCTAGGTCGAGTCGAGTCCTCGGTTAGGGTTGATAGTGCCTAACAGCAGCTAACCCCTAACTTAGAGGTCGAGTGTGCGTCCCTTTGCCTGCCTTTCGTTTCCTTTGATCCGCAGGGCTCGCGTACCCTTGCCGGACCACCTGGGGACGAAAAGGAGCGGAAGGACGCGCCGGCATCTAGACCCCGACAAGCCAGTGTTGCCGGGGGCTGCAAGTACCAAACTTCACCCCACGGCAAGCCAGAGTTGCCGGGGGCTGCAGTCTCAGATAAGTCTTTCATCCCTCTTCATGCATTCTCTTTTGGACTGGGAATACGAAGCCCCGTTTCTTCCCGAAAGCCACCGTGCTCCCTTAGCTCTGGTCCCTGGGGCCCCAGGGCCAAGTTTTGGTCGTAGTCGCGGCAGGAAAGGGATGAAACGAGGGGCCGCACCCGCCTCGTCCCTGCCTCCGTCGAGAGCGTGAGAAAGGTCGAGCGACGTGGGTATGCGGCAGGGCCTGTTGCCGGGGAAGGAGTGTCTATCTGTGAGATACCAAGGATTTGCTCCTTGACATGGGTTCTACCCGCGAGACAAGTAACCCGGCAAACATCCCCTTTTCATTAAAACATTCCACGCAGGTACAGTCCATAGAGAATGAAAAACATGAAAGAGAGGATTACAAGTTTTAAATGCAACTAAGGCCCGAGGGCTTACAAATTAAAAAGATAAGATGCCCGTAATCTCTTTCCTGCCCCTCTTTTCAGGAGGTAGGTCAAGGAGGCGAGAAGGGCAAAAGGAGAGCCTAGGCGAACTACGGGCACTAGAAGACACCAAGAGAACATCCCGGGGGCCGTCAAGGCTGGACGGTGATGGCAGCGCCGGAAGCAGGGCTCGAAGACGAGGCGGCAGGACGTCAGCACGCTATCGAGGGCACCACGCCCTCGTACTCCGGCTTGACGGCCTTGCCGCCAGCCCTCTTCCTCTTCCGCAGCCTCCCTACGCCAGCCGCCCAAGGAGACGCCCCCGGGGAGTTCAAGGAGCCGGCGACCCGGATGATGGGGTTGCCGGTGCCGCACGGAGCGGCGCCCGACACCTAGTCGGACCCGCCATCCTGCCGCCCGCTCCCCTCGTCGCCACTGTCGCTCCCCTCCTCGTCACTCTCGCTCGAGGAGGAGCCTTCGCTGTCGGAGGAGCTTTCCACGCAGCACCGGGCCCGGGCGCCGAAGCACCCGAAGACCTTGACGGAGAGGAGATCGCCCTCCACCAACTTGAAGTGGAGGGTGAGCCCCGGCGTCAAGCTGTGGATGCGGGCGAACGTTCCACCCTCGGCCAAGATACATCACGCCGGGGGGTGGGAATTTGGCGCGGACCCGCGTGCCGCTGATCCCACAGCCCCTCATCTGCAGTCTCAGCGTCTCGGGCGGGTCCAACTCCACCACTTCCGCAAATGGATCTGGGAGTCGGAGGCGACGACGAGGCGCCCGGCGCAGCCTGACGAAGAACTCGCAAGGGTCGTCCCCGGCATGGGCCACCGCGGGAGGAGGAGCCGCCGGCGGAGGCGAAGCCGACGCGCCACCTCGTCCACCTCGTCCCCGAGCGCCACGGCCTCGTCCACGACCTCGCCCCCTCCCTCTTCCCCTTACGGCTGGCTCCGCCACCACGGGTGCGGGAGAGGGAGGGATGCGCTGCCTGGCGGCAACCCTTGCCGCCACTGACGAAGGACCAGGGTTCCCTCTCTCCATGGCGAATGGGAGGAGGGGGAGCAGAAGTTGAAGGAAGGAGAAGATGGGAGGATGCGAGCTCACGTCCTCCCCTCCCGCTCCTTATAAAGGAGCGAGGTGGGGGCTCGGCCGCCCCGCTCAGCGAATCAAGACGCGGGAAGGCAGGGAGCTGGGGCCGACCTGCTGCCTCGACCCAAGACGGCCCCGATTCCCGCCCCCGCCGTCCGCGACCCCAAGTGCATGGGAGCCGCATGGCAGGCGTGCAGAACCGAGGTGACGAATGGGGCGGCCTCTCCCCACCCCGTGATCGTGGGGAGTGGGCACCTTGAAAACCGCCCACGATCTCTCCCACGATGCCGCGTTTGACGCGTGCCGTTTGGGGAGGGCGCGGTGGGTGCGGAACGAGTTATGGCGTGACCTAGGCCGCGCGTGCCCGTGCACTGTTTTGGGCCTGGCCCAACAGCGCTCGGCACCGTGTATGGCCCAGACCCGGGCGCTCCTATCGGTGTACTAAAGTAGGGGTACCTTAGTATCCCGAACTTGTGCACGGGCAGTCGCAGCGACCCGCGGCAAGGCTTGCCGGGTGACCGCCAAGACCCTCCATGGTTCCTTTAGGAGCCATTCAAGAACAAAGTATCCAAGAGCAAAACAAGGCCCCGGCAAGAGGAGCTTGCCGGGAAGGCGACAAGGCTCCGGCAAGAGGAGCTTGCCGGGAAGGAAGCAAGGCCCCGGCAAGAGGAACTTGCCGGGAAGGAGACGAGACCCCGGCAGGAGGAGCTTGCCGGGAAGACCAACCAAAGCATCTCAAGAAGCTCGCTGCGGCGCACCACGCACCCTGACAAGGCCCGGTGAGCGACAAGCTCCCGGACGCGACAAGACTACATCCGCGGCAAGGCGCTTGCCGCGGCAAGCTACTACCCCACAGCCCACGCTCCAGCTCACCCACCAACGTGTCGCCCTGGGACCATTCCTGGCGTATGTGGCGGGAGGCTGTGCAGCCGGGGGCATGCGGTGTTAAGCAGACGCTGACAAGTAGCCATCGTGGCAAACGGTGGCGTTCCTAGCGGTCCCTCTCTGGGCCGTCAAGGTGACACAGACAGGCATTTAATGCCCTTGTCCCCTGCCATCAGAGTTAGGTAGGATGCGACATGTAGGCGGTGGAGCCAACTACCACCCCTTTTACATTTTTACCCTCACCTCTATTGCCACATGACGGTGACCCCTTAGACATATAAAAGGAGGCCCATGCGCAGCAGAGAGGGGAGGACAACCATTCTCACGCTCGGTCTCGCCAGCTGCTTGAGTGTACTGTAGCACTCGCCGCTCCCGAGCAAGAACTCAATACAACCACCAAAGCAGGAGTAGGGTTTTACGCATCCGTGCGGCCCGAACCTGGGTAAATCGATCGTCTCGCTCGTGTGTTTCGCCTCGATTTGCTCTTTGTGCATCCACCGCCCCCTGCCGAACCAAAAGGGGCTCGGTCCGCCGATCCCCATAGGTGCGCGAGGGATCAGACACCCCCGACACCAGGTCAAGATTTCCAGCTGCCGGAATTCTACCTCTTGATGTGTTCCTTGCAAATTATGAGAGAAAAGTTATTATAATTGCTCCAAACAGCATTATTATGGATAAAAACATTATAAATAACAGTAAGAAAACATGATGCAAAATGGACGTATCACCCTTTAGTCTTGGTGATTTCCCTCTCGAAAGCATGGAACTTCCTCGGTGATGGTTCGATTTATGAAGGGCGTGCATGATGACATAAGCCAAACCTTCTCAAATTTTTACGAGGGCATGGTGAGGTCATACCATGGCACACCATGCCAGCCGTCATGTTTTTAAAGCATTTATTTCATTTTTATATAGTTGAAAACCCAATAAACAAACGTTTGTGGTTGACTATTACCACACATTTCATTGAAATATATGTCCATTCCTTGTAAAAGGCATGAGAATTTACTAAATGGCACGAGCATGGTTTTCCAGGCCGTTCTTGTGCATCCTTTCATGCACCGATTGTTTGAACTTGAATTATGTGCACTAATGCCTAAGAAATGCACATAATCCCCTAAATATGGCAAATGAACCCAGAAAAGTGCCAAATCTGAACACGGTGATTTGCAGGGTGTATGTTCATCGTAGAAAAAAACTCATGGATAAAGGAAATTTGGATCCCCCTTCAATCTTGGTGATTTCCCCCTTGAAACCATGAAACTTCCTCGGTGATGGTTTGATTTATGAAAGGCGTGCATGACGACACAAGGAAAACATTCTCAAACTTTTACCTGGGCACGGTGAGGCCATACCATGGCACCACACCAGGCGTCATGTATTTCATTTTTGTATAGTTGTTAACCCAGTAAACGACACGTTTATGGTTGACTATTACCACACATTTCCTTGAAATATCTGCACATTCCTTGTAAAAGGCATGAGAATTACTAAACAGCACGATCATGGTTTTCCAGACCGTTCTTGTGCACCTTTTCATGCACCGATTGTTTGAATTTGAATTATGTGCATAATTAATGCCTAGAAAATACACATAATCCCCAAAATATGGTAAATGAACCCGGAAAATGTCAAATTTGAACACGTTGCATTTGAGGCGGTATGTTGACCGTTGGAAAAAAATTGAATGACAAACTAGGATGGAAATTTGGATTCCCCTTCAGTCTTGGTGATTTCCCTCTCGAAAGCATTGAACTTCCTCGGTGATGGTTTGATTTATGAAGGGCCTGCATGATGACATAAATCAAACATTCTCAGCTTTTAATCAGGGCACAGTGAGGCCATACCATGGCACCATGCCAGGCGTCATGTTTTTCAAGCACATAATTTCATTGTTCTATAGTCGATAACCCAGTAAATGACTTGACTATTGCCACACATTCCCTTGAAATCTCTGCCCATTGCTTGTAAAAGGCTTGAGAAATTACTAAATACCACGAGTATGGTTTTTCCAGACCGTTCTTGTGCGCCTTTTCAAGCACCAATTGTTTGAATTTGAATTATGTGCATTAAAGCCTACAAAGTGCACATAATCCCCTAAATATTGTAAATGAACCCAGAAAAGTGTCAAATTTGAACATGGTGATTAGCATGGTTTGTGTTCATCGTAGAAAAAACTCATGGATGAAGGGCAAAGGAAATTTGGATTCCCATTCAATCTCGGTGATTTACTATCGCACACGATTCATATACGTCACCTCTGAGAACCGTGTGTGTTCACTCACACATGCAAAAGGAAAAAGAAAACCCTCGCCCACTTCATCCCCACCCACTCGCCGCGGACTCCTCCGCAACTCTGCACCTCATCGATTTCTATCACGGTAGCCACCCTAAGCTCGACGGCTGTTGTCGGCGGGCGTAGGTTGTGCTCCAAACAGCACGGGATTTTGCCCCTACTGCTTTCCGCCGCCTATCCACACCGACATTCTAGACTCTGGTCGACTGGGGTTTTCTGCGGGATTGGGCCGAGGATTTTTCTCATGGAGAAGGTAATCAACTTAGCGAAATATTCATTCATCTCTTATCCCAGTCCATCCGTCGCTGTTAATCAACCAGCGAAAATCACCGTGGAATCATTTTTGCTCTACCTGATTCGAGGGTGTTCATTCATGTGTCCACAGTGCGAGCACAAATCGAGCAAGTGTGGTGTGGCCAGTCGGAAACGAAGTTCTATCTCACCATTGTAGATGACTTCAGGGGGCGCTCGGTATGTTCAATCTCAACCTACCACGGTTGGCATAGGCTAAATTTGTGAACATATACCGTCCGTTGCTACATTATCTATATATTTGCATCAAATCTTTGTCACATTATCTATTTTTAATTCTATATTTTTGTACTTTTCTTTCATCTATATATTGATCTATTCTATTAGTTACTCCCATATTGCATCTTGCTCTGTTATTTCAATATATCTAATTTACGATCTTAATTTTCATTTCAAGCAGTACATCCCTTGCTTTGCAAGAATAGGAGTAGAAGGAAATCTTGGGCTTTACTTTGTTGATGACTCCCAGGATGTCATATTGACAACGCAACATGGATTTACAACAACGGTTAGCATAAAACTTGATAAAGATGGTCACTCCTATTTTAATGTGGACCTTTGGAGAAAAATGTCTAAGTGTTATGAACTGAAAGCTGGCAATAAAATTCTAGTGCGTGCACCACAGCCTGGTCTAATTAACATGGATGTTTATGAAGGAAATATGCCATAGAGACAATAATAAAGTTGTTATTTTATATTTCCTTATTTCATGATAAATGTTTATTATTCATGCTAGAATTGTATTAATCGGAAACTTAGTACATGTGTGGATACATAGACAAATAGAGTGTCCCTAGTATGCCTCTACTAGACTAGATCGTTAATCAAAGATGGTTAAGTTTCCTGACCATAGACATGTGTTGTCATTTGATGAACGGGATTACATCATTAGAGAATGATGTGGTGGACAAGACCCATCCGTTATCTTAGCATAATGATTGTTTAGTTTTATTGCTATTGCTTTCTTCATAACTTATACATGTTCCTCTGACTATGAGATTATGCAACTCCCGAATACCGGAGGAACACCTTGTGTGCTATCAAACGTCATAACGTAACTGGGTGATTATAAAGATGCTCTACAGGTGTCTCCGATGGTGTTTGTTGAGTTGGCATAGATCGAGATTAGGATTTGTAACTCCGTGTATCGGAGAGGTATCTCTAGGCCCTCTCGGTAGTGCACATCACTATGAGCCTTGCAAAAAATGTGACTAATGAGTTAGTCACGGGATGATGCATTATAGAATGAGTAAAAAGACTTGCCGGTAAGAGATTGAACTAGGTATGATGATACCGACGATCGAATCTCGGGCAAGTAACATACCGCTGACAAAGGGAATAACGTATGTTGTTATGCGGTTTGACCAATAAAGATCTTCGCAGAATATGTACGGACCAATATGAGTATCCAGGTTCCTCTATTGGTTATTGACCGGAGATGTGTTTCGGTCATGTCTACATAGTTCTCAAACCCGTAGGGTCCGCACGCTTAACATTCGATGGGCCTTAATGGGCTTTAGTGGAAAGGGGAAAAGGGTCTCAAGGGGTGGCCCCCCCATGGCTGGTCCGAATTGGACTAGGAGGGGGCGGCGTCCCCCTCTTTCCTTCTCCCCTATTCCTCCTTCCCTCCTTCTCCTTGTAGGAATAGGAAAGGGGGGCGAATCCAACTTGAACCAGGAGTCCAAGTAGGACTCCCCCTTGGCGCGCCCCCCTTGGGCCGGCCTCCTCTTCCCCCTCCTTTATATACATGGGAGGGGGGCACCCCAAAGGCACACCAAGTCTTCTCTTGGCCGTGTGTGGTGCCCTCCTCCACACTTACACACCTCGGTCATATCGTCGTAGTGCTTAGGCGAAGCCCTGCACCGATAACGTCATCATCACCGTCAACACGCCGTCGTGCTGAAGAAACTCTCCCTCGTCCTCAACTGGATCAAGAGCTCGAGGGACGTCATTGTGCTGAACGTGTGCTAAACACGGAGGTGCCGTACGTTCGGTGCTAGGATCGGTTGGATCGCAAAGACGTTTGACTACATGAACCACGTTACTAAACGCTTCCGCTTTCGGTCTATGAGGGTACATGGACACACTCTCCCCTTCTCGTTTCTATGCATCTCCTAGATAGATTTTTCGTGACCGTAGGAATTTTTTTTGAAATTGCATGCTACGTTCCCCAACAGTTTACTTCCCCAACGTCATCAGCCGATCAAAGTCTGATCGAGGTTAGTGTCCTTTCAACTTTCTCCATGCTGTCATATTACTTAGCAAAATCGGGGTATTTGTTCTGACTAATTGATCACTATTTAAGCAACCAATTGTGATTTCATATTCTGACTCCGTTCCTAGGTAGTAACAAATTCTATTTACCAATTTATGCGCACCATATATTCTTCTGTCATGTTTTGAATAAATAATACATTTCCACCTTTTAAGCAGGATATGTTGGATGCATGGTGAATGATCTGTATGTTACTAAGCGTACCAAATTTCACTGGAAGGACTTGAAGCATGTCATAAACTTTGTTGATAATCTGACAGAGATAGCACAATGTATGAACGCTGGATTTTGGATGGGATTAATTTGACCTATGGTGCACACATTGAACAAGACCAATTATGTGCACAAAATGCTGGTAAAAAGTCTTCTTTTAATGTTGATGCTCATCAACTATATATATCTTCAATGATACGTTACAGTTGGTTTTTATTCTATATGTCAATAGAAATTGCGCGTTGTAGCAATTCCTGGATCGATTTCCCGGCATGGCCAAATTACACTTGTGCCTGCTAATAACGCCAAAGTGATTGCAAGGTACTGCATTTCCCGCAGAAATGGAACCATTCAAATTAACAAGTTCTCGCTTGTCGTGGCAATGCATACATATTGGAAAATTGGAGACACTGTTCTACTCATGCTCTACCAAGGCACAGGAGGGCTCTTCCTTTTCATTGAAGAGATACCGAGTCGCTGTGATCAAGCTGCTTCCAGCGGATAATTATGGTTGTTGGCCCTCAGCCTCTTAAAATGTGCTAGCTATTACTATGTTAAGTATGTAGATATGGACCATATGGTTGTTGGCCCTTAGCCTCTTAAAATGTGATAGTTGTTACTATGTTAAGTATGTAGATATGGACGATATGGTTGTCAAAAACGTGTCATGAAGATCCTCCTTTTGTCGAATAGTGTAACCACTATATATATGTTACTCAAATGTTGTTACTGTTGGAAATATGCCCTAGAGGCAATAATAAAATGATTATTATATTTCCTTGTTCATGATAATTGTCTATTATTCATGCTATAATTGTATTATCCGGAAATCGTAATACATGTGTGAATACATAGACCAAAATGTGTCCCTAGTGAGCCTCTAGTTGACTAGCTTGTTGATCAACAGATAGTCATGGTTTCCTGGCTATGGACATGGGGATGTCATTGATAATGGGATCACATCATTAGGAGAATGATGTGATGGACAAGACCCAAACTTAAGCATAGCACAAAGATCGTGTAAGTTCGTTTTGTGAGAGCTTTTCTAATGTCAAGTATCATTTCCTTAGACCATGAGATTATGCAACTCCCGGATACCGTAGGAGTGCTTTGGGTGTATCAAACGTCACAACGTAACTGGGTGACTATAAAGGTACATTACAGGTATCTCCGAAAGTGTCTGTTGGGTTGGCACGAATCGAGACTGGGATTTGTCACTCCGTATGACAGAGAGGTATCTCTGGGCCCACTCGGTAATGCATCATCATAATGAGCTCAATGTGATCAAGTGGTTGATCACGGGATCATGCATTACGGTATGAGTAAAGTGACTTGCTGGTAACGAGACTGAACAAGGTATTGGGATACCGACGATCGAGTCTCGGGCAAGTAACATACCGGTTGACAAAGGGAATTGAGTACATGATTGATTAGGTCCTCGACATCGTGGTTCATTCGATGAGATCATCGAGGAGCATGTGGGAGCCAACATGGGTATCCAGATCCCGCTGTTGGTTATTGACCAGAGAGTCGTCTCGGTCATGTCTGCTTGTCTCCCGAACCTGTAGGGTCTACACACTTAAGGTTCGGTGACGCTAGGGTTGTATAGATATGAGTATGCAGTAATCCGAAAGTTGTTCGGAGTCCCAGATGAGATCCTGGACGTCATGAGGAGTTCCGGAATGGTCCGGAGGTGAAGAATTATATATAGGAAGTGTAGTTTCGATCATCTGGAAAGTTTTGGGGTCACCGGTATTGTACCAGGACCACCGGATGGGTCCCGGGGGTCCACCGGGTGGGGCCACCCATCCCGGAGGGCCCCATGGGCTGAAGTGGGGAGGGGAACCAGCCCATAGTGGGTTGATGCGCCCCCCCCTTGGGCCCCCCATGCGCCTAGGGTTGGGAACCCTAGGGGAGGGGGCGCCTCCACTTGCCTTGGGGGTACTCCACCCCCTTGGTCGCCGCCCCCCTAGGAGACCCCATCTCCTAGGGCTGGCGCACCCCCCTAGGGGGGCTATATAAAGGAGGGGGGAGGGAGGGCAGCAACACCTCAAGTCTTGGCGCCTCCCTCTCCCCTGCTACACCTCTCCCTCTCGCAGAAGCTCGGCGAAGCCCTGCTGCGATCACTGCTGCATCCACCACCACGCCGTTGTGCTGCTGGATCTTCATCAACCTCTCCTTCCCCCTTGCTGGATCAAGAAGGAGGAGACGTCATCCGCTCCGTACGTGTGTTGAACGCGGAGGTGCCGTCCATTCGGCACTTGGTCATCTGTGATTTGGATCACGGCGAGTACGACTCCATCATCCCCGTTCTCTTGAACGCTTCCGCTCGCGATCTACAAGGGTATGTAGATGCACTCTCCTCTCGTTGCTAGTTGACTCCATAGATTGATCTTGGTGAAACGTAGGAATTTTTTTTGTTTTCTGCAACGTTCCCCAACAGTGGCATCATGAGCCAGGTTTATGCATAGTTACTATGCACGAGTAGAACACAAAGTAGTTGTGGGCGTCGATATTGTCAATTTGCTTGCCGTTACTAGTCTTATCTTGATTCGGCGGCATCGTGGGATGAAGCGGCCCGGACCAACCTTACACGTACGCTTACGTGAGACCGGTTCCACCGATTGACATGCACTAGTTGCATAAGGTGGCTGGCAGGTGTCTGTCTCTCCCACTTTAGTCGGATCGGATTCGACGAACAGGGTCCTTATGAAGGGTAAATAGAAATTGGCAATTCACGTTGTGGTTTTGGCGTAGGTAAGAAACGTTCTTGCTAAAAACCTATAGCAGCCATGTAAAAATTTGCAACAACAATTAGAGGACGTCTAACTTGTTTTTGCAGCAAGTGTTGTGTGATGTGATATGGCCAAAGGTTATGATGAAAGATGAATGATATATGTGATGTATGAGGTTGATCATGTTCTTGTAATAGGAATCACGACTTGCATGTCGATGAGTATGACAACCGGCAGGAGCCATAGGAGTTGTCTTTATTTATTTATGACCTGCGTGTCAACATAAACGTCATGCAATTACTTTACTTTATTGCTAAAGCGTTAACCATAGTAGTAGAAGTAATAGATGACGAGACAACTTCAAGAAGACACAGTGATGGAGATCATGGTGTCATGCCGGTGACAAGATGATCATGGAGCCCCAAGATGGAGATCAAAGGAGCTATATGATATTGGCCATATCATGTCACTATTATTTGATTGCATGTGATGTTTATCATGTTTTTGCATCTTGTTTACTTAGAACGACGGTAGCTTAAATAAGATGATCCCTCGTAATAATTTCAAGAAAGTGTTCCCCCTAACTGTGCACCATTGCGAAGGTTCGTTGTTTCGAAGCACCACGTGATGATCGGGTGTGATAGATTCTAACGTTCGAATACAATGGGTGTAAGACAGATTTACACACGCAATACACTTAGGTTGACTTGACGAGCCTAGCATGTACAGACATGGCCTCGGAACACAGAAGACCGAAAGGTCGAGCATGAGTCATATAGAAGATACGATCAACATGAAGATGTTCACCGATGTTGACTAGTCCGTCTCACGTGATGATCGGACACGGCCTAGTTAACTCGGATCATGTTATACTTAGATGACTGGAGGGATGTCTATCTGAGTGGGAGTTCATTTAATAATTTGATTAGATGAACTTAATTATCATGAACTTAGTCTAAAATCTTTACAATATGTCTTGTAGATCAAATGGCCCACGTTGTCCTCAACTTCAACGTGTTCCTAGAGAAAACCAAGCTGAAAGACGATGGCAGCAACTATACGGACTGGGTCCGGAACCTGAGGATCATCCTCATAGCTACCAAGAAAGATTATGTCCTAGAAGCACCGCTAGGTGACGCACCCGTCCCACAGAACCAAGACATTATGAACACTTGGCAGACACGTGCTGATGATTACTCCCTCGTTCAGTGCGGCATGCTTTACAGCTTAGAACCGGGGCTCCAAAAGCGTTTTGAGAGACACGGAGCATATGAGATGTTCGAAGAGCTGAAAATGGTTTTTCAAACTCATGCCCGGGTCGAGAGATATGAAGTCTCTGACAAGTTCTTCAGCTGTAAGATGGAGGAAAATAGTTCTGTCAGTGAGAACATACTCAAAATGTCTGGGTTGCATAACCGCTTGACTCAGCTGGGAGTTAATCTCCCGGATGACGCGGTCATTGATAGAATCCTTCAGTCGCTTCCACCGAGCTACAAGAGCTTTGTGATGAACTTCAATATGCAGGGGATGGAAAAGACCATTCCTGAAGTATTTGCAATGCTGAAATCAGCAGAGGTAGAAGTCAAAAAGGAACATCAAGTGTTGATGGTGAATAAAACCACTAAGTTCAAGAAAGGCAAGGGTAAGAAGAACTTCAAGAAGGACGGCAAGGGAGTTGCCGCACCGAGTAAGCAAGCTACCGGGAAGAAGCCAAAGAATGGACCCAAGCCCGAGACTGAGTGTTTTTATTGCAAGGGAAGTGGTCACTGGAAGCGGAACTGCCCCAAATACTTAGTGGACAAGAAGGCCGGCATCACGAAAGGTATATGTGATATACATGTAATTGATGTGTACCTTACCAGTACTCGTAGTAGCTCCTGGGTATTTGATACCGGTGCGGTTGCTCACATTTGTAACTCAAAGCAGGAGCTGCGGAATAAACGGAGACTGGCGAAGGACGAGGCGACGATGCGCGTCGGGAATGGTTCCAAGGTCGATGTGATCGCCGTCGGCACGCTACCTCTACATTTACCTACGGGATTAGTTTTAAACCTCAATAATTGTTATTTAGTACCAGCTTTGAGCATGAACATTGTATCAGGATCTCGTTTAATACGAGATGGCTACTCATTTAAATCCGAGAATAATGGTTGTTCTATTTATATGAGAGATATGTTTTATGGTCATGCTCCGATGGTGAATGGTTTATTCTTAATGAATCTCGAGCGTAATGCTACACATATTCATAGTGTGAATACCAAAAGATGTAAGGTTGATAATGATAGTCCCACATACTTGTGGCACTGCCGCCTTGGTCACATAGGTGTCAAACGCATGAAGAAGCTCCATGTAGATGAACTTTTAGAGTCTCTTGATTACGAATCATTTGACACGTGCGAACCATGCCTCATGGGTAAGATGACCAAGACTCCGTTCTCAGGAACAATGGAGCGAGCAACCAACTTATTGGAAATCATACATACTGATGTGTGCGGTCCAATGAGTGTTGAGGCTCGCGGTGGCTATCATTATGTTCTCACTCTCACTGATGACTTGAGTAGATATGGGTATGTCTACTTAATGAAACACAAGTCTGAGACCTTCGAAAAGTTCAAGGAATTTTAGAGTGAGGTTGAGAATCAACGTGACAGAAAAATAAAGTTCTTACGATCAGATCGTGGGGGAGAATATTTAAGTCACGAATTTGGCACACACTTAAGGAAATGTGGAATCGTTTCACAACTCACGCCGCCTAGAACACCTCAGCGTAACGGTGTGTCCGAACGTCGTAATCGCACTCTATTGGATATGGTGCGATCTATGATGTCTCTTACCGATCTACCGCTCTCGTTTTGGGGCTATGTTTTAAAGACTGCCGCATTCACTTTAAATAGGGCTCCATCAAAATCCGTTGAGACGACACCGTATGAATTATGGTTTGGGAAGAAACCTAAGCTGTCGTTTCTAAAAGTTTGGGGATGCAATGCTTATGTCAAGAAACTTCAACCTGAAAAGCTCGAACCCAAGTCGGAAAAATGCGTCTTCATAGGATACCCTAAGGAAACCATTGGGTATACCTTCTACCTCAGATCCGAAGGCAAGATCTTCGTTGCCAAGAATGGATCCTTTCTAGAGAAGGAGTTTCTCTCGAAAGAAGTAAGTGGGAGGAAAGTAGAGCTTGATGAAGTAATGCCTCTTGAGAGTAGCGCAGCTCAGGGAAATGTTCCTGTGGTGCCTGCACCGATTAGAGAGGAAGTTAATGATGATGATCAAGATACTTCGGATCAAGCTCCTACTGAACTTCGTAGGTCCACAAGGACACGTTCCGCACCAGAGTGGTACGGCAACCCTGTCTTGGAAATCATGTTGTTAGACAACGGTGAACCTTTGAACTATGAAGAAGCGATGGCGGGCCTAGATTCCGACAAATGGCTAGAAGCCATGAAATCCGAGATAGAATCCATGTATGAAAACAAAGTATGGACTTTGACTGACTTGCCCGAAGATCGGCGAGCCATAGAAAATAAATGGATCTTTAAGAAGAAGACAGACGTGGATGGTAATGTGACCATCTATAAGGCTCGACTTGTCGCTAAGGGTTATCGACAAGTTCAAGGGGTTGACTATGATGAGACTTTCTCACCCGTAGCGAAGCTGAAGTCCGTCCGAATCATGTTAGCAATTGCCGCATTCTATGATTATGAGATATGGCAAATGGACGTCAAAACGGCATTCCTTAACGGCTTTCTTAAGGAAGAATTGTATATGATGCAGCCGGAAGGTTTTGTCGATCCTAAGAATGCTAACAAGGTGTGCAAGCTCCAACGCTCAATCTATGGGCTGGTGCAAGCATCTCGGAGTTGGAACATTCGCTTTGATGAGATGATCAAAGCATTTGGGTTTATGCAGACTTATGGAGAAGCCTGCGTTTACAAGAAAGTGAGTGGGAGCTCTGTAGCATTTCTCATATTATATGTGGATGACATACTGTTGATGGGAAATGATATAGAATTCTTGGAAAGCATAAAGGCCTATTTGAACAAGTGTTTTTCAATGAAGGACCTTGGAGAAGCTGCTTATATATTAGGTATCGATCTATAGAGATAGATCGAGACGCCTCATCGGTCTTTCACAAAGTATGTACCTTGACAAGATATTGAAGAAGTTCAATATGGATCAGTCCAAGAAGGGATTCTTGCCTGTATTGCAAGGTGTGTGATTGAGCACGGCTCAATGCCCGACCATGGCAGAAGATATAGAAGAGATGAGTGTCATCCCCTATGCCTCAGCCATAGGGTCTATTATGTATGCCATGCTGTGTACCAGACCTGATGTAAACCTTGCCGTAAGTTTGGTAGGTAGGTACCAAAGTAATCCCGGCAAGGAACACTGGACAGCGGTCAAAAACATGCTGAAGTACCTGAAAAGGACCAAGGATATGTTTCTCGTTTATGGAGGTGGCGAAGAGCTCGTCGTAAAGGGTTACGTCGACGCTAGCTTCGACACAGATCTGGATGACTCTAAGTCACAAACCGAATACGTGTATATTTTGAATGGTGGGGCAGTAAGCTGGTGCAGTTGCAAGCAAAGCGTCGTGGCGGGATCTATATGTGAAGCAGAATACATGGCAGCCTCGGAGGCAGCACAAGAAGCAATCTTGGTGAAGGAGTTCATCACCGACCTAGGAGTCATACCCAATGCGTCGGGGCCGATGACTCTCTTCTGTGACAACACTGGAGCTATTGCCCTTGCCAAGGAGCCCAGGTTTCACAGGAAGACCAGGCATATCAAGCGTCGCTTCAACTCCATTCGTGAAAGTGTTCAAAATGGAGACATAGAAATTTGTAAAGTACATACGGACCTGAATGTAGCAGATCCGTTGACTAAACCTCTCCCTAGAGCAAAACATGATCAACACCAGAATTCCATGGGTGTTTGATTCATCACAATGTAACTAGATGATTGACTCTAGTGCAAGTGGGAGACTGTTGGAAATATGCCCTAGAGGCAATAATAAAATGATTATTATATTTCCTTGTTCATGATAATTGTCTATTATTCATGCTATAATTGTATTATCCGGAAATCGTAATACATGTGTGAATACATAGACCACAATGTGTCCCTAGTGAGCCTCTAGTTGACTAGCTCGTTGATCAACAGATAGTCATGGTTTCCTGGCTATGGACATGGGGATGTCATTGATAACGGGATCACATCATTAGGAGAATGATGTGATGGACAAGACCCAAACTTAAGCATAGCACAAAGATCGTGTAAGTTCGTTTTGTGAGAGCTTTTCTAATGTCAAGTATCATTTCCTTAGACCATGAGATTGTGCAACTCCCGGATACCGTAGGAGTGCTTTGGGTGTATCAAACGTCACAACGTAACTGGGTGACTATAAAGGTACATTACAGGTATCTCCAAAAGTGTCTGTTGGGTTGGCACGAATCGAGACTGGGATTTGTCACTCCGTATGACGGAGAGGTATCTCTGGGCCCACTCGGTAATGCACATCATAATGAGCTCAATGTGATCAAGTGGTTGATCACGGGATCATGCATTATGGTACGAGTAAAGTGACTTGCCGGTAACGAGACTGAACAAGGTATTGGGATACCGACGATCGAGTCTCGGGCAAGTAACGTACCGATTGACAAAGGGAATTGAGTACGGGATTGATTAGGTCCTCGACATCGTGGTTCATCCGATGAGATCATCGAGGAGCATGTGGGAGCCAACATGGGTATCCAGATCCCGCTGTTGGTTATTGACCAGAGAGTCGTCTCGGTCATGTCTGCTTGTCTCCCGAACCCGTAGGGTCTACACACTTAAGGTTCGGTGACGCTAGGGTTGTATAGATATGAGTATGCAGTAATCCGAAAGTTGTCCGGAGTCCCGGATGAGATCCTGGACGTCACGAGGATTTCCGGAATGGTCCGGAGGTGAAGAATTATATATAGGAAGTGTAGTTTCGGTCATCGGGAAAGTTTCGGGGTCACCGGTATTGTACCGGGACCACCGGATGGGTCCCGGGGGTCCATCGGGTGGGGCCACCCATACCGGAGGGCCCCATGCGCTGAAGTGGGGAGGGGAACCAGCCCATAGTGGGCTGGTGCGCCCCCCCCCCCTTGGGCCCCCATGCGCCTAGGGTTGGGAACCCTAGGGGAGGGGGCGCCTCCACTTGCCTTGGGGGGTACTCCACCCCCTTGGCCGCTGCCCCCCTAGGAGATCCCATCTCCTAGGGCCGGCGCACCCCCCTAGGGGGCCTATATAAAGGAGGGGGGAGGGAGGGCAGCAACACCTCAAGTCTTGGCGCCTCCCTCTCCCCTGCTACACCTCTCCCTCTCGCAGAAGCTCGGTGAAGCCCTGCTGCGATCACTGCTGCATCCACCACCACGCCGTCGTGCTGCTGGATCTTCATCAACCTCTCCTTCCCCCTTGCTGGATCAAGAAGGAGGAGATGTCATCCGCTCCGTACGTGTGTTGAATGCGGAGGTGCCATCCGTTCGGCACTTGGTCATCGGTGATTTGGATCACGGCGAGTACGACTCCATCATCCCCGTTCTCTTAAACGTTTCCACTCGCGATCTACAAGGGTATGTAGATGCACTCTCTTCTCATTGTTAGTTGACTCCATAGATTGATCTTGGTGAAACGTAGGAATTTTTTTTGTTTTCTGCAACGTTCCCCAACAGTTACCCAAGTTCTTAAATTTTTCATGGAAAGTATTAGTATCATACACAGTTCATTGAGTTTAAACGTGTGCCCGATGTCCAGAAGGCATTTGCATATTAACTGTCCATATTACAAATTCATACACATGTTAACATAAGGAAACTTATGTGTAACTTACTAATCATTGCACACGAGTACTCGTAGACGCATCGTGTGCAATAGTCCTAGCCACCGCAAGCAACTAGTTTGCATTTTTCAAATTTTTTTGTACACACAGCACCCCACACGAACTAACTGTATTAACCTTCTGTGTTGTAATTTCTCATCGCAAACAGTTCATCTGAGTAAGCTATTTGCAACGTATCACACACATCTTGTTTACATGACTCGTTTGTGTTCTTTTGGCTCATCGCAAACAGTTCATCCATGTGAACTGTATGCCGCATATCACACACATCTTGTTAAGTTGAACCGTTTTTGTTGTGTTTCCTAATCGAAAACAGTTCGTCCGAGTGAACCGTATGTCGTACATCGCACATACATTTATATGGCTGCCCGTTTCTGTTATTCTACCTCATCGCAAATAGTTCGAATGGATTAACTGTGTGTCATGCATCTCACACATATTAATATGGCTGCCCATTTCTGTTGTTCTACCTCATCGCAAACAGTTTGAATGGATTAACCATATGCTGTATATCGCAAACGCAACTAAAATCTGAACCGTGTTTGATGGCTCTGCCATCGTAATCGTTTTGCACCTTTTTTGACGGTTTTTTACACCACCATTTGCGATTAATGCATCGCACACAGTTTTGGCAAAGGGTCTCTGATCGTAGTGTCGAGTTAGCAGTATCCTACAGTAGTGATGTATTTGACATGAAGAAAGCAATAGCAATAAAACTGAATGATCAATATGCTAAGCTAACGGATGGGTCTTGTCCATCACATCATTCTCCTAATGATGTGATCCTGTTATCAAATGAAAACTCATGTCCATGGTTAGGAAACCTTAACCATCTTTGATCAACGAGCTAGCCAAGTAGAGGCTCACTAGGTACACAGTATTTGTCTATGTATTCACACATGTATTTGGGTTTCCGACCAATACAATTCTAGCATGAATAATAAACATTTATCATGAATAAGGAAATATAAAATAACAACTTTATTATTGCCTCTAGGTCATATTTCCTTCAGTCTCCCACTTGCATTAGAGTCAATAATCTAGTTCATATCACCATGTGATTAACACCCATAGTTCACATCGCAATGTGACCAACATCCAAAGGGTTTAAGAGAGTCAGTAATCTAGTTCAGATCTCCATGTGATTAACACCCAAAGAGTACTAAGGTGTGATCATGTTTTGCTTGTGAGAGAGGTTTAGTCAAAGGGTCTACCACATTCAGATCTATATGTATTTTACAAATTTCTATGTCTACAATGCTCTACACGGAGCTACTCTAGATAATTGCTCCTACTTTCAATATATATCCAGATTGAGACTCAGAGTCATCTGAATCGGTGTCAAAGCTTGCATCAATGTAACTCTTTACGACGAACTCTTTATCATTTCCATAATCGAGAAATATTTCCTTAGTCCTCTTAGGTAACTAAGGATAATTTTGACCACTATCCAGTGATCTACTGCTGGATCACTATTGTACCCCCTTATCAAACTCATGACAAGGTACACAATAGGTCTGATACACAGCATATCATACTTTATAGAACTTATAGCCAAGGCACATGGAATGACTTTCATTCTCTCTCTATCTTCTGTCGTGGTCGGGTTTTGAGTCTTACTCAACTTCACACCTTGCAACAAAGACAAGAAACTTTTCTTTGACTAATCTATTTTGAACTTCTTCAAAATTTTGCCAAGGTATGTTCTTTGTGAAAGCCCTATTAAGCGTCTCGATCTATCCCTATAGATCTTGATGCCCAATATATAAGCAGCTTCAGCGAGGTCTTTCATTGAAAAATTCTTTATTCAAGTATCCTTTTATGCTATCCAGAAATTCTATATCATTTCCAATCAATAATATGTCATCTACATATAATATCATAAATGCTACATAGCTCCCACTCACTTTCTTGTAAATACATGTTTCACCATAAGTTTGTATAAAACCATATGCTTTGATCATCTTATCAAAGCATATATTCCAACTCCGAGATGCTTGCACCAGCCCATAGATGGATAGCTGGAGCTCGCACACTTTGTTAGCACCTTTAGGATTGACAAAACCTTCTGGTTGCATCATATACAACTCTTCTTTAATATCCATTAAGGAATGTAGTTTTTGACATCCATTTGCTAGATTTCATAATGAATAAATCATAAAATATGGCAATTGCTAACATGATTCGGATAGACTTAAGCATCGCTATGGGTGAGAAAGTCTCATCGTAGTCAACTCCTTGAACTTTTGTCAAAAACCTTTTGCGACAAGTCAAGCTTTGTAGATAGTGGCATTACTATCAGCGTCAGTCTTCTTCTTGAAGATCCATTTATTCTCAATGGCTTGCCGATCATCGGACAGCCCACCAAAGTCCACACTTTGTTCTCATACATGGATCATATCTCAGATTTCATGGCCTCAAGCCACCTGTCAGAATCTGGGCTCATCATAGCTTCTTCATAGTTCATAGGTTCGCCGTGGTCTAATAACATGACTTACAGGACAGGATTACCTTACCATTCTGGTGTGGAATGTGTTCTGGTCGACCTACGAAGTTCTGTAGTAACTTGATTTGGAGTTTCATGATCATCATCATATCTTCCTCTCTAGTTGGTGTAGGCATCACGGGAACGGTTTTCTTTGATGTGCTACTCTCCAATTCGAGAGAAGGTACAATTACCTCATCAAGTTCTACTTTCCTCCCACTCACTTCTTTCGATAGAAACTCCTTCTCTAGAAAGGACTCATTCTTAGCAACAAAGATCTTGCCTTCTGACCTGTGGTAGAAGGTGTACCCAATTGTTTCCTTAGGGTATCCTATGAAGACACACTTCTCTGATTTAGATTCGAGCTTATCAGGCTAAAGTCTTTTGACATAAGCGTCGCATCCCCAAATTTTAAGAAACGACAGCTTAGGTTTCTTGCCAAACCATAGTTCATACGTTGTCGTCTCCACGGATTTCGACGGTGCCCTATTTAACATGAATGCAGCTGTCTCTAATGCATAACCCCAAAACGATAGTGGTAAATCGGTAAGAGACATCATAGATCGCACCATATCTAATAAAGTATGGTTACGACGTTTGGACACACCATTATGCTGTGGTGTTCCAGGTGGCGTGAGTTGTGAAACTATTCCACATTGTTTTAAATGAAGGCCAAACCCGTAACTTAAATATTCGCCTCCGCAATGAGATCATAGAAACTTTATTTTCTTGTTATGATGATTCTCCACTTTACTCTGAAAATCTTTGAACTTTTCAAATGTTTCAGACTTGTGTTTCATTAAGTAGATATACCCATATCCGCCTCAAATCATCTGTGATAACAATACCCGCCGCGTGCCACAACCCTTTAACCTCCCTCTGCCGCCCATCTTCACCCCAACATGCCCACTTTTAATGGCGCCTGAGCCGCAGTTTAAATCACCGCCACACTCCTAGCTCTCGCTACATTCTTCTCTCTGCCTCTCCAATTCCCTTGTCATTTGCCTCCAATTAGTCAGACCTCGCCGTTCGCCGTACGCCATGGCGCATCACGGTGGGTTGCCCCTAGTCTTCCAGTTTATTGAAGAAACCCCTGAGCCGGAGGAGCAAGAGCATAAAGAGCTTTCAGACAAGTTTGGCATGGCCATGGAGGAAGTCGCCGCGTCTGTCCCCGCTGTGGAAGATATGCCCCAGAGGCAATAATAACAACTATTATTTATCTCCAAGTTCGCAATTATATTTTTTCCATGCTAAAACTGCAATGGACCTTGAGTTTGTATATCTATAAAGTCTCAGAGGAAAACTCATATGCGTGTGGAACAATAAATGATAAAATATATTCATAATCATGAATCTTAGACTAGCCCATACACTATCTTTATAAACACGCGTACACTAAAAGTACATCGTGACTTGAAATAAATTCAGAAAAATGCAAGCAGCAATGTTCTGGAACTTGAACTCTGGTGAGCAAGGGATACTACTATCCTCTTAACCATCCAACCACATGTTGGTTCATATCAACAATTCGATATCGCTATGATCTGTAGTTGTTTCCCAAGAGGACATTACATGTGTACTGTTGAGATTGTAAGTTTTCTTTTAGTATATCCTATAGGGAATAGTCTATTTGCAAGGAGTGATTAAGTCGATTGAAAATAAAATTGTCAGTAATATAAATAATAGGACCCTGATAAGAGCTATACGTGTGGCACAAAATAATTCTGCCCTGACTTTTTTGATGGCAAGTTTAATTACAAGAGGATGACAACTTTAAATGTGAAGTATGTCAACTTTTTTGTTTGGATGACAAGTTTCAATATTTTTGGATGACAACTTTAGTGTAAAAAATGTTAGGGCGGTGTTACTTCGTGCCACACTTATGTCACTTATCATTTGATAAATAATAATCCCTATTTTCGTTGGTCATTTTTGTAGTTAATTTAAATTGGTCTCACATAATTTAATTACAATACATAAATTTTGAATATATGAAACCAAGTTAAATTCGTAACAATTGTACTTCCTTTAGTCAGTGACACCGTGGCTACAAGTATGTCCGCATTTTTATTAGTGATAGATTCTTGGGAAGTGGATTAGGAGCACTCGGGTGCTCCACCCCTATATTCAAAAATAATTTAATAATTCAATAAAAAGTAAAATAATCTTGGATATATTTTTCAACCAAAAATGACTATGTATTGTATTCATATAAAAAGTTTGCCAAGGAATAATTTTTATTGACTTCAAGGCAAAAAAGCAAAAATATGATGACAATATAGCATGAATAGTACTTATATCTAGCATCTTTTAGAAATCTTTGACCCCGAATACAATAAAAGTCATTTCCTATTTAATTTTTTTATACGAGTGAAATACTTGGTCATGTTTGATTCCATAAAATGTGCGGGGATTTTTTTTGACTTTTTTTGAATTACTAAATTTGTGTGTGTGTGTGTGTGTGTGGGGGGGGGGGGGGGGGGGGGGGGTAGCACCCGGCGCCATGAGAGCAGCTGCGCCGGTGGCTCTCGTGGACAGCGCGTGCATCTTCGTCGCGAACCGCATCGCAGCGCCGGTCGGAGCGGCGGCCATCCGTCCGTTCCCCTCTGCGTTGTGCTACGCCGTCTCCGCTGAAGCTTCAATCTCCTCGGACGACCGCGTTGTTGAGCGGATTTTCCTCATCTAGCAGCAGCGCTGGCGACTCGTATCCATCTACCAAAGAAAGGAGCAGCATCTTATCCATTCACTATGCTTCTTTTTCCTTTTACCCTGCGTTTGTAAGAACAGGTGCATATCCTCTCTTGCCTTACCGTCTCCTCTCTCCAGGAAATAGATTTGAGTAGGGTGGGCATGCATAGCAGTAGCACGGTTACCAAATTACTTGTTCCAGTATTTTATTTAGCAATTACATTGTTGAAATTTCTATTAATTGTTGAAATTTTCGGATCTGATTTGCTAGGTCTATCTGAGAAAGAAAGGTTATAGTAATTGAGAAAATGATCTTGCTTCCTTTATGGTTCTGTTACTTTAGAACCACATCCATAATGCATTTGATATTGATTTTGTCAAATCAGTTGCGAGCCCTTACTCCAATATTTTTTGTTTACCTAATGCAGAGAAGTACCTTTGCTGACAAATAAAATATTTCAGAGAGAACAAATTAAAACAGATAAAATATTTAGTCAGATACGAATGGTTTTACTTGTTCTAGTTATAGCTGTTAAAAAACAAATATCAACGTTCTTTGCAACCTTGTTGGATGGACACTCTTCATCTGATATGAGTATCTGGCTATCTGCAGTTCATTTCTGCTGCTAACCCTTGCCATTGCAACATAGAATTGGCAATGTGTGAACACTTGCCTTTCTAAGTAGAGTCCAACCTTTTTGAGAGACAGCCCCTGACTTTTGTTTATAGTCAGAGCAAGCACACTGATATTGGGTACTTTCCCCTTTTCAGAATGACAGGCCATTTTGAATCACTTGGTGACATGATAATTCGTGGGGTGTAAACTTTGCACCAATTTAGGACGTGTATGACCTGGCCTTCGGTGACACGCTTTCCTAGTTGTGTTATTGTTATTCGTGCCCCATTCTGAAGTCCTGCACTTTAATTGATGTTCTTCATAAGCATTACTGGTAATCCTACTCTCAGCCTCAATTTATGATCTGCTAGTCCAGAAAATGTTAAACTATTTAGAATTCAGTTGGGTACAACATAACTTTGTCTTCCACTGTAGACATTGCCTTGCACGTAGTATCTGAACTGAGATAGGTTACCTCTTCTCCAAGAATGTGACTCATAATGTAAGTGTTAATCTGATCACACCAAACTATGACTTGTTCTATTCTAGGCCTTGAATCATTGTGCTCCGGAGTCGCCAGCTCTAGCATTTCCGCAGATTCTAGTGCGCTCCCCTGACCGGCGCCATGAGAGCAGCTGCGCCGGTGGCTCTCGTGGACAGCGCATGCATCAGTAACGTCGCAAAGTCCTTCGTCGCGAACCGCATCGCAGCGCCGGTCGGAGCGGCGGCCATCCGTCCGTTCCCCTCTGCGTTGTGCTACGCCGTCTCCGCTGAAGCTTCAATCTCCTCGGACGACCGCGTTGTTGAGCGGATTTTCCTCATCTAGCAGCAGCGCTGGCGACTCGTATCCATCTACCAAAGAAAGGAGCAGCATCTTATCCATTCACTATGCTTCTTTTTCCTTTTACCCTGCGTTTGTAAGAACAGGTGCATATCCTCTCTTGCCTTACCGTCTCCTCTCTCCAGGAAATAGATTTGAGTAGGGTGGGCATGCATAGCAGTAGCACGGTTACCAAATTACTTGTTCCAGTATTTTATTTAGCAATTACATTGTTGAAATTTCTATTAATTGTTGAAATTTTCGGATCTGATTTGCTAGGTCTATCTAAGAAAGAAAGGTTATAGTAATTGAGAAAATGATCTTGCTTCCTTTATGGTTCTGTTACTTTAGAACCACATCCATAATGCATTTGATATTGATTTTGTCAAATCAGTTGCGAGCCCTTACTCCAATATTTTTTGTTTACCTAATGCAGAGAAGTACCTTTGCTGACAAATAAAATATTTCAGAGAGAACAAATTAAAACAGATAAAATATTTAGTCAGATACGAATGGTTTTACTTGTTCTAGTTATAGCTGTTAAAAAAACAAATATCAACGTTCTTTGCAACCTTGTTGGATGGACGCTCTTCATCTGATATGAGTATCTGGCTATCTGCAATTCATTTCTGCTGCTAACCCTTGCCATTGCAACATAGAATTGGCAATGTGTGAACACTTGCCTTTCTAAGTAGAGTCCAACCTTTTTGAGACAGCCCCTGACTTTTGTTTATAGTCAGAGCAAGCACACTGATATTAGGTACTTTCCCCTTTTCAGAATGACAGGCCATTTTGAATCACTTGGTGACATGATAATTCGTGGGGTGTAAACTTTGCACCAATTTAGGACGTGTATGACCTGGCCTTCGGTGACACGCTTTCCTAGTTGTGTTATTGTTATTCGTGCCCCATTCCGAAGTCCTGCACTTTAATTGATGTTCTTCATAAGCATTACTGGTAATCCTACTCTCAGCCTCAATTCATGATCTGCTAGTCCAGAAAATGTTAAACTATTTAGAATTCAGTTGGGTACAACATAACTTTGTCTTCCACTGTAGACATTGCCTTGCACGTAGTATCTGAACTGAGATAGGTTACCTCTTCTCCAAGAATGTGACTCATAATGTAAGTGTTAATCTGATCACACCAAACTATGACTTGTTCTATTCTAGGCCTTGAATCATTGTGCTCCGGAGTGCCTTCCTTTTCTTATTCTTCTGCATGATGATTGTGTACTGGTTTGTTATCAATACCGGCACATTAGTGAATTACGACATGCTTCTGCTTGGGCTTCTTTCCATAGATATTGATTTGTTTATTTCCTGACTACCTTTAGTTTTTTATTCTTCATCAAGATGTGCAGCACGAGCTCTGTTCCTTCCCCTGCCCCTTTTTGTCTGGTTAATAGTGATTTCATCATCCTCTGGTTCTTGCTTTATAGTTTCCAAAACTGATAACTTGCTCGCTTGCTCCTGCAATTTTTTTATAGCAATTAGGGAGGTGCAGAACTATGACAAAACAGGCAAAGACACCCAAAAACTTATATGGTTATCCTTCTGAATTCCCTTTTTCTTAGATTCCTTATCAACAGTAAGCCTTGGTCTTTGAATAATTCTCAGTTCCTTCTTTTTCTGAATGTCCATCCTCAACAATATTTCTGGTATATGAACGCTGCCACATCTGTGAGTTATTATTTTACGCTTTCTTTTAGGTCTTGATTCCTTGAATATGGATTCATCCTTCTCCTGACTATCCTCATTTTCTGATCTTTCATTAGAATGTACAACATGACATGTCATCCTAGTCCTAGTCTTTTTAGTGTCCTTCATAATGGTTTATGGGTTTATCATCCTCCATCTGCCCATTTAAGACATTTGGTGTCTCGGTAACAGGCTTCTACAAAAACATGACAATTTGATAAATTGCCATTAACATTCAATTTAAAATATGGCATGCATATATAAAATAATATAGAGCATCGTAGTAGAAATGGATGATACCTGATTAACATTTGAATGATGTACTGATGGATCTTTTCAGAATTTATGAAAAAGATTCTATAAACAGTGTAATCTTGATAACTGTGCTTGAAATTATAGTCATTCAGTATGAAATGAAAAGTCAATCTCCGCCCACATATTTTCTGGGTTTGTTTTGTCTGCTCATGGATATCACAATCATCCCTATCTATCAAGAATTTTGCAGATTGCTTAATCAGTTTTATTTTTGCTTCTGCCTCAAACATGGTGCAAGTTGTTGCTGTACTCAGGTCACATATTCTAGCTCTATTTCCTCTGCAATATCATCTTGCAAGCGATACCTGTTTTTGCATGAGATAAGTATCCATGTACGTGCATGGATTATGAGTCGAACGACTAGTCAAGACTAGTCTATGAGTCTCAACTCCAGGGCCGACTAACTTCAGTGTCGCCTAGTCCATGAGTTGCAACTTCAGTGTCGATTAGTCTATGGGTCTCAACCTCGGAACGACTTGTCGACTCGTAAACCATGTGTACGTGGTAGAATATGATTTATTCATACTAGTACAAATGCCCGTGCGTTGCACCGGGCGAAAAAAGGCACATGTGCCACTGTGCACCATTTTTTATATCCAGTAAGGTTAAACATGGAAAATTCTTTATTTTTTAATAAAACTTGACGTTTTCACAAAATTTGGGACACGTTTTAAGAATAGTTAACAACTTTATGAAAATTGGAACATTTCTCTAAAAAATAATATATTTTTATGGAAAAAGTACATTTTTGAACAGATGTTTTTTTACGAAAAGAATGTTTTTTTGTTGTACGCTTCTAAATGGACTTTGTTTTAGTAAAAATGGAACTTTTTAGGTTTTTTAAAAATGCGAACATAATTGTTTGAAAAAATTGGTGTGAACATATGTAAAACAATGAACATTTAAAAGCTCTTTTTACTGTGTTGAGTATTTTTACAGATATTTTTTAGAGTAGGGATTTTTTACAGATGGTTGTTTGGTTCGGAAGAGTTTATTCTTTCTTTAACTACTTCGGTTTGCCGAAATAAATCACTTGACGTTAACTTTTATTAAAAATAAGGGCCGATTATTTCATCCCAGCAGCATATTTGACCATGGATGTGAATGAAAACATCAAAAGGCAACAATACTACTTTTTGCCGAATAATACACCACCGCAATCATGCGAGTCCAGTTTTTCATTGAATCTGAAGCCATTATTGAATAAGTAAATGTACCCGTGCGTTGCAACGGAAGATAAATATCCCAGTTTTACAATGAAGTTTAGTGGCTCAACATCCAAGCTCTAGATCAATACTTAGCATGAATTTCTCCAATCCATATATCTAGTTTCCATCATTTCTGTGGCGAAAAAAAAGTGATGCTTCCCGTATTGAGATTGTGCAAAGGGGCCAACATGGAGATCAAATACCCAAAAAACAATCAAATAGTGAGACACACACATGCTACACGAGCCTTTTTTCCCTTCAAAATACACAGATCAGGTTTTGCATATTAAGTTGCACAGGTACTGAATGTTTTAACAACCGATGCTGAATAAAATAGTACCTAGGCACTGAATTAAAATAGGATTGGTAGCAAATCATCCACATAACAGGCCAAGATAGTTCATGGAAGGCAATACATTGGGTATTATTGACCTTCTGAAATTGTAGTACATACATGTTGAATGTCAAAATGTTGAGTACGAACTATAATTTGCTTGCTCTTGAGAAGATAAAACTGACATAAATCTGATTACCATCCTGCAATAATTAAAATTGAGACTCCCAGGTCCCAGCAAATTACCATGCTAAAAGGGAAAAAAAAAATCTAAAACTCAAAAGCAACTGAAGTTTTTAAATTTTTTTTTTGAAACAGGGGCAAAAGACTTGCCTCATTCATTAATAAAGGAGGAGAGTTTTAGAGTACATAATAGTGGCTCCACAACATAGCCCGTCCGTCAACAAAATGAAAACAATAACTACTCTCGCGGCATGATAATGCTCAGGTGTGTAGCTCCTGCCGTGACCCAAAGTTTGGCTTCATCTTGGATTAGCTTTAGAATGTAGAAGGGCGGCGTTGATTTCTTCCTAAAAACTCTAGCGTTTCTCTCGTTCCAAATGGCCCAACCAACAAGCATAGTAAGGGAAGCCATGGCCTTCCGGTTCGCCGTATTGGGCTTCGACATGTTTGTCCACCAATGCTTGATACTGCGCTCCGCCTGCCATTGATGGATATCGAGAGCCCCTAGGCCAAGCCACTCCTTTACCAATCTCCACACGCGCAAGGTGAACCTGCACCGAAAGAAGAGGTGCGCGGACGTCTCGTTTGCCCTTCTGCAGAGGGTGCACAGTCCGCAATTCTCCCAACCTCGCTTCTCCAATCTATCCGCCGTCCATATTCTGTTTTGAATCGCTAGCCAGGAGAAGAACTTGACCCTATAAGTCTTGTTCATGGTCGTCGTCATGGAGCCCAAGAACTGGACCCTATAAGCAGAGGCCGCCGAATACTCACCGTTCGCCTCAAATTTCCAAGATATGTCGTCATCAATCTCTGGTGAAAGCTCGAATTGGTCCAGATGGACCCAAAGGTCCACGAACTCCACAATGTGGTTGGTCGTTAAGTTGATGGAAGGGTTGATCTGGCGCACCCAAGCATTGTCTCGCAGTGCATCCCTCACCACCCACTTCTTCCGCTTGGAGGCTGCGAAGATGAGGGGGGCGATATCCTTCGGTTTTTTCCCTCTCAACCATGGTGCCTCCCAGAAGGGCGTCTTCCCTCCATTTCCCACGGTGATGACGGTGGAGGCGTAGAAGAGGTCCATATCCATCTCTGAGCATGGGTTTCCTAAGCCCACCCACAATCTAGTCGGGTCCTTCCACTCCACCCACGGCCATCTCAACCTTAGAGCTCTTGCAAATTTCCCCAAGTGTAGGACTCCAAGCCCGCCGAGATGCGTAGGGCGGCAAACAGTTTCCCAGTTGACCTTGTCTCTTAGTTGACGTTGCAACTGAAATTAGAATGTAACAACAGATAGTGTTCCATTCTCCCATTCCAAGTCCAGCACCCAAGGGATACCTCTTTTTTCTCGATAAATGACGGATTTTATTTCTCAAAATGGAGCATCAAGGGGATACAAACAAAATGAGTAACAACAGATAGTGTTCCATTATCTCATTCCAAGGCATACCTCTTAGGTCGGTCTCCCCTCATCGATGATGAGTAATGTTCAGAAAGGCTTCTTTCTACCATAATCAGGCATGCAAATTAATCACCCTTCCGGTGGACTCCTTGCTGGGCCGCTCCACTTTCATGTCTGATAAAACCAGTCATACGGCATTTGTTAGTGATCCTAAAAGATTAACATGATGACCCTTAAGAGGGTTATTTGATGTCAAAGAGGAAGAGACGGTGATTGGACCGTAATGCCGGCAGCCGACCGGCGGCGTGTAGAGGCCTTCGTAACGGGTCACAATCCGCAATCAGACAATTCCAATGCCAGCCCATCAGTCATGAAAATTGCTTACTAAATTATTGCCAAACCTTGCTGTCTTTTTTTGAAACAATTTTTGAAGTTGCAAATTGGACACTTCCCATCCAAGATTTGATGTACTTGTTTCAATTGGTGCTAGCTAACCACCTTCATACTCTGAAAAAATTGTCCATTTTTTGCATGTTTCAGGAAAACGAGGCGCACACACTGACACTTGCGTACAATTAGCAAGCTGCAACTTAAAATTATGTACTGGTTCCCACTTACTCCACTCCAATCTATACACCATACAGAGTGACACATACCAATTAGAATGTCAATGGAAAGAAACCATACAATTTCTTGGGCACATTATTAAATTTGTAGGAGAAAACTTCAAGACAACACGGAATTATATGATGTACAGAGTATGTACTTATGAAAGAAAAACAGAGCATGTGGATTAAAATCTGACGTTCTGTTTCACATGTATCCCAAAGACCAAATACTCCGCGGTTAACTACTGAACGTCTATTCTGCAGTGAACTACTAACCTGTGTTCAATATTCTGTAGTTAACTACTAACCCGTGACCTGTAATCCAATATTACTACTCCAGATTAGTAGTAAACTCATGTTCACCAACCTCCAGATCCATAGCAACCATCTATAGGCCCCATCCTTCTCATTCCCATCTTATTCATCGTCCCAGTTACAAGGAAACATCATTTCGATGTAAAATCATAATGCTTGAAACTAATTCAAATCTCTAGCAGTACATTACATTAGATGTACTAACTGATTTTTTTTTCAATTTCTAGCAGTCATTACATCAATGTTAGAAAAAATGCCTGTGCGTTGCAACGGGTGAATGGGAACCATATAATGTAAAGGACCCCATCCATACGTACATGTACCTTCTCCACCCATGGTTTGTGCACACGTCGCTACCCACACTGTGCCCATCCACCTGCACTTTGTGCACGTCCTCAAGGCAACCGCGGCTTTCCGCCACGCTGTGACGCCCGGATAATTAGGCTACAGTAATCCCACGTTAATGACGCCACGTCACCTCGCTTATTGTTGCTAATCTCGCTTTAGTTCAAAACCGATTCAAATTCAAATTCAAAGTCAGGCAAACGATAAAAGTTTTCAAATATTAAAACTAAAATGTTCGGAGTGAACCAAATATTGCATAGATAATTATGATGGGAAAATCACATGTTTATAAAATGTTTAAATACTATGAGGTAAATAAAACAGTAGCAAAATGATTAATTAAATACCTTTTATAATTAATAAAATGTCAAACTAAGTTATTTGGGGTCTAGATTTTTTGTGTGACTATGGACTAAGTTGAAATACTAAGTTAGATACTAAGTGTATATTTTACTAAATTAAAATGCAACTAAAATAAATAAAGAAAGAAATAATAAAAGAAAACAGAAAAGATATAAGAAAAAAAGGAAAAGAGAGAAAGGCCCCCCCCACTGGGCTTCGGCCCAGCAGGCCGGCCCGTTTGGCCACCGGCCCAGCCGGCCACCTTGACCCTGGCCTATTAGGCCACCTCCCCCACGACGCAAACCCTAACCCCCACTCCCTCCCCACTCGCCCCACTCCCCCAGTCGCTCCCCCCTCCTCCCCGATCCAGATCGGATCGGGGGAACGAACCTCCCACCCGTCGCCTCCACCCCGCCCTCGTCCGCCGCCACGACGCCCCACGCCGCCTGGATCGCCCCCCCTCGCCGCCGCTCCGCTAAGGCCGCCGCCCCTCCCGGACTCCTCCGCGCCCCCTCCTCCCACCTCCCTCGACTGGATCGGGGCAGCGCCCCGCTGCCCACCTCGGCGGGCGCCTCCCGTCCCCGCCACCAGGCTGGAGCCTCCTCGCCGGACCGTCCTCGCCTTCCTCCCCGAGCCCCCCCCCACTGCCCGTGCCCCTACTCCTCCCGATGTGAGCCCCGCCTTGCTTCCTCCCTCTCCCTCGCGCGCTCACGCTCGTCGCCGCGGTCCCCGCCGATCTCGCCCCCGGGTTGACACGTTCCGGTCGCGTCCGAGACGCGCTCACCGCGCCGTGCCCGCACCTGCCGTGGCCCCCAGCCCCCCCTGCCGCCTCCGATGCGGCCACCGAACCCCCCTACGCCGGCGACGCCGCTACCACCGCGGCCAACTCCGGCACCCCGGCCCCCGTGCCCTGCTCCCCTGCGCCCGCATCTCGCGTCGGCCTCGCCCACTGCCCCGCGTGGCCTCCCGCGCGCTGCTGCGCTCGCCGCCGCCACCTTTGGCCGATGCCCTCGCCCGCACTGCTCCGGCCGGTGGCGCCCCGGCCAAACCTCACCGGCGCGCTACCCCTCCCACCGTCCGGCGGGCCGCGCCTGGACAGTCTCGGGCGCCCAGCGCCCACGCCCGTTCGGGCGGTGCCCACGCTCGCACCGCCCTGTGCCCGTTAGGCCCTTGGGGCCACAGACATGTGGGGCCCCGCCACCAGAACGGTTTTTTTAAAAAAAAGAGAAAATATATATATATAATGAAAATAAAATGGATAAATAAATAATAAAAAAATAATTAATTAATTATTTAATTAACTAATTAATTAACTTAATTAATTCTGATTAAAATAACTAATTAAGATTAATTAATCTAATGACTAATTAACCTAGTTAACTATTGTTAATTAATCTAACAGATTATGACAGTGGGGCCCACCCCCTAATTAATCCTGATTAGGTTAATAAATATGTTTAATTAAAATGTGTCTCTGACCAGTGGGACCCACTGGTCAGGTTGACCAAGTCAACTCTGTTGACTGCTGAAGTCAGCATGACATCATGCTGATGTCATTAATCTGTTTATCGAATTAATTTAAATAATTAATTAAATTCCAGAAATTAATAAAATCTTTAGAAAATCATATCTTTTAATCCGTAACTCGGATTAAAATGTTTTCAACATGAAAGTTGCTCGGAACGACGAGACGATTTCGGATACGCAACCCGTTCGTCCACCACACCTCCCTAACCTATCGAACTCGCAACTTTCCCCCTCCGGCTCCTCTGCTCGAAAACGCAAAACACCGGGGATACTTTCCCGGATATCATCCCCCTTCACCGGTATCACCTACTACCGCGTTAGGGCACCTCTAACGCCGTTACTTGTCATGTCATGCATCACTATGCATATGCTTGCTTAAATATTTATTGTTTCTCCCCCCTTTTCTCTCGATAGACATCGAGACCGACGCCGCTGCTACCCAGTACGACTACGGTGTTGACGACCCCTCTCTCTTGCCAGAGCAACCAGGCAAGCCCCCCCTTTGATCACTAGATATCGCCTACTCTTCTCTATACTGCTTGCATTAGAGTAGTGTAGCATGTTACTGCTTCCCGTTAATCCTATACTGATGCATAGCCTGTCCTTGCTACTACTGTTGTTACCTTTACCTGCAAACCTAATGCTTAGTATAGGATGCTAGCTTATCATCAGTGGCCCTACATTCTTGTCCGTCTGCCATGCTATACTATCGGGCCGTGATCACTCGGGAGGTGATCACGGGTATATACTATATACTTTATACATGATACATGTGGTGACTAAAGACGGGTAGGCTCGTAGGAGCACCCGCGAGTGGATCTTTGAGGCGGAGCGACAGGGCAGGTTCCGACCACCTAGGAGAGAGGTGGGCCTGGCCCTGGTCGGTGTTCGCGGATACTTAACACGCTTAACGAGATCTGGGTATTTGATCTGAGTCTGGCCATTTGGTCTATACGCACTAACTATCTACGTGGGAGCAGTTATGGGTATCCCGGCGTCGTGGTATCAGCCGAAGCCTTCGTGATGTCAGCGACTGAGTGGCGCGCGCCGGATTGGACTGGAAAGCCACTAGGCTAGGTCTGCTTCCGGCCGCGTACGCAACATGCAGGTGTGCAAAGGGCGATGGGCCCAGACCCCTACGCCATAGGATTTAGACCGGCGTGCTGACCTCTCTGTTGTGCCTAGGTAGGGCTGCGACGTGTTGATCTTCCGAGGCCGGGCATGACCCAGAAAAGTGTGTCCGGCCAAATGGGATCGAGCGTGTTGGGGTATGTGGTGCACCCCTGCAGGGAAGTTTATCTATTCAAATAGCCGTGTCCCTCGGTAAAAGGACGACCCAGAGTTGTACCTTGACCTTATGACAACCAGAACCGGATACTTAATAAAACACACCCTTCCAAGTGCCAGACATAACCCGGTGATCGCTCTCTAACAGGGCGACGAGGAGAGGATCATCGGGTAGGATTATGCTATACGTTGCTACTTGGAGGACTTCAGTCTACTCTCTTCTACATGCTGCAAGACGGAGGCTTCCAGAAGCGTAGTCTTCGATAGGATTAGTTATCCCCCTCTTATTCTGGCATTCTGCAGTTCAGTCCACATATGATACCCTTATTCCATTTGATACCCATGCATATGTAGTATAGCTCCTTGCTTGCGAGTACTTTGGATGAGTACTCACGGTTGCTTTCTTCCCCCCTTTTCCCCCTTTCCCTTCTTTCTGGTTGTCGCAACCAGATGCTGGAGTCCAAGAGCCAGACGCCACCGTCGACGACGACTCCTACTACACCGGAGGTGCCTACTACTACGTGCTGCCCGCTGACGACGACCAGGAGTAGTTAGGAGGATCCCAGGCAGGAGGCCTGCGCCTCTTTCGATATGTATCCCAGTTTGTGCTAGCCTTCTTAAGGCATACTTGTTTAACTTATGTCTGTACTCAGATATTGTTGCTTCCGCTGACTCGTCTATGATCGAGCTCTTGTATTCGAGCCTTCGAGGCCCCTGGCTTGTAATATGATGCTTGTATGACTTATTTTTATTGGTAGAGTTGTGTTGTGATATCTTCCCGTGAGTCCCTGATCTTGATCGTACACGTTTGTGTGTATGATTAGTGTACGATTAAATCGGGGGTGTCACAAGTTGGTATCAGAGCCGACTGCCTGTAGGAATCCCCCTTCCACACTCCTTGGCCGAAGTTGAGTCTAGACATTACTAAAACTTTTACTAACACGGCTGTGTGTCTTACGGGCACACGTCGCCATTTGGGTGGTAGTAGGATCTTTTTATTCCTCGACCTTTACTCTGGGACTCTGAACTCTCTTCTATTCGGGTTAAGTGATTTTGCTAAAATCTAACTTTAGGTTCTCGAAAATACTTCCTCCCGGAGAGCCCCTTCAGGCCAGATGATCGCCTGCTGCAACAGAAGATTCTGACTATACTCTCCGATGTTTCCCCGAGACCTTTGTGTCCTTCGCCGTTGCAATTCCATACCACCGATAAGTCCATATGGAAAGATACATACACTTGTCGTCCATAAGTTCATTCCCAGTTAATCTTGTTATTACAAGATACCTCGGAAATTCTCTCTATTTTTCCGAGAATACTTTGTGCCTACTGCCTAGCAGTTCCTTGCCACATGAATACCCCTTCACTTAAATCCTCGCACTTGTCGAGTATCCACTCATCCCCAGTTGTTCATGTGTTTCACAATGGTCTTCGAAATACTATTCGATCCTCCAAAAATCCCTAGTAGCTTATTGCTCTGCAATACTTGCCTGCTTGCATTATGGATGCTTTCCATATGTCTGGCAATATTCGTTAGTATCCTTAGGCATCGTCTTTTTGATCCTATTGATTCAACATGAGTGCGAATGCACGCAATCATCAGTTGATCCTTTTAAATTATCTTTCCGGCTCAGACGTTATTTTAAAACATGAGCTGGATCTCGACCAATCAAATTGCTGTCGATTGTACCCTTAAGGCTATTCAACTTATCCATCCCTGATCAGAGCATTGCTTCTGCTCCCTTGTCTTGGAATTGATAATTCTTTGCATTTTAGCCTTGAATTAGTCAGTTGTTTCTAAAGTCTGATCTCCTTGCATTGTTTCTGCCTCTGGTTGAGTACCGATGCTCGCACCAGATCCCTTGAGAACCACCAGATCATTTGCGGGATTTTATCCGACAACGTCCTTCATATTCAATAAGTCTGTGAGCCTTTCCTCGGATACATAATACCTTTGGTAAATTGTATCCTCTGCTTTCTCAAACATGCTCTACTATCGAGCTGGTGTTATTTATTCTTGAAATTGTGTTATATACTCCTAAGATGCCCTGATGGGTTGAACATATGCCTTCTCTAAACTGTGTGAACTCGAAAGCTTTCACGAGTCATACACTTCTGGCATTTTGCGAAATAAAATTTCAACACTACAACTCCTTCGAAAGTTAGAAGTGAATGAAAGGTTATGCATTGGAGAAGTGGGAGTCGACCTTGAACTTGTGTTCATGCCCATGGGCACGATGTAGATCTTATCGTTAAAGCTTCTCTTAAATTAAATTATTCCTTTGGTATAAGTTCATCTTATATCTGGGATCTGACCTTTTGCAATCGTGGTTCCGACCATGTTCTCCTTTAAATACCATTTCGCGTGCAAGTTTAAGCGCTTGTCTTTTGTAGAGTAATACCCCAGTCCAACCTCTACTTTGATTTGTCGTCGAGTATTACCCCCCTGGAATCTCAAGATTATCACGGAACTGCATAACTTCTTATGGGTTCTTCAATCAAGTAATACATTCTCACTGGTTCCAATTTTTCACGGGTCCTGAGTTATTAAACACTCGAGAACACCGTTAAGTGAACCGATTCCGCACTACGATTCACTAACTCTAAGTAATCTTCGTTGCTTATGATTTAATAACCCTTCAAGTTATTCCGAGTCTGATCGGCTATATCATTATCGTGCAACTTTTTAACTATGCTACCTGGTCCTTAACCACGGAGCACAACTTTCGATGATGAGCTAAGCTTACGTCGATCTTCCTCGTCATATCAGTTCACCTTGAACACCAAGCTTGATTTCAAGTTTGTGACCTGCCCATGGTTCCAATAACCTCCCGCTTCATCATTCCTTTGATTTGATGTTGTCACTGATTGATTACATCTTGAAATCTCTCGACCAATGTGCCGTGAAGATCATCAACCTTATGAGGTCTTCCTGGATATCAATTGAATTCATGATGAGATATACCATCCTTGCCCCCGATGAATTGTATTATCATCGGCCACTTTATTGCCTTCCCTCCAACACAAACTTATTCGTGTTTTGAGTTATACCTTGAGATCCTTGCTATACAACATTTGTTCTTCTTTACCTTGGAATGTTACCACCTTTTATGTCAGGAATGTCGTGGTAATTTTACCACCTCTTGAGAATTCTTGATATAGTAATATCTCTCGCCTTTTGCGTTCATTTCTTGGTCTCCGTATTGTTTCTAACCGGAATACCGACTAATGGTCTGTGATGTGTAAATTCTAAACTTCTAGCAACCCTATTTCTTTGAAGTTATTGGTCTACAGTTTCATTCTAAGTCTATTGATTATTGAATCATCATTCAAACATTGATCGTGCTACCTAGTCCAGATTCCTGGTTGCACCCTTCTATCATTGTTCAGTTGTGTATGTTTTCCTCAAACATGCTTCATTATATCATTTGATCCGACAAATGATATTTCCTTGTTCACCTAATTGTGGAAACCCATCTTTTGTTAATCTCGATGAATTACCGCTGATTCCATCAGCCACCTCCTCATCCTCTTGTTGTTTCAATGACGAGCTTTTGTTTCGGAACTCGCTCCCAAAGTTCATTTCCCGATAATCTTACATGGTCATCTCAACAATTGTGTTGCACCTTTTCTTCTCTGGCATCCTAAGTCAGAGGTACCCTGACACCAATCGGATCTGAACCTCGATCAGATATGATGGTTGGGGCATATTTCCAAGAGTTATAACATTGGTCTTTATATGACTCGGTATGGTGGTGTCATGCCTAGCACACCTGACCGGAGGACCTATTGTTGTAGTATCCTTTTTAGCAGGTTTAGCCATTCTTCCGTGAGGGAATTGTAAGACTTATTTCACAAGTTATTCCTGATGGATCCTTTTTGTTTCCAAAGTCTGATTTTCACCTGTTGACCATGTCAGCGCTATCTCGAAGCATGTCTATGGTACTCCGATTTTCAATAAGAACATTTGAAGCACCATGCTAAATGTTTCTTGTTGAGATTACCCAAACACCGTTGTATGGGTAATGTCATGAAATTTCTCTCCCCTTACTTAAAGGGTTTTCTACATGATATCCTGTCACGGATATCATACTATGCTTGTATTGGGAAGGATATACCCCTAAAATATGTGCTTAAACACATTTTTCCTTTCCATTGTTCTGTTTAATCTGATAATCACATTTTCCTTTCCATTGTTCTGTTTAACCTTCTTGATGTTTATATGATCTAAGCAGTAATACGTCACTGCTTTTATAAGCACCTCAGCGTACAACTCTGTCAGTAAGACCCTGTTACTATTGTTGATGACATTCCGGTAGCCACCGATGGACGAGAACTTTGCCTAATGGCTCGCCTCGTTCAACGAGCAGGAAAATGGTTCTCTTCATCCCTCGCCCTTGGTACCGACATTGTTGCCAACATAAATGATAGGCTACCCTCTGACATGTCTTGCTATCACGACCGTGCAAGATGTCACCGCTCCTCCTACTTTTAACCCACATGGTGGGCCCATAACCCACAGTCCCACAGGATCGAAACCTGACTCTCCTGTACATCCCTGTTTCGAAGTTATCCCTTGCTCTTTGTTTCGTATGTAATTTGCGAGCCACCTTCCTAGTGATCAATTCAGGTATCGGACGTAATACTTTCCCATCGCTCTGAACCCCTGTCACATTTCGTTTTAGGCAACTAACAGTTGCCTATCCACTTGAAACTCCTTAATTCACCTTCTTAATTTACTCTTGATGACTTTCTTGAATTTCAACTCGAGAGGCGACTCTATACCTCGTTCACTGAGATAGCCCTAAGTACCTAACATGTATTGAGCTTCGTACTTCACGAGTTTTCCCCTTATATTTTTCGTAAGTACGATGGAGACCCTGAAGGAAGAATGATGACCTCATCATGATTACCCAAAGCCGATAAATGAAGACATCAATGCTATGGACCGACCTCTTCGAGAAGAGCAACCAAGACCGAGAAGACACGTTAGAATTCCGTAACCTAATCCCTTCCCCGCACCTCCCCTCTTAAATCTCGGGACGAGATTTCTTGTAGTGGAGGAGAATTGTGACGCCCGGATAATTAGGCTACAGTAATCCCACATTAATGACGCCACGTCACCTCGCTTATTGTTGCTAATCTCGCTTTAGTTCAAAACCGATTCAAATTCAAATTCAAAGTCAGGCAAACGATAAAAGTTTTCAAATATTAAAACTAAAATGTTCGGAGTGAACCAAATATTGCATAGATAATTATGATGGGAAAACCGCACGTTTATAAAATGTTTAAATACTATGAGGTAAATAAAACAGTAGCAAAATGATTAATTAAATACCTTTTATAATTAATAAAATGTCAAACTAAGTTATTTGGGGTCTAGATTTTTTGTGTGACTATGGACTAAGTTGAAATACTAAGTTAGATACTAAGTGTATATTTTACTAAATTAAAATGCAACTAAAATAAATAAAGAAAGAAATAATAAAAGAAAACAGAAAAGATATAAGAAAAAAAAAGGAAAAGAGAGAAAGGCCCCCCCTCACTGGGCTTCGGCCCAGCAGGCCGGCCCGTTTGGCCACCGGCCCAGCCGGCCACCTTGACCCTGGCCTATTAGGCCACTCCCCCCACGACGCAAACCCTAACCCCCACTCCCTCCCCACTCGCCCCACTCCCCCAGTCGCTCCCCCCTCCTCCCCGATCCAGATCGGATCGGGGGAACGAACCTCCCACCCGTCGCCTCCACCCCGCCCTCGTCCGCCGCCACGACGCCCCACGCCGCCCGGATTGCCCCCCCTCGCCGCCGCTCCGCTAAGGCCGCTGCCCCTCCCGGACTCCTCCGCGCCCCCTCCTCCCACCTCCCTCGACTGGATCGGGGCAGCGCCCCGCTGCCCACCTCGGCGGGCGCCTCCCGTCCCCGCCACCAGGCTGGAGCCTCCTCGCCGGACCATCCTCGCCTTCCTCCCCGAGCCCCCCCACTGCCCGTGCCCCTACTCCTCCCGATGTGAGCCCCGCCTTGCTTCCACCCTCTCCCTTGCGCGCTCACGCTCGTCGCCGCGGTCCCCGCCGATCTCGCCCCCGGGTTGACGCGCTCCGGTCGCGTCCGAGACGCGCTCACCGCGCCGTGCCCGCACCTGCCGTGGCCCCCAGCCCCCCTGCCGCCTCCGATGCGGCCACCGAACCCCCCCTACGCCGGCGACGCCGCTACCACCGCGGCCAACTCCGGCACCCCGGCCCCCGCGCCCTGCTCCCCTGCGCCCGCATCTCGCGTCGGCCTCGCCCACAGCCCCGCGTGGCCTCCCGCGCGCTGCTGCACTCGCCGCCGCCACCTTTGGCCGATGCCCTCGCCCGCACTGCTCCGGCCGGTGGCGCCCTGGCCAAACCTCACCGGCGCGCTACCCCTCCCACCGTCCGGCGGGCCGCGCCTGGACTGTCTCGGGCGCCCAGCGCCCACGCCCGTTCGGGCGGTGCCCACGCTCGCACCGCCCTTTGCCCGTTAGGCCCTTGGGGCCACAGACATGTGGGGCCCCGCCACCAGAACGGTTTTTTTAAAAAAAGAGAAAAAATATATATAATGAAAATAAAATGGATAAATAAATAATAAAAAAATAATTAATTAATTATTTAATTAACTAATTAATTAACTTAATTAATTCTAATTAAAACAACTAATTAAGATTAATTAATCTAATGACTAATTAACCTAGTTAACTATTGTTAATTAATCTAACAGATTATGATAGTGGGCCCACCCCCTAATTAATCCTGATTAGGTTAATAAATATGTTTAATTAAAATGTGTCTCTGACCAGTGGGACCCACTGGTCAGGTTGACCAAGTCAACTCTGTTGACTGCTGAAGTCAGCATGACATCATGCTGATGTCATTAATCTGTTTATCGAATTAATTTAAATAATTAATTAAATTCCAGAAATTAATAAAATCTTTAGAAAATCATATCTTTTAATCCGTAACTCGGATTAAAATGTTTTCAACATGAAAGTTGCTCGGAACGACGAGACGATTTCGGATACGCAACCCGTTCGTCCACCACACCTCCCTAACCTATCGAACTCGCAACTTTCCCCCTCCGGCTCCTCTGCTCGAAAACGCAAAACACCGGGGATACTTTCCCGGATATCATCCCCCTTCACCGGTATCACCTACTACTGCGTTAGGGCACCTCTAACACCGTTACTTGTCATGTCATGCATCACTATGCATATGCTTGCTTAAATATTTATTGTTTCTCCCCCCTCTTCTCTCGATAGACATCGAGACCGACGCCGCTGCTACCCAGTACGACTACGGTGTTGACGACCCCTCTCTCTTGCCAGAGCAACCAGGCAAGCCCCCCCTTTGATCACTAGATATCGCCTACTCTTCTCTATACTGCTTGCATTAGAGTAGTGTAGCATGTTACTGCTTCCCGTTAATCCTATACTGATGCATAGCCTGTCCTTGCTACTACTGTTGTTACCTTTACCTGCAAACCTAATGCTTAGTATAGGATGCTAGCTTATCATCAGTGGCCCTACATTCTTGTCCGTCTGCCATGCTATACTATCGGGCCGTGATCACTCGGGAGGTGATCACGGGTATATACTATATACTTTATACATGATACATGTGGTGACTAAAGACGGGTAGGCTCGTAGGAGCACCCGCGAGTGGATCTTTGAGGCGGAGCGACAGGGCAGGTTCCGACCACCTAGGAGAGAGGTGGGCCTGGCCCTGGTCAGTGTTCGCGGATACTTAACACGCTTAACGAGATCTGGGTATTTGATCTGAGTCTGGCCATTTGGTCTATACGCACTAACCATCTACGTGGGAGCAGTTATGGGTATCCCGGCGTCGTGGTATCAGCCGAAGCCTTCGTGACGTCAGCGACTGAGTGGCGCGCGCCGGATTGGACTGGAAAGCCACTAGGCTAGGTCTGCTTCCGGCCGCGTACGCAACGTGCAGGTGTGCAAAGGGCGATGGGCCCAGACCCCTGCGCCATAGGATTTAGACCGCCGTGCTGACCTCTCTGTTGTGCCTAGGTAGGGCTGCGACGTGTTGATCTTCCGAGGCCGGGCATGACCCAGAAAAGTGTGTCCGGCCAAATGGGATCGAGCGTGTTGGGGTATGTGGTGCACCCCTGCAGGAAAGTTTATCTATTCGAATAGCCGTGTCCCTCGGTAAAAGGACGACCCGGAGTTGTACCTTGACCTTATGACAACTAGAACCGGATACTTAATAAAACACACCCTTCCAAGTGCCAGACATAACCCGGTGATCGCTTTCTAACAGGGCGACGAGGAGAGGATCATCGGGTAGGATTATGCTATACGTTGCTACTTGGAGGACTTCAGTCTACTCTCTTCTACATGCTGCAAGACGGAGGCTTCCAGAAGCGTAGTCTTCGATAGGATTAGTTATCCCCCTCTTATTCTGGCATTCTGCAGTTCAGTCCACATATGATACCCTTATTCCATTTGATACCCATGCATATGTAGTATAGATCCTTGCTTGCGAGTACTTTGGATGAGTACTCACGGTTGCTTTCTTCCCCCCTTTTCCCCCTTTCCCTTCTTTCTGGTTGTCGCAACCAGATGCTAGAGTCCAGGAGCCAGACGCCACCGTCGACGACGACTCCTACTACACCGGAGGTGCCTACTACTACGTGCTGCCCGCTGACGACGACCAGGAGTAGTTAGGAGGATCCCAGGCAGGAGGCCTGCGCCTCTTTCGATCTGTATCCCAGTTTGTGCTAGCCTTCTTAAGGCATACTTGTTTAACTTATGTCTGTACTCAGATATTGTTGCTTCCGCTGACTCGTCTATGATCGAGCTCTTGTATTCGAGCCTTCGAGGTCCCTGGCTTGTAATATGATGCTTGTATGACTTATTTTTATTGGTAGAGTTGTGTTGTGATATCTTCCCGTGAGTCCCTGATCTTGATCGTACACGTTTGTGTGTATGATTAGTGTACGATTAAATCGGGGGCGTCACACACGCTCACACTTGAGACATAGAGACCATTGACGCTGATGGCGATGTGCTCTCCTCATGTGTGTTGAACATACTCCTCGGGTCATCCTTGCCCACCGAGGGGACCGGTGTCGCTAGCCTCATCCAGGGCGGCGTAAACCACGGTAGCTAGACGTGAACGTTCATGCGTGTGCATGTCTTCACACTGGCAGATGGGTGGATACGGCTAAGTTCCCTTGTCCTCCTGTCGGCGCCATATCCACCTGGGTGCCCTCGCCCTCTTCCCTATGATATTGTGCACTGGAGGTAAACTCAGGAATTACTCGAGTCGGCCAGGTTTAAAAAGCTCAATCTTGAACTTTCAAGCTCGAGTCAGGCCCGACGCCCAAAAAATTGTTCAATAGTAGGATAGTAGGCCTGAGACTCACCCTCTTCATTACTCAGGTGAAGGGTTACAGCTTTTTGATCCTTAACTTCATTGTTGATCTTACTTGAAAATAAATCTTTCATGTTTTTAGAGAGAGAGAGAGAGGGAGAGAGAGATAGAAAAATAACACATGTCTATAACCCAATAAGTATGAAACACCCCCTCCTAACTAAAAAAAGACGCCCGTCCCCAGGTTCATGTCCTTTATTTCAACACGATGGTGTAATAAACAAATAAATCTCTCCCTAATAATAAAGCACGGATTGACTTTGTCGGGTTCACCGTTACAATACGTTTTCTTCTCATGTCATAATACGCTTTTACGATTTGTATAGACAAAATCGTAATATAAACGAGGTGATACTAATTTACGTGATTGGGTCGAAATAACGTTTTGCGTGTACGGTATGGCGCCGCCGCGGGCCGCCGGTCTTCTTCTCTGGCCGTCAACACCCTCTTTTGCTCCCTCTCCATATCCGCTCCTAATCTTCTCCGGCGTCTCCCACAGCCTCCTCAATCTCCAACCTCTTGCTCCAGTGCTGTTCTACTCTGATTTGGATCGAGTTGGAGTCCGTCTCCAACACAAAACCATGGAGAGCCGACCCGGATTGGACTTGGCGGCCATAAGAAGGAAGGATCCTCCACCGCCTGCCTGCCTTGCGCCTCTCGGTGTTCTCGCGTCGCGGCTCGACCTGGCCCTTGCCCTGTCTCTCGCCATCGGCTGCCAGGTCAGAGCCCTCGCCTCGGTCCTCCTTCTCAGCGCCTGGGCCGCCAGCCACGCTCAGCCCTCTCATCGGCTTCGATTTGATGGCCCTTCCCCAACCTCCTCGACCTCGATAGATCCGGGAGGCCACTGCCCGGTGAGGAAGGTGTGTTGTGATGTTTGAAGGTGTGTTGCAGACGGCGTGCGCATCGCGGACGGCCTCGTACGTGTCCGACGTGACGGAGGCTGCGGGAGACGACGTGACGGAGGCTGCGGGAGACACCGGAGAGGATTAGGAGCGGATATGGAGAGGGAGCAAAAGAGGGCGTTGACGGCCGGAGAAGAAGACCGGCGGCCGGCGGCGGCGTCATACCGTACACGCGAAACGTTATTTCGACCCAATCACGTAAATTAGTACCACCTCGTTTATATTACAATTTTGTCTATACAAATCATAAAAGCGTATTATGACATGAGAAGAAAGCGTATTGTAACGATGAACCCGACAAAGTCAATCCGTGCTTTATTATTAGGGAGAGATTACTGTAGAAAATCTGTTTCACCTCGTTTGAAGCTCCGTTGTTTTAGGTACCTGTAGATGAGAGCGAGTACTCTGCATGCACTTGATATTAAATTATGTACAGAATAAAGACACACAGAGCAATACTTACCCATTATTAATATAAAATACAAACTGTTCAATTTTCTGACAGTTGTTGATATTACTATGACAACACATCTCAAAGAATGTTCATCAATTTGGTCAACCTTATTACCGTACCTGTATATTCCAAGAGACATATGACTATTAGCGCCCATGATAATTGTACTTATCTAATTTCTGTTAGTGTACTCACTCAATTTGAAGCATAGTATCTCGAATCTAAAAACTGGCGAGAAAGCAACAGAAAAGAATTTATCTTGTAAACAAACACAATTTTGAAGATTAGTACTTTCTTTAGTCTGCCAAATCCAAGGCTTCAGTTGGAAAGAAATAATAGCTCTTGGCCATCATGTAGTTTGTAAGCAGTATGAAGTGCATAGTCTAACAATTTGATTGAACCAATGAAACACATAATCTCTCAAAAAACTGGGCGAGGAAGCAATAGAATGGACCTAACGGGAGAAGCTTCACCAGCGACGATGTTGACAACCTACATGAGCCTTCTTGATGTTGAGATTGTCCGCGTTAGGCTGTCAATTTAATTTATAAGCTAGCCTTATGGGCTTGGTTGTGCTTAGTCTCGATCTCCATGAAGTATCCAAAGAGTGGACATGAGAATATCTAGGATTGAATCCTTGATAAGAGTATCAAAGGGCGTGATAGAAAAACATCAAGCCCTAATACAATAGAAAAGATAGGGTTGATTCAATTTTAATAAACCAGCAAAAGAAAATTCAAAACAAATTAGCAGTGTGAGAATAGGAACCTGATAGATGAGGAATAGAACGTACACCAGATCTATTCCTCAACTTGCACTCCAATTTGAGAGAGAGATTGATTTGTTTTCCATGGGGGAGAAGGAGAGACAGGAGAGATTCTATGGCATACAATTGCTTCGGGTTGTCTATTTTTTACGCGAGAGGAGACGTGGAGTAGAATTTTTTTATGAGGAAAAGACATAGAGTACATAGATATCTTAGGGTTATCTCATTTGCCTTCTATTTGTACAACCGTCAGAGTATTGTGGGCCTGCTCTTCGGGCTGGGCTCTCATCAATTTATTTTAGGCGAGAAAATTATCTGGTTAATCTGCATTGTAATAATTCGGTCCCACCAGATTAATTGCTCATATTTTCTAATTAACATGGGAATTTTTTGGGAGTCTCTAATTAGTATAGGTATAGATCTTTTTAGTCTTAGTATAGGTATAGATAGATAGATAGATGCTAAAAGAGCTTGTTTATGGGTTGTCCATGTTTTGGGCTTGTGTATGGTGCCATGTGCCAGCTATTTTTTTATTTTATTTTTCTGCCTCTTGAAACACTTCAAATGGCCGAATGGCAATGCCAGATTAAACAGAGAAGGATACTTGAATCACTGGCTTCATTCAGTTCTCTTGTATTTAGCTGTCTAACCAGTGTACTTGTGTGTGCTAACTTTTACACAACATACAAGTTTCACCTTTTTGCAATTATACATGGTACATGAGTTATGCAGTAATGTAATGTGAGCATTTCTTGTATCACATTTCTATCAGAATTTTACCTAATGTATTTTTAGATGGACCACTATATTGGTTAATGGTATGTTATACTGGTTAAGTTGGATGATTTAACCATATGCATGCATCTCATTGTTTTCTATTGCTGTTTTTTGTTTCACAAACAGTCCACCACTATTATAATTGATCTTCTAGTTCAATGTGCCTTTTCTTCCTGCCATGGTTTATACTGATATACTCATTGAGCAGGGAAACCCTCAAATGACAAAGACCAGGAGGATAGGAAGGGTGACAATAAGATGGCAGGCGCTGGAAATGTTTCTGATGTGGATCTTGCTGGGAAAATGTTAAATACTGCAAGAGTAATAATGGAAAAGAGCACAGGCAATACTGTGGAGATATCAAGAATCCTTTCCGCTCTCACTGAAGTCTTCATGGAAAAGAGAAAGAGGTAGTTTCCGTTATCTTGGTTACTCATGCATTTAACTGGCAACTGGTCTTGATACTAATGTCATCAATTTTATTTGCAGAGGAATTAATTAGACAAGTCACTCAGTGAAATGTTTAGCCATCTTGGAGCATTTACCTATGTCAGGGCCGTGCTCGACACCAGGGGCAGAGGCTGGCCCCTTTTGCTTGTTCAAGGGTGGCGCGGCGAACGCGGATGCAACACCGATGAGAGTCGTTGGGGACATTGATATTTACCCAGGTTCGGGCTACATGATATGTAAAACCCTACTCTTGCCGGTTGGTTTTTTTGGTGGGAGGAGATTACAAAGTTGATAAAGTGGTTGCTCGTCCTGGGAAGGGAACAGGCAGGTTATCCTTTCTTTCTAGCCTATCTAAGATCTGACCTCGTCCAAAAAAAGTCGCCCTCCATACAGTGTCCTGGTCCTTCTTTTATAGTGCAAGGCGTGAACACAGTGGCTAGAAATGGTATTGGGCATACCGTATACACATAGGCCTTATTTGGATACTCTAACTCAGTTAGAGGTTAGAGTTAGATTCTAATTCTGAACCAACCCTGAACTAACTCTAACCAAAGAGGTGTTTGGATGACAGAGTTAGATTGACAATAAATGCTCTTTCTCAATCATTTGGCTACTTTGGACCCTATTACTTGCTGGATTTGGCGAAGCGAGCCCTGGCCGAGGTAGACGGGGATGCGCCCGACAAGGAGCCGTGCTGGCCTCTCGCGCAGCCCGCCGGCCGAATCCGCCGTCCCTGCGCCAGGAGTCGTGCTGGCCGAGGCTGACGGGGACCGGGACGGGCCGCGCAAGGAGCCGTGACTGCTTACCGGCGGGCGAACGGGCCGGGGAGACGAGGGGGTTGGAACGGGAGGATAGGGCAGGGTTGCTTACCGGCGGCGGACGGGAGCGCGGTGTGACACCCCTGATTTAATCGTACACTAATCATACACGCAAATGTGTACGATCAAGATCAGGGACTCACGGGAAGATATCACAACACAACTCTACAAATAAAATAAGTCATACAAGCATCATATTACAAGCCAGGGCCCTCGAGGGCTCGAATACAAGAGCTCGATCATAGACGAGTTAGCGGAAGCAACAATATCTGAGTACAGACATAAGTTAAACAAGTTTGCCTTAAGAAGGCTAGCACAAACTGGGATACAGATCGAAAGAGGCGCAGACCCCCTGCCTGGGATCCTCCTAAACTACTCCTGGTCGCCGTCAGTGGGCAGCACGTAGTAGTAGGCACCTCCGGTGTAGTAGGAGTCGTCATCGACGGTGGCGTCTGGCTCCTGGGCTCCAACATCTGGTTGCGACAACCAGGTAGAAGACAAAGAGGGAAAGGAAGGAGAAAGCAACCGTGAGTACTCATCCAAAGTACTCGCAAGCAAGGAGCTACACTACATATGCATGGATATATGTGTAAAGGGCCATATCAGTGGACTGAACTGCAGAATGCCAGAATAAGAGGGGGATAGCTAATCCTGTCGAAGACTACGCTTCTGGCAGCCTCCGTCTTGCAGCATGTAGAAGAGAGTAGACTGAAGTCCTCCAAGTATCATCGCATAGCATAATCCTAACCAATGATCCTCCCCTCGTCGCCCTGTGAGAGAGCGATCACCGGTTGTATCTGGCTCTTGGAAGGGTGTGTTTTATTAAGTATCCGGTTCTAGTTGTCATAAGGTCAAGGTACAATTCCAAGTCGTCCTGTTACCGAAGATCACGACTATTCGAATAGATTAACTTCCCTGCAGGGGTGCACCACATAACCCAACACGCTCGATCCCATTTGGCCGGACACACTTTTCTGGGTCATGCCCGGCCTCGGAAGATCAACACGTCGCAGCCCTACCTAGGCCCAACAGAGAGGTCAACACGCCGGTCTAAATCCTATGGCGCAGGGGTCTGGGCCCATCGCCCTTTGCAAACCTGCACGTTGCGAATGCGGCCGGAAGCAGAACTAGCCCCCTTAATACAAGAGCAGGCTTACGGTCCAATCCGGCGCACGCCACTCAGTCGCTGACGTCATGAAGGCTTCGGCTGATACCACGACGTCGAGTGCCCATAACTGTCCCCGCGTAGATGGTTAGTGCGTATAGGCCAGTAGCCAGACTCAGATCAAATACCAAGATCTCGTTAAATGTGTTAAGTATCTGCGAACGCCGACCAGGGCCAGACCCACCTCTCTCCTAGGTGGTCTCAACCTGTCCTGTCGCTCCGCCACAAAGTAACAGTCGGGGGCCGTCGGGAACCCAGGCCCACCTCTACCGGGATGGAGCCACCTGCCCCTTCAGCCCCCATCTCCGAACAGTATCATAAGTAAGGTAACTGTGTAAAGTATATAGTATATGCCCGTGATCACCTCCCGAAGTGATCACGGCCCAGTAGTATAGCATGGCAGACGGACAAGAGTGTAGGGCCACTGATGGAACACTAGCATCCTATACTAAGCAGTAGGATAGCAGGTAAAGGTAACAACAGTAGTAGCAAGGACAGGCTATGCAGCAGTATAGGATTAACGGAAAGCAGTAACATGCTACACTACTCTAATGCAAGAAGTAGAGAGAAGAGTAGGCGATATCTGGTGATCAAAGGGGGGGCTTGCCTAGTTGCTCTGGCAAGAGAGAGGGTCGTCAACTCGTAGCCGTACTGGGTAGCAGCGGGCGTCGGTCTCGGTGTCTAGCGGAAGAAGAGGGGGGAAGAAACAATGAATACAATGCAAACAGATGCATAACGATGCATGAAAAGACAAGTAACGGTGCTAGGGGTGCCCTAACGCGGTATGAGGTGATACCGGTGAAGGGGGGAAACATCCGGGAAAATATCCCCGGTGTTTCGCGTTTTCGGACAGATGAACCGGAGGGGGAAAGTTGCGTGTTCGCTATGCTAGAGATGCTTGGTGGATGAACGGGTTGCATATCCGGGTTCGTCTCATCGTTCTGAGCAACTTTCATGTACAAAGTTTTTCATCCGAGCTACGGTTTATTATATATTATTTTTCAAAGTTTTAATTCATTTTTAGAATTATCAGATTTAATTTAATTATAAAATGCCATTATGATGTCAGCATGACATTAGGGTGATGTTACCAGTCAACTGTCAGTTGACTTGGTCAAACTAACGCGTGGGTCCCGCATGTCATTGTCTGATTAGCTAATTAGCAATAGTTAATTAGGTTAATTAGCTAATTAAACTAGAATTAATTAAGTTAATTAATTTAATTAATTTAATTAATATTATTATTATCATTTTTATTTACTTTTTCAATCCTTTTAATTCTATTTTTAACACGTTTTGTGGGCGGGGCCCATATGTCATTGGGCCAGGGGGGAGATGCGGGTTTAGTGTTAGCGGGCGCCTGGAGCGGGCGCTGGGCACCCGCCCAGGTCGACAGGGAGGGAACGGCGCTGGGCACCGGCAGCCACAGCGACGAGCGACAGCAGCGGCACAGGGGGCCAAGGCTGCACGTCAGCGGGCCACGGCAAGGCCACCGCGGGACGGAAACGGCAGCGGCGGCGCATGCGCGCGCGCACACGGCGGGGAGCAGCAGCAGGGAGAGCATCGCCGGGCAGGACAGAAGCGCAGGGGGGCGGCACGCGCAGGTGAGGCGAGGCGCTGTCAGAGGGCAGGGGCACTGGCGCGGGTCGCGAGCGGGGCGAGGCTTGCAGGGGCCAGCGCGGTTAGCGTGGCGCGGTCGCGTACGACGACGGCCAAGTGCAGGCGGGAGGAGGGGCGTGCAGCAACGCAGCGGCAAGTAGGGGGTCGCGGGACGCGCGGGCGGCGGCTGCAGGGCATCCAGGAGCGGGCGTGCGCGGCTACAGGCGCGGTGAGCGCGCCGACAGAGGCGGCGTCGGTCGTGGGGTGCCGTTGTGAGCAAGGAAGGAGGAGGAGATGTCGGGCCTCACTTGGGGTGTAGGGGAACGGCAGCATGCTCGAGGAGGAGGATGAGGAGGCGACGACGATGGTGGGCGGCTCCGGCGAAGCAATGGTGGGACGAGGCGGCGACGGTGTGCGGCGGCGGCGGCGGGGGCATCAGGGGCGCGGCCTAGATCCGGTCGGGGAGGTGGAGGAGAAGAGGAAGAAGCGGTCCGGTGGGGCGGACGAGGACGGGGAGGTCGAGGTGGAGGGCAGCGATGGCGGCTCTGGTGTCGTGGTCCAGGGCGGTGGCCTCGGGGTCGATCCCCCCGATCCAATCGGGGGGGGGGGGGGGGGGGGCAGAGGAGGGGTGCGTGGGGATCGTGGGGGAGTGGGAGGAGTGGTTGACCCGATCTAGGTCACGGGAGGGAGTGGGCATTAAGGAGTGCGGGGATGGGCCGGCCTGGTGGGTCATTGCCGAGTTGGGCCGGTGGCCTGCTAGGCCGGAGCCCGAGGGGGGGGGGATCTTCTATTTCTTTTTTTTGTTTAACTTTTTATAACAATTTTCTTTTACGGTTTTAATTCATATTATTTTAGTTTTATGAAATATAATTCTAGCACCTAAATTAGTGGTAGTAATTATATTACTGCCACAATTATCCTTTTATTTATTAAAATTAGTTTTCAATAATTTAATCATTTAAGTGATGATTAAATAAATAATTTAGCAATTGTTTCTATCATTTAGTGCATCTAAGCATTTTATAAAATTTTGGGTTCACCACCCTAATCATATATGATTTATTTGCTACACTTTGAACATTTTAGATTTGACTTTAGAAAAATTTATCGTTTAACTTTATTTTAAGTTAGAATTTGAAAGGGACGTGATACACCGCAAGATTAACAACAGTAACCATGGTGATGTGGCATCATTATCGTGAGATTACTGTAGCCTAATTATCCGGGCGTCACAATTCTCCTTCACTACAAGAAATCTCGTCCCGAGATTTAGGAGGGGAGTAAGGGAAAGACGTGGCTACGAAATTCTATCGAGTCTTCTCGGTCCTGGTTGCTCTTCTCGAAGAGATTGATCCCTTTCGTTGATGTCTTCATTTCTCTGATTTAAGTCACCATGACCAAGTCGTCATCCTTTCTTCGGAACTCCAACGTACTTACGAATAGGTAATAGGCAACTTGGCTACGTCAGGATGCTTATGAGGGAAACAAGCTGGGGGTTAACCCATGAATGAGCATAAGACTACCTCTCGAGTTGAACATATAAAATACATCGAGAGTAAGGTACGAAGGTACAATGAGAGGGTCCAAGCGGATAGATAGTTGCTCAAGGTCTGAACCATAGTGAGAAAGGGTTCAGAGCAGCGAGAGTAAGTATTGCGTCTGATACCAGAATGGAGCACTAGGAAGGTGGCTCGCGAATTACCTACGAAACCAAGAGCAAAGGATAACTTTGTTAACAAGGTGTACAGGAGAGTCAGGTTTCGATCCTATGGAACTGTGGGTTATGGGCCCACCATGTGGTTAAAAGTAGGAAGGCCGGTGACATCTTGCACGATCATGTAAGCAAGGCATGTCAGAGGATAGTCTGTCGGTCATGTCGGCAACACATCAGTACATCACTACCAAGGGTGAGGGACGAAGAGAACCATTTTCCTGCTCGTTGAACAAGGCGGACTAGTAGGCAAGATTCTCGTCCATCGGTGGTTACCGGAATGCCATCAACAAAAGTAACAGGGTCTTTCTAACCGAGTGGTACAACGAGGTGTTTACATAAGCAAGGATATATTACTGCTTATACAATATAGATCACAAGAAGGTTTAAACAAACCAATGGAAAGGAAAGTGATTATCAGGTTTTAGACAGAACAATGGAAAGGAAAATGTGTTTAAACACATATTTCAAGGGTATATTCTTCCCAAGGACAAGCAGAACATATTATCCATGACAAGATATAATGTAGAAAACTCTTTAGGTAGGGGAGAGAATTTTCATGACATTACCCGTACAACGGTGTTTGGATAATTGAGCAGGAAACATTTAACATTAGGCTTTAAATGATCTTGTTGAAAATTGGAGTACCATATATATGCTTCGAGATAGCTTTGACATGGTATTCAGGCAAAGGTCAGTCTTTGGAAACACAAAGGATCCATCAGGAATAACTTGTAGAATAAGTCTTACAATTTCCTCATGGAAGAATGGATAACCTTGCTGAAAAGGAATCTATAACCATAGGGCCTCCGGCCAGGTGTGCTAAGCACGACATCCTTGATATAAAAGATGGTAATACTCCAAGGTAAAGAAGAACAAATGTTGGATAGCAAGGATCTCCAAGTATAACTCAAAACACGAATAAGTTTGTGTTGGAGGGAAGTCAATAAGGTGGTCGATGATAACACAGATCATCGAGGGCAAGGATGGTATTTCTCATAATGAACTCAATTGACATCCTGGAAGAGTTCAGAATGCCGATGATGATCACGACACAATTGTTGAGAGATTCCATGCAAATGTAATCGGTCGGTGATGACATCAAGCCAAAGGAATGATGAAGCGAAAGGTTATTGAACCCAAGGGTATGACACAAACTCGAAACCAAGCTCGTTTTTTATGGAAAAATGTTATGATGAGGAAGATCGTCGTAAGCTCAGCCCATCGTCGAAAGTTGTGCTCCAGGAATAAGGACCAGGTAGCATAGTTAAAATCATCACAGTAATGATATAGCCAAATAGGGCAGGTAGGACGTGATCGGGTACAAACTCGTAAGCAAAGAAGATTTATAATAGTTGCTGAACCATAGTGTGGACTCGGTTCAGTTATCGGTCTTTGAGTGTTTAATAACTTAGAGCCCACGAAAAATTGGAATCAATGAGAATGTAGCACTTGATGAAGAACTCATAAGTAGTTATGCAGTTCCATGATAATCTTGAGATACCAGGGGGGTAATACTCGACGACAAATCAAAGTAGAGGTTGGACTGGGGTATTACACTGCAGAAGACAAGTGCTTAAACTTGCACGAGAAATGGTATTTAAAGGAGAACATGGTCGGAACCACGATTGCAAAAGGCCAGATCCCAGATATAAGATGAACTTATACCAAAGGAATAATTAATTTAAGAGAAGCTTTAATGATAAGATCTACATCGTGTCCATGGGCATGAATGCAAGGTTCAAGGTCGACTCCCACTTCTTCAATGCAATAACTTTCATTCACTGCTCTAGTTAAAAATGATTTCAGTGTCAAAACCTACCTGGTGAATTACCAGAGGAGTATAACCCGTGAAAACTTTCGGGTTCACACAGATTAAGAAAGGCATAGGTTCAACCTATCAGGGTATTGTGGAATCATATGCCACAAGCTTCAATCGTAAATACCACCAGCTCGAAAACAGAGCATGGTTGAGAAAACAGAGGATACAATTCACCAAAAGCATTATCTATTTGAGGAAAGGCTCACAAGGTTATTGAATAAGGAGGACACTGTCAAATAATAATCCAATAAAGGATCTAACGGTCCATAGAGGAGCTGATGTGAGCATCGGCATACAATTAGTTGAAGAAAGGATGCAAGGACATCAGATTATAGGACACCTGAATGATTCGATGCTTAGATATCAAAGGAATTATGATTTCCAAAGAGAAGGATCAGAAGCAGACGCTCTGTTCAAGGGTGGATAAGTTCAATAGACCTAAGGGTACAATTGACGGCAAACAGATTGGTCGAGAACAAGCTCATGTTCCAAAAATGACGTCGGAGCCAGAAAGATAATTTAAAAGGATCAACTGATAATTGCGTGCATTCGGACTCATGTTGAATCAATAAGATCAAAATGGCGGTGTCTAAGGATACCAACGAATATTGCCAGACATATGGAAAGCACCCATAATGCAAGCAGACAAGTATTGCAGAACCATAAGCTAGTAAGGATTTTTGGAGGATCGAATAGTATTTCGAAGACCATTGTGAAACACATGTATCCACTTGGGATGAGCGGATACTTAATAAGTGCGAGAAATTATTCGAAGGGTTATCCAGGTTGCAAAGAACTGCAAGGGCAGTGGGCACATGGTATTATCGGAACAAGAGAGAGAATTTTCGGGGTATCTTGTAATAACAAGATTAACTGGGAATAAAAGTAAGGGTGACAGGTGTAAGTATTTATCCATAAGGATTTATCGGTGGTCGGGAATTGCAAAAGTGGTGGGCACAAGTCTTGAGAGAATATCAAAGAGTATCTTCGGAATCTTCTGGTGAAGCAGGCGGTCATCGGTAACGCAGGGCTCTCCAGTTGGAAGTGATCACGAGATCCTAATGTTAGAGTTAGCAAAATTCATTTAACCTGAATAGAAGAGAGATCAAAATCCCAGAGTAAAGACCGAGGAGTAAAAGATCCTAATACCACCCGATGGCGACATGTGCCCGTAAGACACACAACCATGTTAGTAAAAGTTTTGCAATGTCTAGACTCGACTTCGGCCAAAGAGTTGGAAGGGGGATTCCTACAGGCAGTCGGCTCTGATACCAACTTGTGACGCCCCCGATTTAATCGTACACTAATCATACATGCAAATGTGTACGATCAAGATCAGGGACTCACGGGAAGATATCACAACACAACTCTACAAATAAAATAAGTCATACAAGCATCATATTACAAGCCAGGGGCCTCGAGGGCTCGAATACAAGAGCTCGATCATAGACGAGTCAGCGGAAGCAACAATATCTGAGTACAGACATAAGTTAAACAAGTTTGCCTTAAGAAGGCTAGCACAAACTGGGATACAGATCGAAAGAGGCGCAGGCCCCCTGCCTGGGATCCTCCTAAACTACTCCTGGTCGCCGTCAGTGGGCAGCACGTAGTAGTAGGCACCTCCGGTGTAGTAGGAGTCGTCATCGACGGTGGCGTCTGGCTCCTGGGCTCCAACATCTGGTTGCGACAACCAGGTAGAAGGCAAAGAGGGAAAGGAAGGAGAAAGCAACCGTGAGTACTCATCCAAAGTACTCGCAAGCAAGGAGCTACACTACATATGCATGGATATATGTGTAAAGGGCCATATCAGTGGACTAAACTGCAGAATGCCAGAATAAGAGGGGGATAGCTAATCCTGTCGAAGACTACGCTTCTGGCAGCCTCCGTCTTACAGCATGTAGAAGAGAGTAGACTGAAGTCCTCCAAGTATCATCGCATAGCATAATCCTAACCGATGATCCTCCCCTCGTCGCCCTGTGAGAGAGCGATCACCGGTTCTATTTGGCTCTTGGAAGGGTGTGTTTTATTAAGTATCCGGTTCTAGTTGTCATAAGGTCAAGGTACAATTCCAAGTCGTCCTGTTACCGAAGATCACGGCTATTCGAATAGATTAACTTCCCTGCAGGGGTGCACCACATAACCAAACACGCTCGATCCCATTTGGCCGGACACACTTTTCTGGGTCATGCCCGGCCTCGGAAGACCAACACGTCGCAGCCCTACCTAGGCCCAACAGAGAGGTCAGCACGCCGGTCTAAATCCTATGGCGCAGGGGTCTGGGCCCATCGCCCTTTGCACACCTGCACGTTGCGAACGCGGCCGGAAGCAGAACTAGCCCCCTTAATACAAGAGCAGGCTTACGGTCCAATCCGGCGCGCGCCACTCAGTCGCTGACGTCACGAAGGCTTCGGCTGATACCACGACGTCGAGTGCCCATAACTGTTCCCGCGTAGATGGTTAGTGCGTATAGGCCAGTAGCCAGACTCAGATCAAATACCAAGATCTCGTTAAACGTGTTAAGTATCAGCGAACGCCGACCAGGGCTAGGCCCACCTCTCTCCTAGGTGGTCTCAACCTGCCCTGTCGCTCCGCCACAAAGTAACAGTCGGGGGCCGTCGGGAACCCAGGCCCACCTCTACCGGGATGGAGCCACCTGCCCCTTCAGCCCCCATCTCCGAACAGTATCATAAGTAAGGTAACTGTGTAAAGTATATAGTATATGCCCGTGATCACCTCCCGAAGTGATCACGGCCCAGTAGTATAGCATGGCAGACGGACAAGAGTGTAGGGCCACTAATGGAACACTAGCATCCTATACTAAGCAGTAGGATAGCAGGTAAAGGTAACAACAGTAGTAGCAAGGACAGGCTATGCAGCAGTATAGGATTAACGGAAAGCAGTAACATGCTACACTACTCTAATGCAAGAAGTAGAGAGAAGAGTAGGCGATATCTAGTGATCAAAGGGGGGGCTTGCCTGGTTGCTCTGGCAAGAGAGAGGGTCGTCAACTCCATAGCCGTACTGGGTAGCAGCGGGCGTCGGTCTCGGTGTCTAGCGGAAGAAGAGGGGGGAAGAAACAATGAATACAATGCAAACAGATGCATAACGATGCATGAAAAGACAAGTAACGGTGCTAGGGGTGCCCTAACGTGGTATGAGGCGATACCAGTGAAGGGGGGAAACATCCGGGAAAATATCCCCGGCGTTTCGCGTTTTCGGACAGATGAACCGGAGGGGGAAAGTTCTGTGTTCGCTATGCTAGAGATGCGTGGTGGATGAACGGGTTGCATATCCGGGTTCGTCTCGTCGTTCTGAGCAACTTTCATGTACAAAGTTTTTCCATCCGAACTACGGTTTATTATATATTATTTTTCAAAGTTTTAATTCATTTTTAGAATTATCAGATTTAATTTAATTAGAAAATGCCATTATGATGTCAGCATGACATCAGGGTGATGTTACCAGTCAACAGTCAGTTGACTTGGTCAAACTAACGCGTGGCACCCGCATGTCATTGACTGATTAGCTAATTAGCAATAGTTAATTAGGTTAATTAGCTAATTAAACCAGAATTGATTAAGTAAATTAATTTAATTAATTAATTAATTAATAATATTATTATCATTTTTATTTACTTTTTCAATTCTTTTAATTCTATTTTTTTAACACATTCTGTGGGCGGGGCCCATATGTCATTGGGCCAGGGGGGAGATGCGGGTTTAGTGTTAGCGGGCGCCTGGAGCGGGCGCTGGGCACCCGCCCAGGTCGACAGGGAGGGAACGACGCTGGGCACCGGCAGCCACAGCGACGAGCGACAGTAGCGGCACAGGGGGCCAAGGCTGCACGTCGGCGGGCCACGGCAAGGCCGCCGCGGGACGGAAACGGCAGCGGCGGCGCGTGCGCGCGCGCACACGGCGGGGAGCAGCAGCAGGCAGAGCATCGCCGGGCAGGACTGAAGCGCAGGGGGGCGGCACGCGTAGGTGAGACGAGGCGCTGTCGGAGGGCAGGGGCACCGGCGCGGGTCGCGAGCGGGGCGAGGCTTGCAGGGGCGAGCGCGGTTAGCGTGGCGCGGTCGAGTACGACGACGGCCGAGCGCAGGCGGGAGGAGGGGCGTGCAGCAGCGCAGCGGCAAGCAGGGGGTCGCGGGACGCGCGGGTGGCGGCTGCAGGGCATCCAGGAGCGGGGGTGCGCGGCTACAGGCGCGGTGAGCGCGCCGACAGAGGCGGCGTCGGTCGTGGGGTGCCGTTGTGAGCAAGGAAGGAGGAGGAAATGTCGGGCCTCACTTGGGGTGTAGGGGAACGGCAGCATGCTCGAGGAGGAGAACGAGGAGGCGACGACGACGGTGGGCAGCTCCGGCGAAGCAATGGTGGGATGAGGCGGCGACGGTGTGCGGCGGCGGCGTCGGGGGCATCAGGGGCGCGGCCTAGATTCGGTCGGGGAGGTGGAGGAGACGAGGAAGAAGCGGCCCGGTGGGTTGGACGAGGACGGGGAGGTCGAGGTGGAGGGCAGCGATGGCGGCTCCGGTGTCGTGGTCCAGGGCGGTGGCCTCGGGGTCGATCCCCCCGATCCAATCGGGGGGGGGGGGGGGGGGGCAGAGGAGGGGTGCGTGGGGATCGTGGGGGAGTGGGAGGAGTGGTTGACCCGATCTAGGTCACGGGAGGGAGTGGGCATTAAGGAGTGCGGGGATGGGCCGGCCTGGTGGGTCATTGCCTAGTTGGGCCGGTGGCCTGCTGGGCCGGAGCCCCGGGGGGGGGGGGATCTTCTATTTCTTTTTTTGTTTAACTTTTTATAACAATTTTCTTTTACGGTTTTAATTCATATTATTTTAGTTTTATGAAATATAATTCTAGCACCTAAATTAGTGGTAGTAATTATATTACTGCCACAATTATCCTTTTATTTATTAAAAGTAGTTTTCAATAATTTAATCATTTAAGTGACGATTAAATAAATAATTGAATGTGGCTGAAGGAAATATGCCCTAGAGGCAATAATAAAGTTATTATTTATTTCCTTATATCATGATAAATGTTTATTATTCATGCTAGAATTGTATTAACCGGAAACATAATACATGTGTGAATACATAGACAAATAGAGTGTCACTAGTATGCCTCTACTTGACTAGCTCGTTAATCAAAGATGGTTATGTTTCCTAACCATGAACAAAGAGTTGTTATTTGATTAACGAGGTCACATCATTAGTTGAATGATCTAATTGACATGACCCATTCCATTAGCTTAGCACCCGATCGTTTAGTATGTTGCTATTGCTTTCTTCATGACTTATACATGTTCCTATGACTATGAGATTATGCAACTCCCGTTTGCCGTAGGAACACTTTGGGTGCTACCAAACGTCACAACGTAACTGGGTGATTATAAAGGAGTACTACAGGTGTTTCCAATGGTTGATGTTGGGTTGGCGTATTTCGAGAATAGGATTTGTCACTCCGATTGTCGGAGAGGTATCTCTGGGCCCTCTCGGTAATGCACATCACTTAAGCCTTGCAAGCATTACAACTAATGAGTTAGTTGCGAGATGATGTATTACGGAATGAGTAAAGAGACTTGCCGGTAACGAGATTGAACTAGGTATTGGATACCGACGATCGAATCTCGGGCAAGTAACATACCGATGACAAAGGGAACAACGTATGTTGTTATGCGGTCTGACCGATAAAGATCTTCGTAGAATATGTAGGAGCCAATATGGGCATCCAGGTCCCACTATTGGTTATTGACCGGAGACGTGTCTCGGTCATGTCTACATTGTTCTCGAACCGTAGGGTCCGCACGCTTAAGGTTTCGATGACAGTTATATTATGAGTTTATGAGTTTTGATGTACCGAAGGAGTTCGGAGTCCCGGATGTGATCACGGACATGACGAGGAGTCTCGAAATGGTCGAGACGTAAAGATTGATATATTGGAAGCCTATGTTTGGACATCGGAAGTGTTCCGGGTAAAATCGGGACTTTACCGGATTACCGGGAGGGTTACCGGAACCCCCCGGGAGCCAAATGGGCCAACATGGGCCTTAGTGGAAAGTTGAAAGGGCAGCCCACATAGGGCTGTGCGCCTCCCCCCTCTCTCTAGTCCTATTAGGACTAGGAGAAGGTGGCCGGCCCCCCTCTCTCCCTTTCCCACTTGGGAATCCTAGTTGGACTAGGATTGGAGGGGGAATCCTACTCCCAGTGGGAGTAGGACTCTCCTGCGCCTCCTCTCCTGGCCGGCCAGCCCTCCCCCTCTCATCCTTTATATACGGGGCAGGGGACACCTCTAGACACACAAGTTGATCCTTTAGATCGTTCCTTAGCTGTGTGCGGTGCCCCCTGCCACCAAATTCCACCTCGATCATACCGTTGTAGTGCTTAGGCGCAGCCCTGCGTCGGTAGTACATCAAGATCGTCACCACGCCGTCGTGCTGACGGAACTCTTCCTTGACGCTTTGCTGGATCGGAGCCCGAGGATCGTCATCGAGCTGAACGTGTGCTAAGAACTCGGAGGTGCCGGAGTAACGGTGCTTGGATCGGTCGGATCGGGAAGACGTACGACTACTTCCTCTACGTTGTGTGATCGCTTCCGCAGTCGGTCTGCGTTGGTACGTAGACAACACTCTCCCCTCTCGTTGCTATGCATCACCATGATCTTGCGTGTGCGTAGGAAATTTTTTGAAATTAATACGTTCCCCAACAGTGGCATCCGAGCCTAGGTTTTATGGTTTGATGTTATTTGCACGAGTAGAACACAAGTGAGTTGTGGGCGATACAAGTCATACTGCCTACCAGCATGTCATACTTTGGTTCGGCGGTATTGTTGGACGAGACGACCCAGACCAACCTTACGCGTATGCTTACGCGAGACCGGTTCCCTCGACGTGCTTTGCACATAGATGGCTTGCGGGCGACTGTCTCTCCAACTTTAGTTGAACCGAGTGTGGATACGCCCGGTCCTTGAGAAGGTTAAAACGGAGTCTATTTGACAAACTATCGTTGTGGTTTTGATGCGTAGGTGAGATGAGTTCTTGCTTAAGCCCGTAGCAGCCACGTAAAACTTGCAACTATAAAGTAGAGGACATCTAACTTGTTTTTGCAGGGCATGTTGTGATGTGATATGGTCAAGGCATGATGCTGATTTTATTGTATGAGATGATCATGTTTTGTAACCAAGTTATCGGCAACTGGCAGGAGCCATATGGTTGTCGCTTTATTGTATGCAATGCAATCGCGATGTAATGCTTTACTTTATTACTAAGCGGTAGTGATAGTCGTGGAAGCATAAGATTGGCGAGACGACAACGATGCTACGATGGAGATCAAGGTGTCGCGCCGGTGACGATGGTGATCATGACGGTGCTTCGGAGATGGAGATCACAAGCACAAGATGATGATGGCCATATCATATCACTTATATTGATTGCATGTGATGTTTATCTTTTATGCATCTTATCTTGCTTTGATTGACGGTAGCATTATAAGATGATCTCTCACTAAATTATCAAGAAGTGTTCTCCCTGAGTATGCACCGTTGCCAAAGTTCGTCGTGCCCAGACACCACGTGATGATCGGGTGTGATAAGCTCTACGTCCATCTACAATGGGTGCAAGCCAGTTTTGCACACGCAGAATACTTAGGTTAAACTTGACGAGCCTAGCATATGCTGATATGGCCTCGGAACACAGAGACCGAAAGGTCGAGCGTGAATCATATAGTAGATATGATCAACATAACGATGTTCACCATTGAAAACTACTCCATCTCACGTGATGATCGGTTATGGTTTAGTTGATTTGGATCACGTGATCACTTAGAGGATTAGAGGGATGTCTATCTAAGTGGGAGTTCTTAAGTAATATGATTAAATTGAACTTAAATTTATCATGAACTTAGTCCTGGTAGTATTTTGCAAATCATGTTGTAGATCAATAGCTCGCGTTGTTGCTTCCCTGTGTTTATTTTGATATGTTCCTAGAGAAAATTGTGTTGAAAGATGTTAGTAGCAATGATGCGGATTGGATCCGTGATCTGAGGTTTATCCTCATTGCTGCACAGAAAAATTATGTCCTTGATGCACCGTTAGGTGACAGACCTATTGCAGGAGCAGATGCAGACGTTATGAATGTTTGGCTAGCTCAATATGATGACTACTTGATAGTTTAGTGCACCATACTTAATGGCTTAGAATCGGGACTTCAAAGACATTTTGAACGTCATGGACCATATGAGATGTTCCAGGAGTTGAAGTTAATATTTCAAGCAAATACCCGAGTTGAGAGATATGAAGTCTCCAACAAGTTCTATAGCTAAAAGATGGAGGAGAATCGCTCAACTAGTGAGCATGTGCTCAGATTGTCTGGGTACTACTATCGCTTGAATCAAGTGGGAGTTAATCTTCCAGATAAGATAGTGATTGACAGAATTCTCTAGTCACCATCACCAAGTTAGTAGAACTTCGTGATGAACTATAATATGCAAGGGATAACGGAAACAACTCCCAAGCTCTTCGTGATGCTGAAATCAACGAAGGTAGAAATCAAGAAAAACATCAAGTGTTGATGGTTGACAAGACCACTAGTTTCAAGAAAAGGGCAAAGAGAAGCAGGGGAACTTCAAGAAGAACGGCAAGCAAGTTGCTGCTCAAGTGAAGAAGCCCAAGTCTGCTCCTAAGCCTGAGACTAAGTGCTTCTACTGCAAAGGGACTGGTCACTGGAAGCGGAACTACCCCAAGTGATTGGCGGATAAGAAGGATGGCAAAGTGAACATAAGTATATTTGATATACATGTTATTGATATGTACTTTACTAGTGTTTATAGCAAACCCTCAGTATTTGATACTAGTTCAGTTGCTAAGATTAGTAACTCGAAACGGGAGTTGCAGAATAAACAGAGACTAATTAAGGGTGAAGTGACGATGTGTGTTGGAAGTGGTTCCAAGATTGATATGATCATCATCGCACACTCCCTATACTTTCGGGATTAGTGTTGAACCTAAATAAGTGTTATTTGGTGTTTGCGTTGAGCATGAATATGATTTGATCATGTTTATTGTAATACGGTTATTCATTTGAGTAAAAGAATAAATTGTTGTTCTGTTTACATGAATAAAACCTTATATGGTTACACACCCAATGAAAATAGTTCATTGGATCTCGATCTTAGTGATACACATATTCATAATATTGAAACCAAAAGATGTGAAGTTAATAATGATAGTGCAACTTATTTGTGGCACTGCCGTTTAGGTCATATTGGTGTAAAGCGCATGAAGAAACTCCATGCTGATGGGCTTTTGGAATCACTTGATTATGAATCAGTTGATGCTTGCGAACCATGCCTCATGGGCAAGATGACTAAGACTCTGTTCTTCGGAACAATGGAGCGAGCAAAAGATTTGTTGGAAATCATACATACTGATGTATGTGGTCCGATGAATATTGAGGCTCACGACAGGTATCATTATTTTCTCATCTTCACAGATGATTTGAGCAGATATGAGTATATCTACTTAATGAAACATAAGTCTGAAACATTTGAAAAGTTCAAAGAATTTCAGAGTGAAGTGAAAAATCATCGTGACAAGAAAATAAAGTTTCTACGATCTGATCGCGGAGACAAATATTTGAGTTACGAGTTTGGTCTTCAATTAAAACAATGTGGAATAGTTTCACAAACTCATGCCACATGGAACACCACAGCATAATGGTGTGTCCGAACGTCATAACTGTACTTTATTGGATATAGTGCAATCTATGATGTATCTTACCGATCTACCACTATCGTTTTGGGGTTATGCATTAGAGACAGCTGCATTCACGTTAAATAGGGCACCATCTAAATCCGTTGAGATGACACCGTGTGAACTATGGTTTGGCAAGAAACCTAAGCTGTCATTTCTTAAAGTTTGGACTTGCGATGCTTATGTGAAAAAGTTTCATCTCGATAAGCTCAAACTCAAATCGGAGAAATATGTCTTCATAGGATACCCAAAGGAGACAGTTGGGTACACCTTCTATCACAGATCCGAAGGCAAGACATTCGTTGCTAAGAATGGATCCTTTCTAGAGAAGGAGTTTCTCTCGAAAGAAGTGAGTGGGAGGAAAGTAGAAAACTTGATAAGGTAATTGTACCTTCTCCCTTATTGGAAAATAGTTCATCACAGAAATCTTTTCCTGTGACTACTACACCAATTAGTGAGGAAGCTAATGATGATGATCATGTAACTTCAGATCAAGTTACTACCGAATCTCGTAGGTAAACCAGAGTGAGATCCGCACCAGAGTGGTACGGTAATCCAGTTCTAAAAGTCATGCTGTAGATCATGATGAACCTACGAACTATGAAGAAGCGACGGTGAGCCCAGATTCCGCAAAGTGGCTTGAAGCCATGAAATCTGAGATGGGATTCATGTATGAAAACAAAGTATGGACTTTGGTTGACTTGGCCGATGATCGGCAAGCCATAGAAAATAAATGGATCTTCAAGAGGAAGACGGACGTTGATAGTAGTGTTACTATCTACAAAGCTAGAATTGTCGCAAAAGGTTTTCGACAAGTTCAAAGTGTTGACTACGATGAGTTTCTCACTCGTATCTATGCTTAAGTCTGTCCGAATCATGTTAGTAATTGCCGCATTTTCTGAAATCTGGCAAATGGATAAACAAAACTGCATTCCTTAATGGATTTATTAAAGAAGAGTTGTATATGATGCAACAGAAGGTTTTGTCAATCCGAAAGGTGCTAACAAAATGTGCAAGCTCCAGCGATCCATCTGTGGACTGGTGCAAGCATCTCGGAGTTGGAATATACGCTTTGATGAGTTGATCAAAGCATATAGTTTTATACAGACTTGCGGTGAAGCCTGTATTTACAAGAAAGTGAGTGGGAGCACTACAACATTTCTGATAAGTATATGTGAATGGCATATTGTTGATCGGAAATAATGTAGAATTATTCTGTAAAGCATAAAGGAGTGTTTGAAAGGAGTTTTTCAAAGAAAGACTTCGATGAAGCTGCTTACATATTGAGCTTCAAGATCTATAGAGATAGATCAAGACGCTTGATAAGTTTTTTCAATGAGTACATACCTTGACAAGATTTTGAAGTAGTTCAAAATGGAACAGTCAAAGAAAGAGTTCTTGCCTGTGTTACAAGGTGTGAAATTGAGTAAGACTCAAAACCCGACCACGGCAGAAGATAGAAAGAGAATGAAAGTCATTCCCTATGCCTTGGCCATAGGTTCTATAAAGTATGCCATGCTGTGTACCAGATCTATTGTATACCCTACACTAATTTTGGCAAGGGAGTACAATAGTGATCTAGGAGTAGATCACTAGACAGTGGTCAAAATTATCCTTAGTGAAATAAGGATATGTTTCTCGATTATGGACGTGACAAAAGGTTCGTCGTAAAGGGTTACGCCGATGCAAGTTTTGACACTAATCTAGATGACTCTAAGTCTCGGTCTAGATATATATTGAAAGTGGGAGCAATTAGCTAGAGTAGCTCCATGCAGAGCATTGTTGACATAGAAATTTGCAAAATACATGTGGATCTGAATGTGGCAGACCCGTTGACTAAGATTCTCTCACAAGCAAAACATGATCACACCTTAGTATTCTTTGGGTGTTAATCACATAGCAATGTGAACTAGATTACTGAATCTAGTAAACCCTTTGGGTGTTGGTCACATGGCGATGTGAACTATGGGTGTTAATCACATGATGATGTGAACTATCGATGTTAATCACATGGTGATGTGATCTAGATTATTGATTCTAGTGCAAGTGGGAGACTGAAGGAAATATGCCCTAGAGGCAATAATAAAGTTATTATTTATTTCCTTATATCATGATAAATGTTTATTATTCATGCTAGAATTGTATTAACCAGAAACATAATACATGTGTGAATACATAGACAAATAGAGTGTCACTAGTATGCCTCTACTTGACTAGCTCGTTAATCAAAGATGGTTATGTTTCCTAACCATGAACAAAGAGTTGTTATTTGATTAACGAGGTCACATCATTAGTTGAATGATCTGATTGACATGACCCATTCCATTAGCTTAGCACCCGATCGTTTAGTATGTTGCTATTGCTTTCTTCATGACTTATACATGTTCCTATGACTATGAGATTATGCAACTCCCGTTTGCCGGAGGAACACTTTGGGTGCTACCAAACGTCACAACGTAACTGGGTGATTATAAAGGAGTACTACAGGTGTTTCCAATGGTAGATGTTGGGTTGGCGTATTTCGAGAATAGGATTTGTCACTCCGATTGTCGGAGAGGTATCTCTGGGCCCTCTCGGTAATGCACATCACTTAAGCCTTGCAAGCATTACAACTAATGAGTTAGTTGCGAGATGATGTATTACGGAACGAGTAAAGAGACTTGCCGGTAACGAGATTGAACTAGGTATTGGATACCGACGATCAAATCTCGGGCAAGTAACATACCGATGACAAAGGGAACAACGTATGTTGTTATGCGGTCTGACCGATAAAGATCTTCGTAGAATATGTAGGAGCCAATATGGGCATCCAGGTCCCGCTATTGGTTATTGACCGGAGACGTGTCTCGGTCATGTCTACATTGTTCTCGAACCGTAGGGTCCGCACGCTTAAGGTTTCGATGACAGTTATATTATGAGTTTATGAGTTTTGATGTACCGAAGGAGTTCGGAGTCCCGGATGTGATCATGGACATGACGAGGAGTCTCGAAATGGTCGAGACGTAAATATTGATATATTGGAAGCCTATGTCTGGACATCGGAAGTGTTCCGGGTAAAATCAGGATTTTATCGGATTACCGGGAGGGTTACCGGAACCCCCCGGGAGCCAAATGGGCCAACATGGGCCTTAGTGGAAAGTTGAAAGGGCAGCCCACATAGGGCTGTGCGCCTCCCCCCTCTCTCTAGTCCTATTAGGACTAGGAGAAGGTGGCCGGCCCCCCTCTCTCCCTTTCCCACTTGGGAATCCTAGTTGGACTAGGATTGGAGGGGGAATCCTACTCCCAGTGGGAGTAGGACTCTCCTGCGCCTCCTCTCCTGGCCGGCCAGCCTTCCCCCTCTCATCCTTTATATACGGGGGCAGGGGACACCTCTAGACACACAAGTTGATCCTTTAGATCGTTCCTTAGCCGTGTGCGGTGCCCCCTGCCACCAAATTCCACCTCGATCATACCGTTGTAGTGCTTAGGCGAAGCCCTGCGTCGGTAGTACATCAAGATCGTCACCACGCCGTCGTGCTGACGGAACTCTTCCTCGACGCTTTGCTGGATCGGAGCCCGAGGATCGTCATCGAGCTGAACGTGTGCTAAGAACTCGGAGGTGCCGGAGTAACGGTGCTTGGATCGGTCGGATCGGGAAGACGTACGACTACTTCCTCTATGTTGTGTGATCGCTTCCGCAGTCGGTCTGCGTTGGTACGTAGACAACACTCACCCCTCTCGTTGCTATGCATCACCATGATCTTGCGTGTGCGTAGGAATTTTTTTGAAATTACTACGTTCCCCAACAGTGGCTGCGGAGGAGGACCTTGCGGATGCCGCCGTGGCGGCGGCCGGCGCTCGCCTCCCTCCCCGGTGTTTCGGTGACCGGCTGGCTGCGGCCGTTGCCGCTGCTCCCTAGCTGCTCCCCCGGTCGGTGATGCGATCCCCTTTCCCGGCCCTCTCCTCGCCAACCCCCCGTCGTTCCCCTCCCTGCTCCCCCTCCCCGTCCTTTGCAGCGCGGCAGCTGCCGCCCATCTGCACCACCTTCCCCACCTTCCCTGGCGCTGGCAGCGGTGCTAGTCGTCGGGGGCGTGGGGCCCGGTCCTTGAACTGGGAGGGTGGCCGGACGGGCCGATCACGGGACGGCGGCGCTCTCGTGGTGGCGCTCTGCTGGCGATCATCGGTCCCCGCGGCTGGATTTGGCCCCTCCCTGCTCGGCTCCGGCCGCCGCAGTGCGTGGGGGCCCAAAATTCCGCGCTATCTGGCCGGTCGCGGCCGTGCCGTGCTCTCCGTCAGCGCCGGCGGCGCTACGGCCACGGGTAGAAACCCTTCCCTCCCCTCACGCACCCCTGCGTGTTGGGCTGGGCCGACGTGGGCCTTGTGGTCCGGCTACGTCGGGGGGTCTCCTTCCCTCTCCCCGGCCTACCTTGGTTGGGCCGGCCCAAGCTGGGCCGAGCGGGTCTCTCCCCTCCCCGGCCCAACCCAGCTCCCCCTTTTAGGGTTCTCGCAGGACGCTGGCTCCCCATCCGAGCCCCGTCCCACACCCCCCTCACCGCCACCCCACCTCTTCCTCGCACCCTCCCCTGCGCTCCCCGCCGACCACCTCTCGTGCTTCGTTCCCCGCCCCCATCTGCCAGCCCTCCATGGCCCGCGATGCCGGTAACGGCGAGCCATGCCCGAAGTGCCGTGCGCCGGGCCGCGATGTGGCCCCTCGGCCGTCGCCGGACGGCTCGCGTCGGGAGGCCGAGCTCCGGGAGGCTTTGGTGCGCCGCAAGGACGCTGCACCGTCCGAGGGTGGCGACTGGCGTGCGACCCGCCCCCGGGAGCGTTCCCCCTCCTCTTGGCATGGCCGCGGCCGGGATCGGGATCGCCCGTCTCCTCGTCGATCCCGGCCGCCGCCCCGGTCTGGTCGGTCTAAGGCCTCTCCGCCCCGGCGCTATGACCCTCGCCGCCGCCAGGCCCAGTTTCCTCCGGCCGGCCCCCACAATGGCGGCAACCGCAATGGTCGTGCCGCGTTTGCTAAGAAGAAGAAGAAGCGCGGAGCGCAATCTCAGTTGGGTGGTCCGGCCTCCTCCGTCACCCACCCGCCCGTTTCGGCCGTCCCTCCGCCTGCTGTGTCGGCGGCTACCTGCTTCAACTGCGGGGTGGCCGGGCATTGCCAGGTCGATTGTACTCAACCCCTGGCCTGCTTTCGCTGCTCGAGGACGGATCTTCCCGCCGTGCTCTGCCCCGACCACCAGCCCATTGGGGCGCTTGGGCTGTTCGGTTACGCGCTTGACGATCTGGGCTTCTTCCAGATGGACCTCCCCGAGACACGGGCCGCTCCGCCCATGTCCGCTCTCATCTCGGTCTTGGACGGCAAGACGGCATCCCCGGCCATCATCTCCGACGAGCTTCACCACCTGTTCAACCCGGACTGGGATTGGGAGGTCATCCCGATCTCAGACCAGGAGTTCACGGTGATCTTCCCCAACCCCGTCATCTTTCGGTATGGCACCCACAATGCCAGACTCACGCTCGCCCTCAACCAACTCCCAGTCCGCATATCGGTCCCCTCGGTGGACCCTCTCGCTTTGGCCACCCTGTCCATGGTCTGGGTGCTGATTCGTGGGCTCCCTGCTCCTGCCCACGACGAGGGTGTTCTCCGGGGCTTGCCCCGCCTGTTGGGCAAGTTTGTGGCGGTGGACTGTGCCTCTCTGCCCAAGGGCCCGGCTGTGCGACTGCAGATTAAATCCCCCGACCCTTCCAAGCTCACGACGACGATCTGCATGTTCTTCAACGACGTTGGCTACGACCTGCAGGTCTCTGTTGAGGGTGGGACTCCCACTGATCCCCTCAATCCGGAGGCGGGAGGTGGTGCCGCCCCAAGATCCGATGGGGGGCTTACGCTCCGGGTTCCCCCCGAGATCCCCATCGCCGCTCCCCCCGCTCTGAGGCCTCGGACGACGCCTTGTCCAATCAGGAGGATGATGGGCCTCCTGCTGGCTCCTCCCACCCCTCGACCACCCACAGTGTGGGTCTCGGCGCCTCCGATGCCGATCCTGCAGACGATTGTGAGGACATCGCGGCGATCGTGGCCATGCTCGACGAGGCCACCACCCTCCCCCTGGCGCTACTCTCCCTCCACCCTTCCTGCCTCCGCTGTCTGTGTCTGAGGAGGAGGAGAGCAAGGTCAGCCAGGGTAGCATGGAGGTCCGTCCTCCGTCCTCCCCGCGGCTGGTGTCCCCGATGCCAGGCCGGGAGGACTTCTTAGTGCCGTCATCTCTGGGGTCTCCCGTGGCTCAGCCCCCTCCCCCGTCTTCCAGGCTCCCCAGGTCTTGGGGCCGTCCTCGCTCGGCCTCTACTCCGGTTTCCTCTGCCCGGAAGAGTGCCAGGCTTGGGGCGGCGTCGGGTCTTTCCGGGGCGTTCCCGAACACGGTGGAGAAGGCTTCGCGACGTGCCGCTATCCGCAACCTTGACCCAGGTCCGTCTGCCTCCCAAGACCCTTGCTCTGATTCCAATGATTTCTGTGATGCATCCTTGTTCGCTCTTGCTGGGGTTCCTCTTGGTCACCTTGCCAAGGTAGCGGCTAATTCGGCTATTGTGTTCCGTGGCGAGAAGGGCCCGGTTCTTGAGCAGCTTGCGTCCCTCCAGGCAAAAGAAATCCTAGAGGGCCACCTCGCAGCTACTAGGGCCCGCGAAGCGGCAGCAGCTGCGGAAGCCCCAAACCCTCCACTTCGCCGTCCCCGTGGTCGTGCCCACCCTGAGGCCGACCCCGGTGAGGTTCGTGGCCGTACTCGGTCTAGCACTGCTCAATTACGCCGTGCTCTTAGCGCTGCTTCCACTGTCGGGTCCAGGGAGGACCCGTTAGGCGAGTGATCATGCGCGCTCTTTTTTGGAACCTGCGGGGCTTTGGTCATGATGGCCGCCGCAGGCAGCTAATAGAATACATGCGTGAGGAGGCCATTCATGTGGTGGCGATCCAAGAGACAATGCGTACTGAGTTCTCTCTAGTGGAACTTGAGCGTCTTAGCAGACACCTTTTCGCCTGGCACTGGTTGCCATCTAGTGGGGTGACAGGTCACTCCGGTGGCATCCTTTTAGGTATGAAGGATGCCACCTTTGAGGTTGTCGGCGTTCTGGGAACGGGGGTCCCCAGACTTGCCCGCCTGCGGCCTGCGACGTGGCTCAAAAGGGGGTCCAGCACGGCCCATCTTCACCAACACAAGCTTAAGACCCTCGCGAGGGGCCAAGCCTCGCGGGGTGGACAACGCAGAGCTTCCTCAGGCACGGCCTCGTCAGGCTGGCTCACGAGGAGGCGGAGAGATCCAAGCGGGGTACCTCGCGAGGTACCCGTGACGCAAGCCATGACGACTCAGGGCGCCAGGCGGGCGCCAGCCCGCGCAGCGTCCTCCTTTCCTCTTTGGTGCAAAGGGGGCAAGCGCAGCCGCGGAGTACTGAGGCATCAGGCAAAGGTTGCCATTTCGGTGCAACGAGACCAAGACCAGGAGGACTACGAGACGGAGGTCACCGTGGAGCCCAAGACGGCGTCATCACCAGAGCTTTGCGCAGACGAAGACTGCTTTTGTCAGGATAGCTGATACTTGCTGTCCCCTTCAAATTAGCCCGCCATTGTTGTCTCCCTTCTCGCACAATATTTGGGAAGAGGACCAGGGCCTCTATAAATAGGACCAGCCACCCACATGGCAAGGGGGTCGGTTCGGTCGCGTCGAAGTGTCTCTAGGGATCGACTGGTTAGAGAGAGAGAGAGAGAGGTGACTGAACTCCTCCCAGCAGTTCATCGCCCCAGCCAAGAACAGACCCTCGCGAGGCTGTTCTTCCTTGTACTGTTCGTCATCATCAGCCCGAGAGGCAATCCATCCACCACAAACTGGAGTAGGGTATTACACCACAACGGTGGCCCGAACCAGTATAAACCCTGTGTCTCTTGTGTTGATCATTCGATAGCTTAGATCCTTGCGCGGCGGAGGGGTGCAGGTACGTAGGAGGCGAAATCTCCGCGCGCACCCCAGTGTTCGAACCTCAAGGGTCTGCCGGAACCCGAAATCCGACATTTGGCGCGCCAGGTAGGGGTGCGCCGGAATTCGTCTTTCACCACCCCGTTCTCCTCCAACCATCACGCTCATGTCTGACGCTCGTCGGGCCCGCGCGGAGCGCCGGGCCGCCCTCGCTTCCCGCGTCGCCTAGACAGCCCCTGTCGGCGGGCGTCCTCACCGTTCCCCATCACCTGCCGTCAACGCCGCCACCGGCCCAGCGGGGGATGAGCAGCAAGCGTCGTCTCAGCATCCATCCGTGCACCAAGACGGCCGCACCGCAACTCCCTCGCTCGCCCCAGCTGGATCTTCGTCCCGCGCACTCCGCGCGCCCATGGAGGCTCGGGCTGCGCTCATCGCGGCGAACGAGCTCCTGCGCTACCGTCCCGTCGATGACGTCTACAAAGAATGGCTCGGCCGCGTCGCCGAGCTCGTCCACGCCGCAGGGGGCTCTTCCGCGCCGTCCGTTCCGCTGCACCGCACCCCGCCCCGCGCGGGCGACGAGGCTCCGGCGGTGCCCCGGCCGCCTCCTCCCCAAGAAGACGCCATGACACCAAGCCGCGTGGCCCCTGGGCGGAACCCGCTCCGTCAGGTGCCAGCGCAGCAAGAACAGAGCTGCCAAGAAGTCCCTCGCCCGCCAGAAGCTGCCCGGGCGCTCCCTGCACCAGCACGTCGCGACCATCCTCCTGCTCCGGCGCGTGGGGACATGCAAGACCAGGCTCTCCATCACCCAAGGCCTCCCGTGGCCACAGCAAGCTGCCGCGCCTACACCGCCGAACTGCGCAGCGTCGCGTGGCCAGGCAAGTTCAAGCCGGACCTGCCTCCTCGCTACGACGACATGGCCGACCCTGCGGAGTTCCTCCAGCTCTACGAGCTAGGCATCGAAGCTGCCAACGGAGATGAGAAGGTCATGGCAAACTGGTTTCCCATGGCGCTCAAGGACGGGGCCCACACCTGGCTCCTGAACCTGGCTCCAGGCACAATCTCTTCCTGGGAAGAGATGCGCACCCGCTTCATCGCCAACTTCCAAGGTACTCGCGACCGGCCACCCGCCGTGAGCGACATGCGCCGCATCAAGCAACAACCCGGGGAGACCCTGTAGAAGTACATCCAGCGCTTCAACAATGCACGCCTCAAGATCCCCAAGGTGACTGAGGAGGCCATCATCTCAGCCTTCTCCGACGGTGTGCACGACGTCAAAATGAAGGAGGAGCTGGCGATGCATGAAGACCTGTGCACTTTCTTGGAGCTGTTCAACTTGGCGAACAAGTGCGCCAGGGCTGAGGAAGGGCGTCTCTCCCTCCTCGAGCTGCCTGCCGCAGACCCAGAAGAGAAGAAGCTCAAGGCCAAGGAAGTGAAGCGCAAGGGGGCTGCCGTGCTCGCGGCAGAACCAGACACCAAGCGGGGCAGAGATCAGCCTGAACCTCCCAAGGGCAGCCGGTACTACGTGTACCACGATCTCCACACCCACAACACCAGCGAATGCCAAGAAGGAAGGATCGGCCGTCGCCCTGACCACGGTGACCGGGGCTACGGCCGAGGAGGAGGAAGGAACGCAGGGCGCTGGGAAGACCATGGCCCGCGTCAGGGGTGGCGCGACCATCCTCGCGAGGATCGCTGGCAAGACCCACCTCGCGAGGGAGGATGGAGGGATCCGCCTCGCGAGGATCGCCCGCAAGGTAACGCAGGCCTCCCACCGCTACCACCGCAACCAAGGAGAAATAAGGACCGCCACCAGGACGAGGAGGCCGGGGGCTTCCAGGAGCCGCGCGCGATCGCCTGCATCCTGGGCGGAGCTGAAGCCCCAGCCTCTCAGCGCATCTTCAAGCAGTTCACCCGCGAAGTGAACGCAGTCCTCCCCAGGCTCGAAGCCACGCGCCCTCTCAGGTGATCGGCGTGCGCCATCACGTTCAGCTCAGCAGATCAACTCAAGTGTGCGGCTGCAGCCGGAATCCTCCCAATGCTTTGTTCCCCAATCATCAGCAATGTGGTGGTCACCAAGACCCTCATCGACGGCGGGGCAGGGCTCAACGTCCTGCCCGTGGAGACATTCAACAACCTTCAAGTGCCCTACAGCCAACTTTAGCCAACCAAGCCCTTCTCCGGCATCACCGACGGCTCCACGGTCCCGATCGGGCAGGTCCGCCTCCCTGTCACCTTCGGGGCACGCGACAACTATCGCACCGAGCTCATCGACTTCGACGTCGCTCACATCCGTCTGCCGTACAACGCCATCCTTGGGTACCCGGCACTGGCCAAGTTCATGGCCATGACTCACCATGGCTACAACGTCCTCAAGATGCCAGGAAGCGGTGGAGTCATCACGATGCCCTGTGAAGAGAAGGGCGCGGTGTGTTCCCTGGAGCGAGCCTTTCAGGCTACATCACTGGAAGACCCGGATCGCGGAAGTAGGAGGCTTCCCGAGGCCGCCCCCAAAAAGAAGAAGACGTCGTCCGGCCTGGCCCCTCAGGAGGCAGGCCCCTCTGGGCCCGTGCCTGCCCAGGGGGAGCCTCCTTCCATCGCATAGGAAAGCGCGCCCAGCGCCCTCCTCAGGCAGGGCTTGGGGGCTCTCCCCTGGAGTGCCACCGACCTAGCCAGGGTCACGAGGAAGGCGCTGGGGCACCACGTGGAGGCGTGTTTCGAAGCACGTTTCCCTCAAGAAGGAGCAAGGCAAGGAGATCCAGACCCAGTTCGTCAGCAAGGCCATTTAGGAGTTAGAGGAGTCAAGAGTCATGAGAGGCGCCCGCCGCCTACCAGCAGTGGCTCCCCATCCAGGCGAGGATGGCGGGCTGCGCGTCTGCATCGACGTACCAGGGCTCAACCGAGTCGCCTCCCTGGGGCGCCTCTGGCCCTCGCGAGTGGGGCGCTGCGGAGGTCCACCCCACAGCTACGTTCGCATGCCTTACGGCTTGCCGAGCGCGGCTGACATGCACCAGCACCTTATGAGGGGCATCACGGAGGCACAAGAGGCCAGGCGCTCCGCAGCCCTGGCGGAGATGAAGATGGCCCACGAGGAACCGCCAGCACCTCCAGAGCCTCCTGAGGCCCCTGGGCCTGGGGGCTCATGAGGATCGGCTTCCGCAGCCCACCGAGCCGGCTACACCAACACCCCTTCGTCTTCAGCGTCATCAGGTGACATCTTTCAAGTTTCACTTCCATCTGGGAGCGCCCCCAGGGCTGCATTATTCCCAGGCCGTGTGGGTCCGTCCCTACGGCGTATCCCTTTTATTTCGCGTCATTAGCTTACCTCGTTGGGGGCGCCCCTCGGGCTGCATGATCCCCAAGCCGCTCGGGCCAGGCCCAGCGGCATGTACCCCATTTGCGTTCATTTTCGGTTATGCGTTAGAATCGCCATGCTTGATTATTCGATGCCGGTCCACGGCGCCTCTTCTTCTTCATGCTGACCACTTGCACGTTAAAGGGGGGGGGGTACCTGAGCATCGCGACTCAGGGCTCTTACTGGCTCTCCAGCCCTCACCCTCTGGCCTTGACCACGGCATCGCGACCTAGCATACCAGCGATGGCTAAGACCAGCTCGAGGGCCGGGACCCGAGGATGTAGAGTGCAGGCATCTAACCAGACTTGCAGGGACACAACACAAGATAAGGCCCAGTGCCAGGCGCAACCCGCCTAGAGGTAGGGCCCCGTGAGTCCCGCCCTGGCTCACGGGTGTCCAGATACACCTCACCAGGCCCTACCATGCCAGCCACGTGTCAGGGCGGGGCTGTACACACCCCGGGGGCTCCTCCCGGAGGGGGCCCCCTCTCACGTACCAGTGGAAGCACCATGCTCCGCGCTGGCTGACGACACTGCCGAGGAGTGGCTATGCCGGTACACATACGGAAGCGCTATGCTCCGCGCTGGTGATAAACAACCGAGGGCGGCCTCCGGGCCGCATCAACCTCAGGGAGCCCAGAGCTCAGTGTCTAGCCTCATTGCAACGCCTCCCCTCGGGAGTGCAGCGCGAGGGGGCTCGGCACGGGGGCTGCGCACGGGTCATGCCCAGACGCACGCCGCCCAGCCAGGTCCCCACGGGCCTGGTTCGTCGCGCGCCTCTCCCCGAGTGGAGCCAAGGTATGAAGGCTGTTTGAGCGTCAAGGGGGACTCCTGAGCATCGCGACTCAGGAGCCTAACTAGTCACGTAGCCCCTCACTCCTTGGTCCCGTCCTGATTTCCGGTCGGGGCTATTGCTGGGTGAGGTATGCGTGGGGCCGGGCTCTGCAGACGTAGAACGGTGGATCCACCCGCATCATACCTCCCTACTTGCTGTTCATGCGCCAAGGGGGACTCCTGAGCATCGCGACTCAGGAGCCTAACTTGTCACGTAGCCCCTCACTCCTTGGTCCCGTCCTGGTTTCTGGTCGGGGCTATTGCTGGGTGAGGTACGCGTGGGGCCGGGCCCTGCCGGCGTAGAACATAAGCAAGTAGGAAGGAAAAGCGCAAATTTCAAAGGAATTCGAAAGCAAATATTATAGTCCACACTATTATCCCAACATCAAACACAAGTTTAAACGCCTCCCCGAGGCATGATACATGTGCAGGAATTAAAGGCAGGACAGGAGCCACGATGGAGTCACTTGGCGGCGGGGGAGCAGCGCGGAGTGGATTCGCCTCACGGAGCAGCGGGGTCGGCAGCGCCTTGCTCCGGCCTGGTGCTGAAGGCCCGGAACTTCCCCAGCAGAGCCTCCGCGCAACCCTTCACGACCTCGGCAGCAGCCGCGGCACGCTCGCCGCTCACGGGCTCCAGCAGGCTGTCGAGGTCGAAACCGGGATAGCGGAGGTGGATGTGGGTGAGGACCCGCGTCAGTGCTGCAGAAGACAGAACACGCGCCTCGGCCTCGGCCGTGGGGCCAAGGCCGAGGGCGACATCTTCAAGAGCGTGGACCAAGAAGGGAAGCAGCTTGGCGGGGCCGTCCTCGGCGCCGGCTAGCGGGCTCTCCATGCCGCTGTCGTAAAGCGTCCTCAGCGAGGAGCGAGCCTTCGCCTCGAGCTCCGTGAAGGCCGCGCGGTCTTCGGCAAGGACCCGGGCCTTGTCGTCCAGCTCGGCCTTCCTCGCCCCCAACTCCTGCTCCAGCGCGCTTAGGCAGTCACGACGCTTCTTGAGCTTGGCCTCCCGGCCCTCGACGGCCGCCTCGCGAGCCTTCATGCCTTCTTCCTGCTCTTGGCGAAGGCGAACCTCTTTCGCGAGCTGATCCCGCAGGCCTTGCAGCTCGTCCTCCAGCGCCTTGCAGCGACCATGGACGTCCACCACCTCTCCCAGGGCTGCATCGCGAGCAGCCTTCGCCTCAAGGATGGCCTGCTTCTCCTCGTCGCACGCCGTCGAGGTCTAGACCAGCGCCGCCCGAATCGAAGCGTCGGAGCGAACCCATCCAGAAGCCAGCTCCAAGTGCCCGGCCACCAGGCGAGGGTCGGCGCCGAGAAGATCCTGCCGCAGCCGGTCCAGCTCAGCAACAACGCGATCCAAAACGGCGGAGGGAGTCGGGGAGATAGCAACCGGTGGAGTAGGTGGAGAAGGCGGCAGCACGGCCGCAGCATCCTGAGGCGGAGTCTACTGCGCCCGGACAGCTGTAGCGGCGGCGGCACGAGAGAGCACCTCGGGAGCCACTTGGGCCATGGGGGCCGAGCTCGCCCCGGCCGGCTCAGTCAGGCCTCGCGAGGACGACCGGGCAGGAGAAGCTTGTGCGTCGCGGTCACCCTCCTTCAGGGGCGCTGCCACGGATGGAACCTCAGGAACCCCCTTTGACTTCTTCGCTGCGGGCGCCAGCCTACCCAAGGGATGCGAACGTCAAGCCTCAGAAGCAGAACAAGAAATAAAGACAAGAATCGAGCACTTATGGGTCGTCGCCAGTAAGCTCAAGCGGCCTCCGGCCAAATTTGAAGCCCGAAAGCCGGCTGGAAGGGTCAACCTCGGGAAGCTTGGAAGCGGAAGGTGCGCCTGCAGTCCGCCCCGAGGCCAGGGCAGACCCGCGGGAGATCAGCCCGGTCCTGTCCTTCTTCGGGATCAGGGGTGAGCTCCCGCCGCCCTGCTTGTCGTCGTCCACGTCGTCGTCCTCGTCATCATCCCCGTCGTCGTTGCTCGGAGCGAGGCGGAGAGCGCGGGACTTGCGCTGGGGAAGGGGAGCCCTCGACTCTCCGTCAGTAGCCTCGGAGTCAGGCCCTTTTCCCCGCTCCCCTCCTTCCTCCTCTTCGCTGGAGTCGTCGGAGGGCACAGCCACCGGTCCCTCGGGAGCCTCCAGGGGCATGGGCCCTTCCCCATTGAAGATGGGCATGGACTTCACTACCCGCTCCCAGTCGTCGCGGAGGAACAAGGGCGTAGGAGCGCCCTCCAACCTCGCCACATTGCCCCCGACCAGAGATTGAAGAACCGTAGCCAGGTCTCCGTCGGCCCAGGCCGTGGGGCTCGGACGGGGCCTCCACATTGGAAGCACGTACTGCCGAAGCGGAGCCAGCTGGTGCTCCAGGAACTCCCTCAGCAACGATGCGCCGGTCAGCTTCACCGCCGCCATGTCGGTCAGCCTCAGATCCACGTCCATCTTCTCCAACACCATCTTCGCGCGGGGATCCGTGAGCTCCGCCCGACCCCAGTTGCTGGAGCTCGTGGGCTGCTCCATGGGCAAGATCTCCTGAAGCCCTCAATCCTCTTCCCAGAGTTCGAGATGGCAATGGCGCCACCGTACGCGACGAAGCTCGCGCACGCAGAAGCAGGACCGCGAGAGGTCCGGAGGTAGAAGTAGTGGCGTAGCAAGGCCACTGAGGGCTGCACCCCAACGTGGGCCTCGCAGTAATAAGCAAAGATCGCGAGGAGAAGGACGGAGTTGGGATGGAGATGCAGAGCCTGTAGCTTGTAATGGCGGAGGACAGAGAAGAAGAACTCGGAGAAGGGAGGCATCAGGCCAGCAACAATGGCACTTACGAAGAGCGGATAGAAGGTGCTCCTCTGACCCTCAGGGGTGGCGGAGCCGGCCTTGAACACCTTCGCCCCGTCAATACCTCGCGCCGTCGCTATCCGGCGCAACCGGGCAATGCCCGTCCCCGACACGTTCGGCGGGTCCAGGGCAGACGAGCACCAAGCTGCGGCCGGGGGCTGGCGAGGCGCCATGGCTTCCTAGGTCGCACGGTCAGAGCAGATCTGGAGATTTCGGAGGAAGGAAGGAGAAGCGCAAGAAAGGGGATCTGAGCAGCAACCAGGGAAAGCAAGAAGAAGGGCCTAGGCGGACGCCACTCCCTTATCAACTCGCGCGGTTGCTAAGGCGCCCACGTCCAGTCAACCGCCATGCGGCGCCCAAGGCCGCAGGCTGTTAGGGCCCGCGGCGCTTCTCTCTTGCCCTTGCGCCTCCCTGCATGACCAAGTCTGGTCGTGCCTTGGGCCCGGGGGCTACTATCGGCGTTCTGAGAACGGGGGTCCCCAGACTTGCCTACCTGCGGCCTGCGGCGTGGCTCAAAGGGGGGCCCTAGCACGGCCCATCTTCACCAACACAAGCTCAAGACCCTCGCGGGGCGGATGACGCAGAGCTTCCTCAGGCATGGCCTCGTCAGGCTGGCTCACGAGGAGGCGGAGAGATCCAGGCGGGGTACCTCGCGAGGTGCCCGTGACGCAAGCCATGACGACTCAGGGCGCCAGGCCGCGCAGCGTCCTCCTTTCCTCTTTGGTGCAAAGGGGGCAAGCGCAGCCGTGGAGTACCGATGCATCAGGCAAAGGTTGCCATTTCGGTGCAACGAGACCAAGGCCAGGAGGACTATGAGACGGAGGTCACCGTGGAGCCTAAGATGGCGTCATCAGCAGAGCTTTGTGCAGACGAAGACTGCTTTTGTCAGGATAGCTGATACTTGCTGTCCCCTTTTAAATTAGCCCGCCATTGTTGGCTCCCTTCCCGCTCAATATTTGGAAAGAGGACCAGGGCCTCTATAAATAGGACCAGCCACCCACATGGCAAGGGGGTCGGTTCGGTCGCGTCGAAGTGTCTCTAGGGATCGACTGGTTAGAAAGAGAGAGAGAGAGAGAGAGAGAGAGAGAGAGAGAGAGAAAGGTGACTGAACTCCTCCCAGCAGTTCATCGCCCCAGCCAAGAACAGACCCTCGCGAGGCTGTTCTTCCTTGTACTGTTCGTCATCATCAGCCCAAGAGGCAATCCATCCACCACAAACTGGAGTAGGGTATTACACCACAATATTGGCCCGAACCAGTATAAACCCGGTGTCTCTTGTGTTGATCATTCGATAGCTTAGATCCTTGCGCGGCGGAGGGGTGCAGGTAGGTAGGAGGCGAAATCTCCGCGCGCACTCCAGTGTTTGAACCTCAAGGGTCTGCCGGAACCCGAAATCCGACAGAGGTGGGCTCCATGGACCGTGGAACCCACTTTGTTAGTATGGAAGTCTGGGAACGTGACGTAAACTTCAAATGGGAGATCATAGTGGTCTATGGTCCGGCCGATCACAGTCGATCCACCGCCTTCTTGGCTGAGCTCCATGCTAAGATCTCCTCCGCGACCCTCTCGGCTGTGGTTGGAGGCGACTTCAATCTCCTTCGATCCGCTGAGGAGAAGAATAACTCTCAGGTGGATTTGGCCGAGATGCGCTGTTTCAATGATTGGGTCGCGGATCTGTGTCTCCGTGAGCTAGACAAGGTCGGGGCGCATTTTACCTGGACTAATCGATAGGTCTCCCCGACCCTTAGCGTGCTTGATCGGGTGTTTGTCTCCCCGGAATGGGAACTTCGATTCCCTTTGGCATCTCTTCAGGCCATTACCCGTATTGGTTCTGACCACGCCCGCTCCTCCTAGCTTCTATGGATGAACGGCCGCGCCCTCCCCCGCGGTTCCATTTCGAGAATTTCTGGCTTCGGCAACCAGGCTTTGTGGAAGCCGTTCATACTCACTGGGTCTCGGCTCGCGCCGAGCCCCATAGGCAGATGTCTATTCTCGATGAATGGCATCATCTGTCCAAACGATCCCGACAGTTCATGAAGGGATGGGGGGCGAACATTGGGAGAGATCTTCGTATTCAGAAGGCCTCCCTCCTCGAGGAGATCCGAGACCTTGACCTCCGCGCAGATATCGCAGGGATCTCCGCGGAGGAATGGATGCATATATATAATTTGGAGGACTCCCTTATGGAGATTTACTCCAAGGAGGAAGAGTTTTGGCGCCAACGTGGCTCCATTAACTGGGTGCTATTTGGGGATGCCAACATTGCTTACTTCAAGGCCATCGCTAATGGCCGTAGGCGACGTTGTTCCATCCCTCTCCTTTGGGAGGGTGGACAGTTGTTTCAAGACCCTCAGGCTATCCGCCAGCTAGTTGACGACTTTTACAAGTCTCTATTTCAGGGACGGCAGCGGAATGGTGTCGCCCTGGCCGACCATATCTGGTCACGCGACCAACAGATTTCCCCCGCGGAAAATGCAACCCTGCTAGCCCCCTTCGATGCCGCGGAAGTGGAGACCTTTGTCAAGGCTATGAACCCGATGTCGGCCCCTGGCCCCGATGGCTTGCCGGTTCGCTTTTTCCAGGCCTTCTGGCCGATGGTCAAGGATATCATCCTCGATCTGTTTAGCGAGTTCTCTAGGGGTACCCAAGACATGTCCCTACTTAACTACGAGATTATCTCCTTGATTCCCAAGGTACCAGGAGCGGCGGACATTAGACAATTCCGTCCCATCACAGTCCTCAATGTGATATTTCGGATCCTCGCTAAAGGGTACGCCACTAGGGTGAAGGAAATATGCCCTAGAGGCAATAATAAAGTTATTATTTATTTCCTTATATCATGATAAATGTTTATTATTCATGCTAGAATTGTATTAACCGGAAACATAATACATGTGTGAATACATAGACAAACAGAGTGTCACTAGTATGCCTCTACTTGACTAGCTCGTTAATCAAAGATGGTTAAGTTTCCTAACCATGAACAATGTGTTGTTATTTGATTAACGAGGTCACATCATTAGTTGAATGATCTGATTGACATGACCCATTTCATTAGCTTAGCACCCGATCGTTTAGTATGTTGCTATTGCTTTCTTCATGACTTATACATGTTCCTATGACTATGAGATTATGCAACTCCCGTTTGCCAGAGGAACACTTTGGGTACTACCAAACATCACAACGTAACTGGGTGATTATAAAGGAGTACTACAGGTGTCTCCAATGGTAGATGTTGGGTTGGCGTATTTTGAGATTAGGGTTTGTCACTCCGATTGTCGGAGAGGTATCTCTGGGCCCTCTCGGTAATACACATCACATAAGCCTTGCAAGCATTATAACTAAGATGTTAGTTGTGAGATGATGTATTACGGAACGAGTAAAGAGACTTGCCAGTAACGAGATTGAACTAGGTATTGGATACCGACGATCGAATCTCGGGCAAGTAACATACCGATGACAAAGGGAACAACGTATGTTGTTATGCGGTCTGACCGATAAAGATCTTCGTAGAATATGTAGGAGCCAATATGGGCATCCAGGTCCCGCTATTGGTTATTGACCGGAGACGTGTCTCGGTCATGTCTACATTGTTCTCGAACCGTAGGGTCCGCACGCTTAACGTTACGATGACAGTTATTATGAGTTTATGCATTTTGATGTACCGAAGGTTGTTCGGAGTCCCGGATGTGATCACGGACATGACGAGGAGTCTCGAAATGGTCGAGACATAAAGATTGATATATTGGAAGCCTATGTTTGGACATCGGAAGTGTTCCGGGTGAAATCGGGATTTTACCGGAATACCGGGAGGGTTACCGGAACCCCCCGGGAGCTAAATGGGCCATAATGGGCCTTAGTGGAAAAGAGAAGGGGCTGCCCTAGATGGGCTGCGCGCCTCCCCCTTCCCCTAGTCCTATTAGGACTAGGAAAGGGTGGCCGGCCACCTCCTCCTCTTTTCCCCTCCGAGGAATCCTAGTTGGACTAGGATTGGAGGGGGAATCCTACTCCCAGTGGGAGTAGGACTCTCCTGCGCCTCCTCCTTGGCCGGCCAGCCCCTCCCCCTTGGATCCTTTATATACGGGGGCAGGGGGCACCTCTAGACACACAAGTTGATCCTTGAGATCGTTCCTTAGCCGTGTGCGGTGCCCCCTGCCACCAAATTCCACCTCGATCATACCGTTGTAGTGCTTAGGCGAAGCCCTGCGTCGGTAGTACATCAAGATCGTCACCACGCCGTCGTGCTGACGGAACTCCTCCCCGAAGCTTTGCTGGATCGGAGCCGGGGGATCGTCATCGAGCTGAACGTGTGCTAAGAACTCGGAGGTGCCGGAGTAACGGTGCTTGGATCGGTCGGATCGGGAAGAAGACGTACGACTACTTCCTCTACGTTGTGTCAACGCTTCCGTTGCGATCTACCAGGGTACGTAGATCAGACTCTCCCCCTCGTTGCTATGCATCACCATGATCTTGCGTGTGCGTAGGAAATTTTTTGAAATTACTACGTTCCCCAACAGTGGTATCAGAGCCAGGTTTTATGGTTTGATGTTATTTGCACGAGTAGAACACAAGTGAGTTGTGGGCGATACAAGTCATACTGCCTACCAGCATGTCATACTTTGGTTTGGCGGTATTGTTGGACGAGACGACCCGGACCAACCTTACGCGTACGCTTACGCGAGACCGGTTCCCTCGACGTGCTTTGCACATAGATGGCTTGCGGGCGACTGTCTCTCCAACTTTAGTTGAACCGAGTATGGCTACGCCCGGTCCTTGAGAAGGTTAAAACGGAGTCTATTTGACAAACTATCGTTGTGGTTTTGATGCGTAGGTGAGATGAGTTCTTTCTTAAGCCTGTAGCAGCCACGTAAAATTGCAACAACAAAGTAGAGGACGTCTAACTTGTTTTTGCAGGGCATGTTGTGATGTGATATGGTCAAGGCATGATGCTGATTTTATTGTATGAGATGATCATGTTTTGTAACCAAGTTATCGGCAACTGGCAGGAGCCATATGGTTGTCGCTTTATTGTATGCAATGCAATCGCGATGTAATGCTTTACTTTATTGCTAAGTGGTAGTGATAGTCGTGGAAGCATAAGATTGGCGAGACGACAACGATGCTACGATGGAGATCAAGGTGTCACGCCGGTGACGATGGTGATCATGACGGTGCTTCGGAGATGGAGATCACAAGCACAAGATGATGATGGCCATATCATATCACTTATATTGATTGCATGTGATGTTTATCTTTTATGCATCTTATCTTGCTTTGATTGACGGTAGCATTATAAGATGATCTCTCACTAAATTATCAAGAAGTGTTCTCCCTGAGTATGCACCGTTGCGAAAGTTCTTCGTGCTGAGACACCACGTGATGATCGGGTGTGATAGGCTCTACGTTCAAATACAATGGGTGCAAAACAGTTGCACACGCGGAATACTCAGGTTATACTTGACGAGCCAAGCATATACAGATATGGCCTCCGAACACGGAGACCGAAAGGTCGAGCGTGAATCATATAGTAGATATGATCGACATAATGATGTTCACCGATGAAACTACTCCATCTCACGTGATGATCGGACATGGTTTAGTTGATTTGGATCACGTGATCACTTAGAGGATTAGAGGGATGTCTATCTAAGTGGGAGTTCTTAAGTAATATGATTAATTGAACTTAAATTTATCATGAACTTAGTACCTCATTGTATCTTGCTTGTTTATGTTGATTGTAGATAGATGGCTCGTGCTGTTGTTCCGTTGAATTTTAATGCGTTCCTTGAGAAAGCAAAGTTGAAAGATGATGGTAGCAATTACACGGACTAGGTCCGTAACTTGAGGATTATCCTCATTGCCGCACAGAAGAATTACGTCCTGGAAGCACCGCTGGGTGCCAGGCCTGCTGCTGGAGCAACACCAGATGTTATGAACGTCTGGCAGAGCAAAGCTAATAACTACTCAATAGTTCAGTGTGCCATGCTTTACGGCTTAGAATCGGGACTTCAACGACGTTTTGAACGTCATGGAGCATATGAGATGTTCCAGGAGTTGAAGTTAATATTTCAAGCAAATGCCCGGATTGAGAGATATGAAGTCTCCAGTAACTTCTATAGCTGCAAGATGGAGAACAGTTCTGTCAGTGAGCATATACTCAAAATGTCTGGGTATAACAATCACTTGATTCAGATGGGAGTTAATCTTCCAGATGATTGCGTCATTGACAGAATTCTCCAATCACTGCCACCAAGCTACAAGAGCTTCGTGATGAACTATAATATGCAAGGGATGAACAAGACTATTCCCGAGCTCTTCGCAATGCTGAAAGCTGCGGAAGTAGAAATCAAGAAGGAGCATCAAGTGTTGATGGTTAACAAAACCACTAGTTTCAAGAAAAAGGACAAAGGGAAGAAGAGGGGGAACTTCAAGAAGAACGGCAAGCAAGTTGCTGCTCAGGAGAAGAAACCCAAGTCTGGACCTAAGCCTGAAACTGAGTGCTTCTACTGCAAGCAGACTGGTCACTGGAAGCGGAACTGCCCCAAGTATTTGGCGGATAAGAAGGATGGCAAGGTGAACAAAGGTATATGTGATATACATGTTATTGATGTGTACCTTACTAATGCACGCAGTAGCACCTGGGTATTTGATACTGGTTCTGTTGCTAATATTTGCAACTCGAAACAGGGACTACGGATTAAGCGAAGATTAGCTAAGGACGAGGTGACGATGCGCGTGGGAAACGGTTCCAAAGTCGATGTGATCGCGGTCGGCATGCTACCTCTACATCTACCTTCGGGGTTAATATTAGACCTAAATAATTGTTATTTGGTGCCAGCGTTGAGCATGAACATTATATCTGGATCTTGTTTAATGCAAGACGGTTATTCATTTAAATCGGAGAATAATGGTTGTTCTATTTATATGAGTAATATCTTTTATGGTCATGCACCCTTGAAGAGTGGTCTATTCTTGTTAAATCTCGATAGTAGTGATACACATATTCATAATGTAGAAGCCAAAAGATGCAGAGTTGATAATGATAGTGCAACTTATTTGTGGCACTGCCGTTTAGGTCATATCGGTATAAAGCGCATGAAGAAACTCCATACTGATGGACTTTTGGAACCACTTGATTATGAATCACTTGGTACTTGCGAACCGTGCCCCATGGGCAAGATGACTAAAACACCGTTCTCCGGTACTATGGAGAGAGCAACAGATTTATTGGAAATCATACATACCGATGTATGTGGTCCGATGAATATTGAGGCTCGTGGCGGATATCGTTATTTTCTCACCTTCACAGATGATTTAAGCAGATATGGGTATATCTACTTGATGAAACACAAGTCTGAAACATTTGAAAAGTTCAAGGAATTTCAGAGTGAAGTTGAAAATCATCGTAACAAGAAAATAAAGTTTCTATGATCTGATCGTGGAGGAGAATATTTGAGTTACGAGTTTGGTATACATTTGAAAAATTGTGGAATAGTTTCGCAACTCACGCCACCCAGAACACCACAGCGTAATGGTGTGTCCGAACGTCGTAATCGTACTTTACTAGATATGGTACGATCTATGATGTCTCTTACTGATTTACCGCTATCGTTTTGGGGATACGCTTTAGAGACGGCCGCATTCACGTTAAATAGAGCACCATCAAAATCCGTTGAGACGACGCCTTATGAACTGTGGTTTGGCAAGAAACCAAAGTTGTCGTTTCTTAAAGTTTGGGGTTGCGATGCTTATGTGAAAAAGCTTCAACCTGATAAGCTCGAACCCAAATCGGAGAAATGTGTCTTCATAGGATATCCAAAGGAAACTATTGGATACACCTTCTATCACAGATCCGAAGGCAAGACTTTTGTTGCTAAATTCGGAAACTTTCTTGAGAAGGAGTTTCTCTCGAAAGAAGTGAGTGGGAGGAAAGTAGAACTTGACGAGGTAACTGTACCCGCTCCCTTATTAGAAAGTAGTACATCACAGAAAACTGTTTCTGCGACACCTACACCAATAAGTGAGGAAGTTGATGATAATGATCATGAAACTTCAGAACGAGATACTACTGAACCTCGTAGATCAACCAGAGCAAGATCCGTGCCAGAGTGGTACGGTAATCCAGTTCTGGAAGTCATGTTACTAGATCATGATGAACCTACGAACTATGAAGAAGCGATGGTGAGCCCAGATTCCGCAAAGTGGCTTGAGGCCATGAAATCTGAGATGGGATCCATGTATGAGAACAAAGTATGGACTTTGGTTGACTTGCCCGATGATCGTCAAGCAATTGAGAATAAATGGATCTTCAAGAAAAAGACTGACACTGACGGTAATGTTACTGTCTATAAAGCTCGACTTGTTGCAAAAGGTTTTCGACAAGTTCAAGGGGTTGACTACGATGAGACATTCTCACCCGTAGCGATGCTTAAGTCTGTCAGAATCATGTTAGCAATTGCCGCATTTTATGATTATGAAATTTGGCAGATGGATGTCAAAACTGCATTCCTGAATGGATTTCTGGAAGAAGAGTTGTATATGATGCAACCGGAAGGTTTTGTCGATCCAAAGGGAGCTAACAAAGTGTGCAAACTCCAGCGATCCATTTATGGACTGGTGCAAGCATCTCGGAGTTGGAATAAATGCTTTGATAGTGTGATCAAAGCATTTGGCTTTATACAGACTTTTGGAGAAGCCTGTATTTACAAGAAAGTGAGTGGGAGCTCTGTAGCATTTCTGATATTATATGTGGATGACATATTGCTGATTGGAAATGATATAGAATTTCTGGATAGCATAAAGGGATACTTGAATAAGAGTTTTTCAATGAAAGACCTCGGTGAAGCTGCTTACATATTGGGCATTAAGATCTATAGAGATAGATCAAGACGCTTAATTGGACTTTCACAAAGCACATACCTTGACAAGATTTTGAAGAAGTTCAAAATGGATCAAGCAAAGAAATGGTTCTTGCCTGTGTTACAAGGTGTGAAGTTGAGTCAGACTCAATGCCCGACCACTGCAGAAGATAGAGAGAAAATGAAAGATGTTCCCTATGCTTCAGCCATAGGCTCTATCATGTATGCAATGCTGTGTACCAGACCTGATGTGTGCCTTGCTATAAGTTTAGCAGGGAGGTACCAAAGTAATCCAGGAGTGGATCACTGGACATCGGTCAAGAACATCCTGAAATACCTGAAATGGGCTAAGGATATGTTTCTCGTATATGGAGGTGACAAAGAGCTCACCGTAAGAGGTTACGTTGATGCAAGCTTTGACACTGATCCGGACGATTCTAAAACGCAAACCGGATACGTGTTTACTTTAAACGGTGGAGCTGTCAGTTGGTGCAGTTCTAAACAAAGCGTCGTAGCAGGATCTACATGTGAAGCGGAGTACATAGCTGCTTCGGAAGCAGCGAACGAAGGAGTCTGGATGAAGGAGTTCATATCCGATCTAGGTGTCATACCTAGTGCATCGGGTCCAATGAAAATCTTTTGTGACAATACTGGTGCAATTGCTTTGGCAAAGGAATCCAGATTTCACAAAAGGACCAAACACATCAAGAGACGCTTCAATTCCATCCAGGATCTAGTCCAGGTGGGAGACATAGAGATTTGCAAGATACATACGGATCTGAATGTTGCAGACCCGTTGACTAAGCCTCTTCCACGAGCAAAACATGATCAGCACCAAGGCTCCATGGGTGTTAGAATCATTACTGTGTAATCTAGATTATTGACTATAGTGCAAGTGGGAGACTGAAGGAAATATGCCCTAGAGGCAATAATAAAGTTATTATTTATTTCCTTATATCATGATAAATGTTTATTATTCATGCTAGAATTGTATTAACCGAAAACATAATACATGTGTGAATACATAGACAAACAGAGTGTCACTAGTATGCCTCTACTTGACTAGCTCGTTAATCAAAGATGGTTAAGTTTCCTAACCATGAACAATGTGTTGTTATTTGATTAACGAGGTCACATCATTAGTTGAATGATCTGATTGACATGACCCATTTCATTAGCTTAGCACCCGATCGTTTAGTATGTTGCTATTGCTTTCTTCATGACTTATACATGTTCCTATGACTATGAGATTATGCAACTCCCGTTTGCCAGAGGAACACTTTGGGTACTACCAAACGTCACAACGTAACTGGGTGATTATAAAGGAGTACTACAGGTGTCTCCAATGGTAGATGTTGGGTTGGCGTATTTCGAGATTAGGGTTTGTCACTCCGATTGTCGGAGAGGTATCTCTGGGCCCTCTCGGTAATACACATCACATAAGCCTTGCAAGCATTATAACTAAGATGTTAGTTGTGAGATGATGTATTACAGAACGAGTAAAGAGACTTGCCAGTAACGAGATTGAACTAGGTATTGGATACCGACGATCGAATCTCGGGCAAGTAACATACCGATGACAAAGGGAACAACGTATGTTGTTATGCGGTCTGACCGATAAAGATCTTCGTAGAATATGTAGGAGCCAATATGGGCATCCAGGTCCCGCTATTGGTTATTGACCGGAGACGTGTCTCGGTCATGTCTACATTGTTCTCGAACCGTAGGGTCCGCACGCTTAACGTTACGATGACAGTTATTATGAGTTTATGCATTTTGATGTACCGAAGGTTGTTCGGAGTCCCGGATGTGATCATGGACATGACGAGGAGTCTTGAAATGGTCGAGACATAAAGATTGATATATTGGAAGCCTATGTTTGGACATCGGAAGTGTTCCGGATGAAATCGGGATTTTACCGGAATACCGGGAGGGTTACCGGAACCCCCCGGGAGCTAAATGGGCCATAATGGGCCTTAGTGGAAAAGAGAAGGGGCTGCCCTAGATGGGCTGCGCGCCTCCCCCTTCCCCTAGTCCTATTAGGACTAGGAAAGGGTGGTCGGCCACCTCCTCCTCTTTTCCCCTCCGAGGAATCCTAGTTGGACTAGGATTGGAGGGGGAATCCTACTCCCAGTGGGAGTAGGACTCTCTTGCGCCTCCTCCTTGGCCGGCCAGCCCCTCCCCCTTGGATCCTTTATATACGGGGGCAGGGGGCACCTCTAGACACACAAGTTGATCCTTGAGATCGTTCCTTAGCCGTGTGCGGTGCCCCCTGCCACCAAATTCCACCTCGATCATACCGTTGTAGTGCTTAGGCGAAGCCCTGCGTCGGTAGTACATCAAGATCGTCACCACGCCGTCGTGCTGATGGAACTCCTCCCTGAAGCTTTTCTGGATCGGAGCCCGGGGATCGTCATCGAGCTGAACGTGTGCTAAGAACTCGGAGGTGCCGGAGTAACGGTGCTTGGATCGGTCGGATCGGGAAGAAGACGTACGACTACTTCCTCTACGTTGTGTCAACGCTTCCGTTGCGATCTACAAGGGTACGTAGATCAGACTCTCCCCCTCGTTGCTATGCATCACCATGATCTTGCGTGTGCGTAGGAATTTTTTTGAAATTACTACGTTCCCCAACATAGGGCGGCCCTCATTGCTCCCCGGATTCATCATCCGAACCAGTCGGCCTTCACAAAAGGGAGATATATCTTAGATGGGATCCTTGCCCTCCATGAGATTATCCATGCGGGTAAGAGCAAACACCTCCGTGCGGTCTTTTTCAAGATCGATTTCCATAAAGCCTATGATACTGTTCACTGGTCCTTCCTTCGGGAAGTGTTGCTGAAACGTGGCTTTGACCCTCACTGGGTAGCCCGGGTGATGCAATTAGTTACGAGTGGCCGGGTGGCTGTTAACATCAATGGGGAGGTTGGCCCTTACTTCATGACTGGCCAAGGGGTCCGGCAGGGAGACCCGATCTCCCCATTCTTATTCAACCTTGTGGTTGATGCGCTCGCCTCGATCCTGGACTTGGCCAAGCGTGCGGGTCACATTAGAGAGGGGTTTGCCCTCATTTGGTGACACCTGGGGGTTTGACCCATCTCCAATATGCGGACGACACCATTATGATGGTGGAGGGATCTGATGAGGATATTCAGAACCTCAAATTCCTCCTCCTCTGCTTCCAGGAAATGTCGGGCCTCAAAATAAACTTTGCCAAGAGTGAGGTAATGGTCATAGGATATTCCCAAGGAGAGGCCCAGCGGATTGCCAATCGTTTGAACTGCCGCTTGAGTTCTTTCCCGATGACTTATCTTGGCATGCCCCTTAGTGATGCACGACTCCTATAAAAGGATTTCCGTCCAATAGTCGCCAAGCTCCAACCTAGAATGGAGCCTTGGCAAGGGAAATGGCTTTCTAAAGCCGCTCGAGTGATTCTAATGAACTCCCCCTTATTAGGCTACTGATGTATATCATGGGATTCTATAGCCTACATGAATCCCTTCATCAGGAAGTTACCAAACTACACTCCTGCTTCTTTTGGGCGGGAGAGAACAATAAGCAGAAGTACCATATGGTCAAATGGTCTGAGATCTGCAAACCTAAGGACCAGGGAGGCTTGGGGGTCATCTCCTCCAAGCGTATGAACATTGCCCTACTGTCCAAATGGCTTTGGCGGATCCAGACTGAGGAGGGCGGCCTGTGGCTTCAGATTATCCGTGGGAAGTACCTTCGCGGGCAACCATTAGCGTTTGCCTCTAGGTCTGGAGGCTCCCAATTTTGGCAATCGATGATGTCTTTGTTACCGGTTCTGCGCATTGGGACCTCCATCCAGATAGGCTCTGGGACTGCCACCCTTTTTTGGCTGGATAGATGGGCGGGACCCCGCCCCTTTGCAGAGCGTTTTTACACTCTATTCTCTATCTGTGTTCGCCCACAGATCTCTGTGGCCGTGGCATTAGAGAACCTAGGCGCGATTGCCTTCCGCCGCACCTTCGGGGCGATCGAACTCTCGCAATGGGATGAATTACTTGAATGCATTGCCCTTCATCCTCCTTCTCTGGAACCGGACTCGCTCTCCTGGCACCTCGAGCCAAGCGGTAGATTTTCGACTAGATCCTTGTACCAGGCGATTGTGCCTACTCCTGGTCCAGTGGAGCTCACGGTGCTCTGAGAGATCAAACTACCCCTAAAGATCCGTATATTTTTATGGCAATGGGTTAGAGGTCGCCTCCCCTCAGGCACTGAGGTCCGTAAGCGTAATGGACCTGGGGATGGTCTATGCCCCATTTGTCTGGTACCGGAAGATTGCAACCACATCTTCTTCCGGTGCCCGGCAGCGCAGTTCTTATGGAGCTGCTTCCGGGAGGTAGTTGGGGGCACATGGTGCCATGATAACCTCCCGGATTTGTTCGGGGAGGTCCTCCGGCTCCCCGGGACTAGGCGCACCCCTATTTGGGTCGCGCTAGGTACCCTTGCCTGGTCCCTTTGGTGTACCAGCAATAAATTAGTCGTCGAACGAGTGATTCCATCCCGTGTGACTGATGTGATCTACAAAATGTGTGGCTTCTTGCAGCTCTGGAGACCGCTTAGTAAGCGGAGCGATCGAGGCGTCATCGACAACATCATGGCGGGTCTTCGTGCCTCGGCTGCGTCTTTTGCTCCCCCCCCCCCCCCCCCCCCCCCCCCCCGCGCCTCCCCCGTCCCCTCCTGAGCCAGATTAGTGTCTCCTAGTAGTCTAATTTGGGGCTTGTCTTGCTGTGCCCCAGCATGATTCTATGACTTACTGTATTTGGAACTATTGTGTTGGATGCTTGGTGGTATGCTTTATAATATAAAGCGGGGGGAAACCCTTTTTCGTCAAATATCTACCGCATTAAACAGGAGTAGAACGAACCACCTATGGAGTTCGCTCCTGACATTACTCCATAATGAACACGCCGAGTATGTAACTGTCTTATGGAGTAATGTTATACGAAAAACCAAACTACTACACTGGTGCTAGTTAGTCTTCACATGTTGGTTCGTCCGATAGAAAACTGATCATAGTGCTATCATGCAAAGTCTTACGTTGGTACAGAGTCAGACTGATGTTCTGATACTGCAACCTAGTAACAAAGCGGGTATAATCTGTGTATAACTTGATAATTACTCCCTCCCTTCACATATATAAGATGTTCTAATTTTTTTTCTGAATCGGATGTATATGACACGTGTTAGTGTGTTTGTTCATACATTTCAGTCCGTATGTAGTCTATATTAAAATATCCAAAACATTTTATATTTGTGAACGGAGGGAGAAAGTGATTGTAACCTTGTAATTTCGGGCGAGAAAATTATATTAAACCATGTCACCAGAGAACTAGTTTTGAAGAGTGCCAACAAAAACAATAAATGAAAGTGGATCGTCAACTGGACAATTGAGAGACTTTTTGGAAACTGCGTTCATATCATATAGACCTCTCTATTCGGCTCGTATGCCCATCGTATGGACCAAAATAAACTTGGGTGAATTCCGAATGAGAGCACCTTTCATTAAATAAGACAGTTACATACTCCCTCCATCTCCATCAATTATGTCACTCAATTCCTCTTTACTTTTGTGGAAAAATCCAATCGTTCAAATGCATTTCTTACCCTATCTTCTATAACCTCACTAGTTGTAAGAGATGAACCAGGAAAAGCATTCGAGCCCGACTCTGAAACTCCTTTTCTGTTTTCGGTATTTGTTCTGTGTTATTTTTTCCAGCCACTCTTTCGGAATAAATAGCATCTCAGGTTGTTTCATAAGTAAAGAAACCAATGAAAATTGAAATTATTTAGCTGGATCACTAAACTGGGTATTTGAAAACAGAACTCATTGATCGATCCCAAACTAGGGAGGTACGAAAATATAAAGAAGCTAAGAGAAACAACAAATCATTCACTGGCCATAAAAACAAACACATTATTCACTTATTCGGTGTCCTCATTTTATGGCGGCAAGGCGATTGACGAATATGCCGAATGCTTCATCAGTGTCGACCATACTGATCCTGACCACCTTTTGATCAGCTCCGAACTTAGTCCCGCTGCGGGTTATGATCTTGTTCGCACGCAAGAAGCTCTCTAGGTCTTCCACTTCTTGCTTCTGACAGCGCAGCCATGCGAATGCTGCATTCCAGAAGCATTATTTTAGAAAATGCAAGTGAATCAAGAAAAAATAGGTCATACTAGATTGGATCATTTTATCTTTGTAAGGTTAAGGTAGACTGTGTAATGTGCGTACCAGGATTAGAGGTGACGGTGTCCTTGGTGAAGGTGCAGAAGCCGGCCACCTCGTCGGGGAGGCTGAAGATGCCGGAGGCTGCTACGGCAGCACGGAGTGCACGCCAGCGGTGTGCCATTTTCCGCCGCGCGTAATGGAAGAGGAGGTTCGCGTCCCCACCGGCAGCAGTGGCAAGCTGGTGCTCGTAGCCGTCGGTGACCGCCCCGAGTACCTTGGCGGCGCGTAGCTGCGCGTCCTTGGACACGCCTATGGTGCTTTGCTCCATGAACTTGCTCATCTTCTGTGCCACCTCCTTGTCCTTCACCAACGCCCACCTGCATACAATGCAAGCAACCATAAAAACAACAAGCTAAGCTTAACACCTATGAAGTAAATACATGTTATCATGGATTCATTCATTGTAAGTTGTGATGTGATTACCCTATCCTCGTGCCGGCGTGGCCCGTACACTTTGACACGGTGAAGAGCATGATGTCATGGGCGAGCATGCAGGTGATGGGAGTGTACTGCGGCCAGTAGTAAGCCAGGTCATGGATGTCCTTGCCGGACTTGGACTTGAGGACGGCCTCGCGGATGCTGCCGTCGGGGTTGCTCGGTGAGCAGATGACTTCAATGTAGTCGTCGCCGTCAAATGCGTTGGCGTCGCCGGCCCATCGGTAGAGCCGTGAGTTGAGGAAGTCCGTCAAGGGCGGGTACATCTGCACAAGATGGAGCATACCACATAGCGATCTACCTTCTCTCACAGTAAAAAATATCGATCAATTATTTTCTTCACAAAATAAACTAATGCTTACGGAGTAGAAAGGGGTAGTTGATACTACGCTGACGGGCACGTCGGCAGTGGGCGGGGCGAGCGCGTAGAGTGCGGCCTGGAAGAGCTGAGAGGATCCGGTGCCGACGAGGACGTGGTAGCCCTCGACGGCGGCATTGCCGACGAGGCGGTGGAGGCGGCGCACCTCACGCTCGAAGCCTGGCTCAAGGAACCAGCAAAGGTTGCCGATGTCAGAGAAGTAACTCATCGTCTGATACCCTGGAATCACCAGCGTAGCGCTTTCGCCAATGGGTCCGCGCCAAAACGTCTCAAACATCGTTGGATCACCGCTGCAAACAACAACATTATTATCATATATAGAAAAATCAAATGTGCACGGTACAAAGTTTGGTAGGGGGAGACCAAAAGATAACACAAACCATAGCTTTTGATGCAGTAATAATTAGGGTACTTGGTGTTAGATTATACTTATATACAAACAAAGCTGCCTAAAACACATGCTGAGTTCATAAAAGGAGATGGTAAAATTTGCACGATAATTTGCCACGTTTCTGTCATGGTAAAATCGTCTTGGTAAATGCTAATTTGCCACGTTTCTGTCATGCTGAGTTCATAAAAGGAGTACATGGCACTTGTATTTTTTTCTTTCCACTAGTAAATGCATACATTTTTAGATGCATATGCATGTTTCTGTCATGGTAAAATCGTCTTAGTAAATACATGACACATGGCTTTGTATTTTTTCTTTCCACTAGTAAATGCGTACATTTTAGATGCAAATGCATGTTAATCGTATAGAAATATGAGGTACTGGGATACTAAGCAACTTTGGACTTTGGTCATGAACTATTTGTTGTATTGAAGTTTAATTATTTGTTTGAGTTGTAATAATAATTGAACTATTTTTTATTGATTTATTTTGTGTGTGCCTGAATGAATTTTTTGTGTCATGGTTATGACACTTCTATGACGATAATTGTGACAGAAACACATATCATCATAGATGTGGCGGGCTCTTACTTCTATGATAAAAATCATTATTTTTGCAACAGTCATGTCACTATTTAATACCCACCCCGTCCGTACAATGTTGTACTCCATCCGTACCAAATTACTTGTCTTAGATTTGAATAGACATGGATGCATCTAGACACATTTATAGATACACCCGTATCAAGAGATGGAGACTGTACCAAGTCAGCGACACTTATTGCATATTGCATACTAAACACATACCATTTGGATTGTCCTGATTTGATGACCAAGATTATTCGATTATGCCCCTTTTCGTCTTTCTTCTTGACAAAAGTTACTTTTCCTCTAACACTACTGATCCATCTATATATATACACACATATACCTAACTAACTCATGCGTGACCTGTAACTGCATATAAAAAATCAGCTACCCGGACCCAACAAAGCCCTACGCTGGATACGTAGTCTCGTCATCTTGGCGACGTAAAGTATCAGGTAGACATGCATGTGTCACGTCACGTAAAGTACCACGTAGACAGGCATGGATCACGTCACGTATATGTACGCGTGGACGTTCTCCACCGGAGGATTAATTATTGCAGCTGAGAAAAACCAAGAGACGATGAATATGAGGTGAAATTCGTACTGGTCCAAATTGATGACCGAATCACACGCGACGGGAGGCTTGCCAGACGACGGCGCCACAGCCGCCGCCTTCTTCACCTTCTTGCTGGCCTGCTTCTCGGCGGCGGCGCGGCCACGGAGGTAGATCGCGAGCCCCACGATGTTCAGCGCGATGGACCCGAGCACGCCGATCCGCCCGGCAATCGCCGCCAGCCCGTCGCCATTATCCCTCGCCATCGCCGTAAATCCAAGTACTGAGAGCCCACAAGTGCTATATATAGATCGATGGGATTGGGAGATATCCCCTGGGAGGGTTTATATGGAAGAGGATGTCAGATGATTCTAGATGGCTAAATAAGAAGGTGAGGGGCCGGTAAAAATAATGGCAGGCGCGAGGCGCTCTCCCCGCCCGGCTAGCTAGGTGTGGGTGGGATGGGTAACGCATGCACCGGAATCGCGGGAAAGTGCATGGTCAAAGTGTACAGTTTGTTGCAGTTACGATGGATGCATGCAAGTAAGATCGATCTCGATGTGCCGAAAGATCATACTAGGAAGATTGCTTACGTGGTTGTTTAGATAAAAAATGTAAGCGTCTAGTTTTAGTTAAACACATTTTAGAATTTTTTTTAGCAAAGCCACTTTTGCTAACAATTCAGTTAGGGATAAGTATATGGAAAATCTTCATTGGAAAAGAAAATGATAAAACAAGTTAAAAAAATTCTTTGCTTGAAAGTCCCTTCGACCATGCTTTTCTCTCACAACAGCCTTGCCTGCTGCTTTGCTGTTGCGCCGCCGTGCAACTCCCCTTTCTCCCCTCGCCCCCGTCCTCCAGATACCATGTCGAGCACCTGCTGTGCATGGCCGCTCCGCTTGGCCACAGGCGTCGCCGCTCTTCCAACCCCGGCGAGTAGCTCCACGACTCCACCACGGACACCATGGCGGCTCTTTCGTAAAGTCCTTCTGTGTGCAGCATGTTAGCACTAATCTTGATCGACCAGTCGTGAAGCCGAGTCGTCGCGCGGAGCACGCAACCAACGGTAGCGGCATGCAAGGAGATCACGCTGAGTCTAATCTTGATCGACCAGTCGTGAAGCCGAGTCGTCGCGCGGAGCAGGCAACCAACGGTAGCGGCATGCAAGGAGATCACGCTGAGTCTATTGCTCGAGCGTGTGGACTAGCTATTTGTGCGGCTGTACCTGCGTGCTATTGCGGCCGAGTCATGTGGCTGTTGAAAAGGCCATGCAAAGTGCAGGATTTGTGCTTGTATCTAACCGGCCGTGAGTTAGTGGCCGGTTGCGGTGTCCGGGCCATACGTGCATGCAATTAGTGGTTAGTTCGTGCGGATGCGTGGGCCGGCGTGGCCGGCAAGGATGACAATTTTACCTATGGATATGGATACCCATAAATATCCGATTCAAATGAATAGAGTTTGGATATACTTTTGTGTCCATGGGCGGCATCCGAACCCAACCGATTACTCGTGGGTAGGGTAGAGATATAATCGTGTACCCGTGGGTATACCCAAACCCGACCCGATAGTATGATTTAATGGACAAAAATCTACTATCCCTACCCCACAGTCACATGTTCCACTGCAATTTTACACTTTGTTATCTAAAACATGCAAAACGAATGGCACAATCACTCTATAACTTTTATTACTTGAAATTCAATCCCTACCGTAACATACTCCAGCGCCCCTTCTCTTTTTTTATCTCCTCATTGAATGACTAGTCATTCTCATTTTTTAGAAAAATATTAAATGCCATTAGGTTATTAGTGGACGTTAATTTACAGTTAATGCTTACCGTAAGTGAAGCCTAGCCTGCCACGAGGCACAAAATGGAAGAGCTTATATTAACATTGTGTTATGTCTTACTTATATGTCCTGAGAGGGCCCAATGGATATCCAATGGTTATGGATATCCATCGGGTTTGGACATGAACACAAATTTTCACCCATGGATTTTTTCATGGACGGGCAAAGGCTGTCTTCATGGATATGGATATGGATTTGATATTGTTCAACCCGACCCATTGCCATAGTGGCTGGCCGATGTGTGTGCACGACCTACTACTTAAGAGATGTAAAGGGCCCGGTACCAAAAGAGGAGCCTCTGGAGAGATGTAGTCTCTAGGTGCGTGTGTGTGTTCATCATGAGGAGTGGTAGCCGGAGCTAGTCTTCAGGGCATGTAGTCTTCCATGTATGATCCTGTGTGGTATGTGCCACTGTGTTGAGTTTGTGCTCGAAAGGAAAAGAAAGTGTCGTTCGTGTGGCGTGACGTTGTTCGTGCGTTGAGGCGTTTGTGTGCCGGAAAAACTAGTGTGCTCCTTCCACCTCTGTCTGAGTGAATGAGAGAGAGAGAGAGAGCTATCTGGTTCGTCCCAACACACCATCTATTCGACCTAGCTAACTGCCCAACCCCTCAATTGCAGGAGAAATCCAGTCCGGTGAGCTCCCTCCGCTACCGCCTCCTGGCTCTGTCGGGAGCGCTCCCATGGTGGCCGACTAGAGTGTTGTAGCTTAGCTGGCGAGCGGCAACCAACAATGTTGGTATGAACGTGTTTGACCTGGCAGAGAGCCGTATAATCTGATCGTGGTGGTTAATGGAGATGAGGATGGCAACGACAAGGTCTCAAGGAAGTCTTGTCGAGCACGGGGGGCTTCAAACTATGGATACGCTGAATCGGTTTGTAGGAAAATGTTGAATAGTCGTTTTTCTGGGCTGTCTAGGTCTCAATCGACCTAGACTTCGCGAAGTCGCAATTGACGGCTGATCCGTTGATGTCACCTAAGGCAGATTAGACTCGTTTGTTTAGTCGATAGCTGCTGGGTTTTATTCCTAAGGGCCTTTTCATTTTTCTGTTTTTTGTTTGTTTGTTTGGGCTGTTTGTTTCTTTGTCTTTGTGTTTTATTGGCATCGGAAAAAAGTGTTCAACAAGAGAAGTAAATAAAAAATTGTCGCCAATGTAGATCATCTTTCAGTCTTTCTCTTCATACATCATCTTGCTTCTCTCTTTATTTTTCATTTTTATAACTTCTTTCAAGAAAACATTCTATATATTAGGACAAAAATCAATCTTTAATGTAACAAAGAAACAAAATGGAAACAAGACAAACTAAAATAGGGTGGCACTATTTTTCAAAAGAAAAATATATTAAGTTGCATACAAATGGAGGGCATGCAAATGTGTGCATCCGACGTTGGTTGCGTTGTTTTTCTTAACAAATAAAAAAATAAAAAGAATAAAACACAACAGTAAAAAAAGAAAAGAAAAAAGAAAGTACCCCACCCCCGGGACATGCAACTACCCCACCCACCTCTCCCGTCATCCTCTAACAAAACATAAGACCAATTGCGGTCAGGAGGGAGACATGTAGTTGCATTCGGGGGCACCACTCGTAGTTGCATGCCTAGTATTGGACACACAACTGCACCCCACCCATCTCTCCCGCCACTCTTACAAAAACAAAGGTTAGTTGTAGTAGCGGTCTATGGACATGTAGTTGCACTAGGTGGCGACACTTGCAGTTGCAAAGCCTAGTGTTAGACAGGCAACTACCCCCTCTCCCGACGCCCACTTAAAAAACAAAAATGCCAGTTGCATTGGGTGTGTAGGCATACAGTTGCAGTTGAGGGCGACACTTGCAGTTGCAAGCCTAGTATCGGACACGCAATTTCCCCCCTCCCTATCGCTCCCTTACAAACCAAAAAGGCTAGTAGCAGTTGAGTGTGTAGGCATGAAGTTGCAGTCGAGGGCGAAACTTGTAGTTGCAAGCCTATTGTCGGACATGCAACTCCCCTCCTCTCCTGCCGCTCACTTACAAAAAGGTCAATTGGAACTGGGTGTGTAGCCATGCAGTTGCAATCGACGGCAACAGTTGAAGTTGCAAGCCTATTGCCAAACATTGCAAGTCTATTGTCAGACATGCAGCCCCCTCTCTGACAAAAACACAAGGCTAGTTGCAGTCGGTAGGGGACATGGTGTTACATTTGAGGGCGACACTTGTAGTTGCAAGGCTATTGTTGGACATGTAGTTCACCCCCTCTCCGACAAAAACACAAGGCTAGTTGCAGTCGGTAGGGGACATCCTGTTGCATTCGAGGGTGAGACTTGTAATTGCAAGTCTATTGTCGGACATGCAATTCACCCCCTCTCCACAAGAATGCAAGGCTAGTTGCAGTCAGTAGGGGACATGTTGTTGCATTCGAGGGCGACACTTGCAACTGCAAGCCTAGTACCATGCATGCACCTCCCACCCCTCTCCTACCGCTCACTTACAAAACAAAATAATTCAGTTGCAGTCGGGTGTGTAGGCATGCAATTGCAGTCGAGGGCGACAGTTGCGGTTGTGAGCCTACTATCAGACATGCAATTGTAGTTGAGGGCGACACTTGTAGTTGCGAGCGTATTGTCGGACATGCAAGTCATCCTTTCTGTAACAAAAACACAAGGCCAGTTGTAGTCGATAGGGGACATGCAGTTCCAGTCTAGGGCGAGACTTGTAGTTGCAAGCCTAGTACCGGACATGCAACTCCTCCCTCCTATCTTGTCGCCTACTAACAAATAAAAAATGGTGGTTGCAGTCGTGTGTATGGCATGTAATTGCAGTCGGGTGTGTAGGCATGCACTTCCAGCCGAGGACGACACTTGCGATTGCAAGACTACTTTCGGCATGCAATTGCCCCCTCTTTGACAAAAACACAAGGCTAGCTGTAGTTGAGGGTGACGCTTGCAGTTGCAAGTCTGGTGTCACGCATGCAACTCCCCCTCCCTCTCCCGCCTCCCACTTACAAAAATAAATGTTAGTTGCAGTCAAGTGTGTGGGCATGCAATTGTAGTCAGGGCTGTCGTCGGAACGGATCTGACAGTAGAGGTAAGGGGGTACGTAGGAGAGGGCAGAGCCTAGCTACGGCGAGATTGTACACTTGGATTTACGAGTTCGGGCCCCTCTCGGAGGAGGTAAAGCCCCACGTCTCAGTGCTGCAGGAGCTTTGGTTGATTGGAGTGTTGAGTTACAGGGGGTGCGAACCCTTGTGTAGGAGGAGAGGGGAGGCTTATATAGAGTCCGCTGGCCCCTCGTAGCCCTCAATTACACAAGGGTTCAATGAGAGAGTAAAGAAGAGAACGTTACTGGTAACGCCCGCAATTAATGATCTTTATAGTAATAGATTGATTGCTTAACCGTTGCCATCCTGGGGTGGCTCTAGGTCTTCTGCTCTTCGAGTGAAACCATGTGTTCCGAGTGAATGTGGAGTAACCGAGTGGATCTTCTGTCGAGTGACTTGCACACCGCGGTTATTTCAGTCGGTATCCCCTTTCTAACTTTGCAGGTCTTGGATTCTTTGAGTAGTGTCCTTGGGTAGGACATCTAGATAAGTTCTAGGACCCTACCCTAGGTACATGTCATCGTCATTAGCCCCCGAATGGATCGAGGTTCGAGTGAGGAGGGATTGGAGCTGATTTTGACCAGACTCAATGTCTTGGAGACATTTTTTAGGAGTCTGAAGGTACGCGATGTTGGCGTTCTCAGAACCAGGGTACCCAGACTTGCCTGCCTGTGGATCGTGGCGTGGCTCCATCAATGGCCTGGTACAACCCATCTTCAACATGGACAAGGCAAGAACCCCTCGAGGGGCCAAGCCTCGCGAGGCAGGCGACACTAAGACCTCCTAAGGGAGCGACCTCCCTAGGCTGGCTCCTGAGGAGCGGAGATTCCTACCCAGGCGCTCACCTCATGAGGTTGAGGTGACGTAAGCCATGACGACCAAGGCCAGGCGAGCGCCAGTGGGTGCAGAGCAGCAGGTTTCCTCTTTGGTGCTAAGGAGGCAAGCGTAGGCACGGAGTCCCGAGGAATCAGCCAAAGGTTTCTATTCCTGTGCTACAAGACCAAGACCGCGAGGACGGAGGCCATCCACTACAAGAAATATGTCGACTTGCGACCATCACCATTGGTCACTGAAAGGTCATTGTTTTTCATTTGCGACCTTTTTGCAACCAAAAACAGATGGTCAAAAGTTGGCGGTCGTAAACTGAAATTAGCGACCTTCTTTGTGATATGTAAAAGGTCGTTGGTTCCACGACCAAATTTTTGGTCACTAGCAACCTCCCCATGCCACGTAGGGATCCAACGTGACAAGCTGACGTGGATAAGAATCAGCCCGCTCCAATTCGGTGTTTTACATGGGCCGAGCCCAACAATTCAGCCTATTTGTGTTTTTTCTGTCAATTTTTGGTTGGGTTCATGGGCCAAGCCCAATATTGCAGCCTTTTTGTTGTTGGGCCGTGGCCTTCTTACCATGAATTGATTTTTTATTTTTCAATCATTTTATTTTAGAGCTGGTCCCACTAGTTAGATGGGCCCCACATGTCAAAAAATTCAAAATATCTCAGATTATATTCATAAGTGGGACATAAATTGGTCCTGCTGGTCATGTTTCCATTTCACATCTTTTTAACATACATAATCACTATTTCAAATAGGATGGGACAAATATAATTCATCAAATAACACTACATTAGTCTTTTACAATCTGTTACAATATTACAATTTACAGTCTACTACAGAACCAAAAAACTCTTTGCTAAGTAGGGCTTCATTGATTCGCACTTGGCTTCATGGCTTCACACTCCAAAAAAAATTAGGCCCGAAGCTCCTGTAAAAGAGTGAACAACTTCAATATTAGTGTACTAGTGCTGAGGCCAGAACGAAACAACTTCGATATTACAATAGAAAGAAGTCTCAGGTTTATCAAGCACAGCAAAACAGCAGTGTGACTGAAAACAAAAGAGGTCTCAGGTTTAGACTGAAAAGGAAGAGCTAGTTATGCATGATGTCCCAGGTTTAAAGAAAAGATCAAGAGCACAATTTTAACAAGAGATATATAGTTAGTCCAATTGAACAAAGGCTGGACAGTAGCATTATGAGTATTTAAGTGGAGATGTAGGAGACAATCAAATGAATATATTGTGGAGACCATGAATAAAATTAGGCAATCATCGATGGAGAGTGTCTAATGCTCCTAATTAAACAAACGGATATGTTTAGCCAACCAAGAAGGAAACACTAACCAAACAGTGGCAATTTGAGGTACAAACTGAGATGACATTCAATCATCCGGTAGCAAAACAAGCTTACTAGCTAGCTAGTACACTAGAATGTGACCATCCAACATGCACACACGCATCATGCAGGAACATATATGAACATTTTTTGTAAGGGGGACATCAAGACCTTGTTTTGGAAGGACTAAAGAGCACTTGAACGAGTTCTGGTCATCAGGTGCTTGCTACCTACCTCTTGAGCACCGCGTTGGTTTTCCTCGAAGAGGAAGGGATGATGCAGCAAAGTAGTGTAAGTATTTCCCTCAGTTTTTGAGAACCAAGGTATCAATCCAGTAGGACGCTACGCGCGAGTCCCTCGTACCTGCACAAAACAAATAAATCCTCGCAACCAACGCAAATAGGGGTTGTCAATCCCTTTAAGGCCACTTGCGAGAGTGAGATCTGATAGATATGATAAAGATAATATTTTTGGTATTTTTATGATAAAGATGCAAAGTAAAATAAAGGCAAAGTAAATAGCAAAGGAAATAACTAACCAGTAGGAAATTAATATGATGAAGATAGACCCAGGGGCCATAGGTTTCACTAGTGGCTTCTCTCGAGAGCATAAGTATTCTACGGTGGGTGAACAAATTACTGTTGAGCAATTGACAAAATTGAGCATAGTTATGAGAATATCTAGGTATGATCATGTATATAGGCATCACGTCCGAGACAAGTAGACCGACTCCTGCCTGCATCTACTACTATTACTCCACTCATCGACCGCTATCCAGCATGCATCTCGAGTATTAAGTTAAAAACAGAGTAACGCCTTAAGCAAGATGACATGATGTAGAGGGATAGACTCATGCAATATGAAGAAAACCCCATCTTGTTATCCTCGATGGCAACAATACAATACGTGCCTTGCTGCCCCTACTGTCACTGGGAAAGGACACCGCAAGATTGAACCCAAAGCTAAGCACTTCTCCCATTGCAAGAAAGATCAATCTAGTAGGCCAAACCAAACTGATAATTTGAAGAGACTTGCAAAGGTAACCAATCATACATAAAAGAATTCAGAGAAGATTCAAATATTATTCATAGATAAACTTTATCATAAACCCACAATTCATCGGTCTCCTCAACAAACACACCGCAAAAAGAAGATTACATCGAATAGTTCTCCACAAGAGAGGGGGAGAACATTGTATTGAGATCCAAAAAGAGAGAAGAAGCCATCTAGCTACTAACTATGGACCCGTAGGTCTGAGGTAAACTACTCACACTTCATCGGAGATGCTATGGTGTTGATGTAGAAGCCCTCCGTGATCGATGCCCCCTCCGGCGGAGCTCCGGAATAGGCCCCAAGATCGGATCTCGTGGATACAGAAAGTTACGACGGTGGAATTAGGGTTTTGGCTCCGTATCTGATCGTTTGGGGGTACGTAGGTATATATAGGAGGAAGGAGTACGTCGCTGGAGCAACAGGGGGCTCACGAGGGTGGAGGGCGCGCCTGGGGGGGGGGGGTAGGCGCGCCCCCTACGTCGTGGCCTCCTCTTTTCTTTCTTAACGTAGGGTCCAAGTCTCCCGGGTCTTGTTCGTTGAGAAAATCACGTTCCCGAAGGTTTCATTCCGTTTGGACTCCGTTTGATATTCCTTTTCTTCGAAACCCTAAAATAGGCAAAAAACAACAATTCTGGGCTGGGCCTTCGGTTAATAGGTTAGTCCCAAAAATAATATAGAAGTGGATAATAAAGCCCAATAATGTCCAAAATAGTAGATAATATAGCATGGAGCAATCAAAAATTATAGATACATTGGAGACGTATCAGTGCTTCTTCACCATCAGGCTCATTTGTTGCTGCTGCTCATCCTCCTACCCCATCTACATGGACAAGAGCAAGTTAGTTGTTTGCATGGCATTCACTTAATAAAACTGCATGTATATTCATCTACATTACTTCTTCAGTATAGTACAGTACAAAGGATGGATGGGTTTGAGTTCAAATGTTTGCTTGCACATGTACTACTCATATACTTAGGCACATGGAAAATCAACTACAAGCAGGAACACAATGAGCCAGAACAAGCTAGTAAGACACTAGCAGTAGAGCAACCATAATATGAAGCAAACAGAGGAATCACAAGGTAATTCTACTAATTTCATTGAAACAATAGTGACAATTTTAGGCAGTGTGCTAGATGAGATACAAACTGAGATGCCATTCGTTCATTCTGTAGCAAAGCAAGCTTATTAACTAGCTAGTACATGAACAATCATCACTGGATGAGTCATGGTTTCAGTTGGTAAAGCCCCCCAAAAGGGAGAGAGAAAAAAGTAGATCACTCCGCCCACCTTCATCATCACAGGAACGACAAGAAGTTTTAGACTCCGCCCACCTTCATCATCACAGGAACGACATGCAGTTTTAGATCATAAAACTAACGTTCCAACTTAGTGCTCCATCAGAGAATCAACTAATGTTCCAACTTAGCATGAGGAAGGAAAGCAGCATCAGAGAGTTGAAGGGAAGAAATCGAAGATGAGGGTACCTTGAGGAGCAAAGCAGAGCAGAAGTACTAGAAGTTAATGGGGCAAGGGTCATTGTTATCCCAGTGGCATTGACAGACTGCAAAATTGCCTCCACAGTCTATTATTTAGCTATGATAAATAAGCTGGTATAAGAATGATTGTGGCAGCAGTAGATATAGTAAGAATGCAAAAGTACATTTAGTGAGAATTGTATTCTTATAAGCTACCAACAGAGATGCAGAAAACAGACGAGCAACCTGGCACTAACATATATAGCGCTGAGGCACTGGCTGCAGTACAGAAAGCACTCCAAATTCATATCAGCTGGACCAATTCAGAACTGTACAAGAGCCAGGTACAGAAGCAAGCACGGTACAGAAGCAAGCAAACTGTTTCATCAGTGCATAGATGTAGTAGATCACCAGGTATGGTGCCGTAATTTACTATTGTTTTTCCCTAGACAGCACCTCCAAGTTAGAAAATCGGCCATGAACTTTCTTCATTTAACACATGTGGTAAACTATAAAATTATGAAAGCACTACTGATGACCAATGTACTAGTAACATTCTTGTCATGCAAGTAGTCACAAACACCCCATACATATATTCCAGTCTGCGAGTTCAAAGACCTATATATGATTGCAGAACACTAGCATCTGTGTTGATTCAAACTTCATGTTGGCTGAGTTTGTTACTGATTCATCTACTGAATTTCACACTATACAAGAGCCATAAAATCTCAAGGGCCTGAATTTTCTGCAAGATTTGTTAAGGCACACCTACAAAAATTTAGCACGCTTCGAGTTTTGGGCAATTGTGGATACCATTATGGAACACACACGTTTCTGGCCGGGCGGGCGACGGGAAAAAGAATGGGCAGAGTAAAGTGAAATTTCGATCACGCAGTTGCCGCCATGGGCAACGCTCTGTAGTAGGCTCGCCTGGCCGCTCGGATAATATCCTCGATCTGCAAGGGCAAGAACAAGAGTAAGTTTTGGTCACGTTAATAAAATGATGATATTAAAAAAATGAACGACGGATAGTCATATGAACAATGCATGCCTTGTTGTAATAGCGTTCAAACTATGCATTGTTTACAATGTCATTACCTTGTCACTGTGTATATCTCGACCAATAAATAAGCCACTGACATGGTCTGGCTTCTCCCTTGAGGCATGAACATATATGGTATATCTTCCCTCATGACCCTACAGAGACAGCAGCAGAAGACATGAACAGATAACTCTGAGCAAAATGTGATGACACAAGAATCATGACAGTGCTGAAAAGATTGATACTTCTACATAGAACATAAAAATCAATTTACACTAGGTTGCAATTTACATAGAACATAAAATATATAAACAATCACTAGCCAGAAACCTTGCAATTTACACTAGGTTGTATACTATTGCCTTCCTTTCCACTTGTGTTCATGAGCACCTGCTAATCTAATTAAACAGGCACTGCCCACTTGGAGTAGTTTAGCTTACAGGCCACATCAAACCATCGAATCTTGGTGCAAGTAGTGCTAGACTATTAGTGTAGTAGTTGCCACTCTTTGTTTACAGAAAAGAGCACAAAGCACCCAGGCTCTGAACTTGAAGCGATGAAACATCTACTATCTGGTTAATTACATGGGCAGACACACGGATACTGGAAAGATCGCACAGGTAAAAAGCTAGCCGGAGTTTTTCTTAGTGAAAACCACGCATCACGTTTATGTAAACAACCAAAAGTTAGCATTTATTTACCAGGTCCAAATGGGATAGAAAGATAGACATGCACTGGTACTCAACTCATAAGAAACTAGCGGCTAAAACAAAGGTGAGAGTACTCTGCCTTGGATGCCAAGACGGTACACGTTTACCTGACCGTCAGCACCATAATCCACTCTCTTGCACCTAGCCGCTGAACTGAAACATGAGCCTGAAATAAGGAGATAACAGATAAGACAAATGCATAGGGGACCTACGGAAGATGGAAATGATAGCACTAAACCAGCGCAAGGTCAATTGCATGGCACCAATGAACCAAAGATAGACGCAATGAACCGGAGAAAATCTAACTAAAACAAGCATATGCTAGCCGGGCCATGGTCAAGTGCGAGCAGAGGAAGATGAGAGGGGAAGGGAGATGCTACCTGCCGTGGTGGGTCATCGTGGACGAGCTTGAGCTCGACAGGACCTCTTGGTCACCCTATGAGCAGAGGAGCAAACCCTTGATCAGTGTTCATCCATGGCTGCCAGATCGAATCGAATCGAAGAGAGAAGGGGAAGGGAAGGGATACCTTGAGGATCGACTCGAATCGGCGGCGCCACCTTCCTAGTTGCAGGAAACCCGCGGCCGGCATGTAGTGATAACCCACAAGTATAGGGGATCGCAACAGCTTTCGAGGGTAGAGTATTCAACCCAAATTTATTGATTCGACACAAGGGGAGCCAAAGAATATTCTCAAGTATTAGTAGCTGAGTTGTCAGTTCAACCACACCTGGAAACTTCGTATCTGCAGCAAAGTGTTTAGTAGCACAGTAATATGATAGTAGTGGTAACGACAACAAAAGTAAAGACAGCAAAAGTAATGTTTTTGGTATTTTGTAGTGATTGTAACAATAGCAGCGGAAAAGTAAATAAGCGAGAACCAGTATATGGAAAACTCGTAGGCACCGGATCAGTGATGGATAATTATGCCGGATGCGGTTCATCATGTATCAGTCATAACATAGGGTGACACAAAACTAGCTCCAATTCGTCAATGTAATGTAGGCATGTATTCCGTATATAGTCATACGTGCTTATGGAAAAGAACTTGCATGACATCTTTTGTCCTACCCTGCCGTGGTAGCGGGGACCTATTGGAAACTTAGGGATATTAAGGCCTCCTTTTAATAGAGAACCGGAACAAAGCATTAGCACATAGTGAATACATGAACTCCTCAAACTACGGTCATCACTGGGAGTGGTCCCGATTATTGTCACTTCGGGGTTTCCGGATCATAACACATAGTAGGTGACTATAGCCTTGCAAGATAGGATCAAGAACTCACATATATTGATGAAAACATAATAGGTTCAGATCTGAAATCATGGCACTCGGGCCCTAGTGACAAGCATTAAGCATAGCAAAGTCATAGCAACATCAATCTCAGAACATAAGGGATACTAGGGGATCAAACCCTAACAAAACTAACTCGATTACATGATAAATCTCATCCAACCCATCACCGTCCAAATTTTTTTTACCCTTGTAGATCATGGTGAACGTAGTAATTTCAAAATTTTTTCCTACGCACACATTGTTGGGGAACGTAGTAATTTCAAAAAAATTTCCTACGCACACGCAAGATCATGGTGATGCATAGCAACGAGGGGGAGAGCATGATCTACGTACCCTTGTAGATCGCAACGGAAGCGTTGACACACCGTAGAGGAAGTAGTCGTATGTCTTCTTCCCGATCCGACAGATCCAAGCACCGTTACTCCGGCACCTCCGAGTTCTTAGCACACGTACAGCTCGATGACGATCCCCGGGCTCTGATCCAGCAAAGCTTCGGGGAGGAGTCCTGTCAGCACGACGGCGTGGTGACGATCTTGATGTTCTACCGACGCAGAGCTTCGCCTAAGGACTACAATGATATGATCGAGGTGGAATATGGTGGCAGGGGGCACCGCACACGGCTAAGGAACGATCTCAATGATCAACTTGTGTGTCCTAGGGTGCCCCCCTGCCCCCGTATATAAAGGAGCAAGGGGGAGGCCGGCCGGCCCTATGGGGCGCGCCAAGGGGAGGGGGAGTCCTCCTCCTAGTGGAAGTAGGACTCCCCTTTCCTAATCCAATTAGGAAACCCTAAGGGGGAAGGAAAGAGGGGGAGAGGAAGAGGGAAAGAGGGGCCGCGCCCCCCTCCCTAGTCCAATTCGGACTCCCCATGTCGGGGGGGGGGGCACCTCCTAGGCCGCAGCCCTCTCTCTCCCCTAAGGCCCAATAAGGCCCATTACTTCCCCGGAGGGTTCCGGTAACCCTTTCGGTACTCCGGTTTTCTCCGAAATCACCCGGAACACTTCCGATGTCCGAATATAACCGTCCAATATATCAATCTTTATGTCTCAACCATTCCGAGACTCCTCGTCATGTCCGTGATCGTATCCGGGACTCCGAACTAACTTCGGTACATCAAAATGCATAAACTCATAATAATTGTCATCGTAACGTTAAGCGTGCGGACCCTACGGTTCGAGAACAATGTATACATGACCGAGACACGTCTCCGGTCAATAACCAATAGCGGGACCTGGATGCCCATATTCGCTCCTACATATTCTACGAAGATCTTTATCGGTCAGACCGCATAACAACATACGTTGTTCCCTTTGTCATCGGTATGTTACTTCCCGAGATTTGATCGTCGGTATCCAATACCTAGTTCAATCTCGTTACCGGCAAGTCTCTTTACTCATTCTGTAATACATCATCCCACAACTAACTCATTAGTTGCAATGCTTGCAAGGCTTATGTGATGTGCATTACCGAGAGGGCCCAGAGATACCTCTCCGACAATCGGAGTGACAAATCCTAATCTCGAAATACGCCAACCCAACATCTACCTTTGAAGACACCTGTAGAGCTCCTTTATAATCACCCAGTTATGTTGTGACGTTTGGTAGCACACAAAGTGTTCCTCTGGTAAACGGGAGTTGCATAATCTCATAGTCATAGGAACATGTATAAGTCATGAAGAAAGCAATAGGAACATACTAAACGATCGGGTGCTAAGCTAATGGAATGGGTCAGGTCAATCACATCATTCAACTAATGATGTGACCTCGTTAATCAAATAACAACACTTTGTTTATGGTTAGGAAACATAACCATCTTTGATTAACGAGCTAGTCAAGTAGAGGCATACTAGTGACACTAAGTTTGTCTATGTATTCACACATGTATTATGTTTCCGGTTAATACAATTCTAGCATGAATAATAAACTTTTATCATGATATAAGGAAATAAATAATAACTTTATTATTGCCTCTAGGGCATATTTCCTTCAGTCTCCCACTTGCACTAGAGTCAATAATCTAGATTACACAGTAATGATTCTAACACCCATGGAGCCTTGGTGCTGATCATGTTTTGCTCGTGGAAGAGGCTTAGTCAACGGGTCTGCAACATTCAGATCCGTATGTATCTTGCAAATCTCTATGTCTCCCACCTGGACTAGATCCCGGATGGAATTGAAGCGTCTCTTGATGTGCTTGGTCCTCTTGTGAAATCTGGATTCCTTTGCCAAGGCAATTGCACCAGTATTGTCACAAAAGATTTTCATTGGAACCAATGCACTAGGTATAACACCTAGATCGGATATGAACTCCTTCATCCAGACTCCTTCGTTCGCTGCTTCCGAAGCAGCTATGTACTCCGCTTCACATGTAGATCCCGCTACGACGCTTTGTTTAGAACTGCACCAACTGACAGCTCCACCGTTTAATATAAACACGTATCCGGTTTGCGATTTAGAATCGTCCGGATGAGTGTCAAAGCTTGCATCAACGTAACCTCTTACGGTGAGCTCTTTGTCACCTCCATATACGAGAAACATATCCTTAGTCCTTTTCAGGTATTTCAGGATGTTCTTGACCGCTGTCCAGTGATCCACTCCTGGATTACTTTGGTACCTCCCTGCTAAACTTATAGCAAGGCACACATCAGGTCTGGTACACAACATTGCATACATGATAGAGCCTATGGCTGAAGCATAGGGAACATCTTTCATTTTCTCTCTATCTTCTGCAGTGGTCGGGCATTGAGTCTGACTCAACTTCACACCTTGTAACACAGGCAAGAACCCTTTCTTTGCTTGATCCATTTTGAACTTCTTCAAAATCTTGTCAAGGTATGTGCTTTGTGAAAGTCCAATTAAGCGTCTTGATCTATCTCTATAGATTTTTATGCCTAATATGTATGCAGCTTCACCGAGGTCTTTCGTTGAAAAACTCTTATTCAAGTATCCCTTTATGCTATCCAGAAATTCTATGTCATTTCCAATCAGTAATATGTCATCCACATATAATATCAGAAATGCTACAGAGCTCCCACTCACTTTATTGTAAATACAGGCTTCTCCGAAAGTCTGTATAAAACCAAATGCTTTAATCACACTATCAAAGCGTTTATTCCAACTCCGAGAGGCTTGCACCAGTCCATAAATGGATCGCTGGAGCTTGCACACTTTTTTAGCTCCCTTTGGATTGACAAAATCTTCCGGTTGCATCATATACAACTCTTCTTCCAGAAATCCATTCAGGAATGCAGTTTTGACATCCATTTGCCAAATTTCATAATCATAAAACACGACAATTGCTAACATGATTCGGACAGATTTAAGCATCACTACGGGTGAGAAGGTCTCATCATAGTCAACCCCCTGAACTTGTCGAAAACCTTTTGCGACAAGTCGAGCTTTATAGACAGTAATATTACCGTCAGCGTCAGTCTTCTTCTTGAAGATCCATTTATTCTCAATTGCTTGCCGATCATCGGGAAAGTCAACCAAAGTCCATACTTTGTTCTCATACATGGATCCCATCTCAGATTTCATGGCTTCAAGCCACTTTGCGGAATCTGGGCTCACCATCGCTTCTTCATAGTTCGTAGGTTCATCATGATCTAGCAGCATGATTTCCAGAACAGGATTACCGTACCACTCTGGTGCGGATCTCACTCTGGTTGATCTACGAGGTTCAGTAGTATCTTGTCCTGAAGTTTCATGATCATCATCATTAGCTTCCTCACTAATTGGTATAGGTGTCGCAGAAACAGTTTTCTGTGATGTACTACTTTCCAATAAGGGAGTAGGTACAGTTACCTCGTCAAGATCTACTTTCCTCCCACTCACTTCTTTCGAGAGAAACTCCTTCTCTAGAAAGGATCCATTCTTAGCAACAAATATCTTGCCTTCGGATCTATGATAGAAGGTGTACCCAACAGTCTCCTTTGGGTATCCTATGAAGACACATTTCTCTGACTTGGGTTCGAGCTTATCAGGTTGAAGCTTTTTCACATAAGCATCGCAGCCCCAAACTTTAAGAAACGACAACTTTGGTTTCTTGCCAAACCATAGTTCATAAGGCGTCATTTCAACGGATTTTGATGGTGCCCTATTTAACGTGAATGCGGCCGTCTCTAAAGCATAACCCCAAAACGATAGCGGTAAATCAGTAAGAGACATCATAGATCGTACCATATCTAGTAAAGTACGATTACGACGTTCGGACACACCATTACGCTGTGGTGTTCCGGGTGGCGTGAGTTACGAAACTATTCCACAATTTTTCAAATGTACACCAAACTCATAACTCAAATATTCTCCTCCACGATCAGATCGTAGAAACTTTATTTTCTTGTTACGATGATTTTCAACTTCACTCTGAAATTCTTTGAACTTTTCAAATGTTTCAGACTTATGTTTCATTAAGTAGATATACCCATATCTGCTTAAGTCATCTGTGAAGGTGAGAAAATAACGATATCCACCACGAGCCTCAATATTCATCGGACCACATACATCGGTATGTATGATTTCCAATAAATCTGTTGCTCTCTCCATAGTACCGGAGAACGGTGTTTTAGTCATCTTGCCCATGAGGCACGGTTCGCAAGTACCAAGTGATTCATAATCAAGTGGTTCCAAAAGTCCATCAGTATGGAGTTTCTTCATGCGCTTTATACCGATATGACCTAAACGGCAGTGCCACAAATAAGTTGCACTGTCATTATCAACTCTGCATCTTTTGGTTTCAACATTATGAATATGTGTGTTACTACTATCGAGATTCATCAAAAATAGACCACTCCTCAATGGTGCATGAGCATAAAAGATATTACTCATATAAATAGAACAACCATTATTCTCTGATTTAAATGAATAACCGTCTCGCATCAAACAAGATCCAGATATAATGTTCATGCTCAATGCTGGCACCAAATAACAATTATTTAGGTCTAATATTAATCCCGAAGGTAGATGTAGAGGTAGCGTGCCGACCGCGATCACATCGACTTTGGAACCGTTTTCCACGCGCATCGTCACCTCGTCCTTTGCCAGTGTTCGCTTAATCCGTAGTCCCTGTTTCGAGTTGCAAATATTAGCAACAGAACCAGTATCAAATACCCAGGTGCTACTGCGAGCTCTAGTAAGGTACACATCAATAACATGTATATCACATATACCTTTGTTCACCTTGCCATCCTTCTTATCCGCCAAATACTTGGGGCAGTTCCGCTTCCAGTGACCAGTCTGCTTGCAGTAGAAGCACTCAGTTTCAGGCTTAGGTCCAGACTTGGGTTTCTTCTCTTGAGCAGCAACTTGCTTGCCGTTCTTCTTGAAGTTCCCCTTCTTCTTCCCTTTGCCCTTTTTCTTGAAACTAGTGGTCTTGCTGACCATCAACACTTGATGCTCCTTTTTGATTTCTACCTCCGCAGCTTTTAGCATTGCGAAGAGCTCGGGAATAGTCTTGTTCATTCCTTGCATATTATAGTTCATCACGAAGCTCTTGTAGCTTGGTGGCAGTGATTGGAGAATTCTGTCAATGACGCAATCATCTGGAAGATTAACTCCCATCTGAATCAAGTGATTATTATACCCAGACATTTTGAATATATGCTCACTGACAGAACTGTTCTCCTCCATCTTGCAGCTATAGAATTTATTGGAGACTTCATATCTCTCAATCCGGGCATTTTCTTGAAATATCAACTTCAACTCCTGGAATATCTCATATGCTCCATGACGTTCAAAACGTCGTTGAAGTCCCGATTCTAAGCCGTAAAGCATGGCACACTAAACTATCGAGTAGTCATCAGCTTTGCTCTGTCAGACGTTCATAACATCTGGTGTTGCTTCAGCAGCAGGCCTGGCACCCAGCGGTGCTTCCAGGACGTAATTCTTCTGAGCAGCAATGAGGATAATCCTCAAGTTACGGACCCAGTCCGTGTAATTGCTACCATCATCTTTCAACTTTGCTTTCTCAAGGAATGCATTAAAATTCAACAGAACAACAGCACGAGCCATCTATCTACAATCAACATAAACAAGCAAGATACTATCAGGTACTAAGTTCATGATAAGTTTAAGTTCAATTAATCAAATTACTTAAGAACTCCCACTTAGATAGACATCCCTATAATCCTCTAAGTGATAACGTGATCCAAATCAACTAAACCATAACCGATCATCACGTGAGATGGAGTAGTTTTCAATGGTGAACATCGCTATGCTGATCATATCTACTATATGATTCACGCTCAACCTTTCGGTCTCCGTGTTCCGAGGCCATATCTGCATATGCTAGGCTCGTCAAGTTTAACCTGAGTATTCTGCGTGTGCAAAAACTGGCTTGCACCCGTTGTAGATGGACGTAGAGCTTATCACACCCGACCATCACGTGGTGTCTGGGCACGACGAACTTTGGCAACGATGCATATTCAGGGAGAACACTCCTTGATAATTTAGTGAGAGATCATCTTATAATGCTACCGTCAATCAAAGCAAGATAAGATGCATAAAAAGATAAACATCACATGCAATCAATATAAGTGATACGATATGGCCATCATCATCTTGTGCTTGTGATCTCCATCTCCAAACCACCGTCATGATCACCATCGTCACCGGCGCGACACCTTGATCTCCATCATAGCATCGTTGTCGTCTCGCCAATCTTATGCTTCCACGACTATCGCTACCGCTTAGTGACAAAGTAAAGCATTACATCGCGATTGCATTGCATACAATAGAGCGACAACCATATGGCTCCTGCCAGTTGCCGATAACTCGATTACAAAACATGATCATCTCATACAATAAAATTTAGCATCATGTCTTGGCCATATCACATCACAACATGCCCTGCAAAAACAAGTTAGACATCCTCTACTTTGTTGTTGTAAGTTTTACGTGGCTGCTACGGGCTTAAGTAAGAACCAATCTCACCTACGCATCAAAACCACAACCATAGTTTGTCAAATAAACTCCGTTTTAACCTTCGCAAGGACCGGGCGTAGCCACACTCGGTTCAACTAAAGTTGGAGAAACTGACACCCGCCAGCCACCTGTGTGCAAAGCACGGCGGTAGAACCAGTCTCGGGTAAGCGTACGCGTAATGTCGGTCCGGGCCGCTTCATCCAACAATACCGCCGAACCAAAGTATGACATGCTGGTAGGCAGTATGACTTATATCGTCCACAACTCACTTGTGTTCTACTCGTGCAAATAACATCAAACCATAAAACCTTGGCTCGGATGCCACTGTTGGGGAACGTAGTAATTTCAAAAAAAATTCCTACGCACACGCAAGATCATGGTGATGCATAGCAACGAGGGGGAGAGCATGATCTACGTACCCTTGTAGATCGCAACGGAAGCGTTGACACAACGTAGAGGAAGTAGTCGTACGTCTTCTTCCCGATCCGACCGATCCAAGCACCGTTACTCCGGCACCTCCGAGTTCTTAGCACACGTACAGCTCGATGACGATCCCCGGGCTCCGATCCAGCAAAGCTTCGGGGGAGGAGTCCTGTCAGCACGACGGCGTGGTGACGATCTTGATGTTCTACCGACGCAGAGCTTCGCCTAAGCACTACAACGATATGATCGAGGTGGAATATGGTGGCAGGGGGCACCGCACACGGCTAAGGAACGATCTCAATGATCAACTTGTGTGTCCTAGGGTGCCCCCTGCCCCCGTATATAAAGGAGCAAGGGGGAGGCCGGCCGGCCCTATGGGGCGCGCCAAGGGGAGGGGGAGTCCTCCTCCTAGTGGAAGTAGGACTCCCCTTTCCTAATCCAATTAGGAAACCCTAAGGGAGGAGGAAAGAGGGGGAGAGGGAGAGGGAAAGAGGGGCCGCGCCCCCCTCCCTAGTCCAATTCGGACTCCCCACGTGGGGGGGGGGGGGGCGCCACCTCCTAGGCCGCAGCCCTCTCTCTCCCCTAAGGCCCAATAAGGCCCATTACTTCCCCGGAGGGTTCTGGTAACCCTTTCGGTACTCCGGTTTTCTCCGAAATCACCCGGAACACTTCCGGTCTCCGAATATAGCCGTCCAATATATCAATCTTTATGTCTCGACCATTCCGAGACTCCTCATCATGTCCGTGATCATATCCGGGACTCCGAACTAACTTCGGTACATCAAAATGCATAAACTCATAATAACTGTCATCGTAACGTTAAGCGTGCGGACCCTACAGTTCGAGAACAATGTAGACATGACCGAGACACATCTCCGGTCAATAACCAATAGGGGGACCTGGATGCCCATATTGGCTGCTACATATTCTACGAAGATCTTTATCGGTCAGACCGCATAACAACATACGTTGTTCCCTTTGTCATCGGTATGTTACTTGCCCGAGATTCGATCGTCGGTATCCAATACCTAGTTCAATCTCGTTACCAGAAGTCTCTTTACTCGTTCTGTAATACATCACCCCGCAACTAACTCATTAGTTGCAATGCTTGCAAGGCTTATGTGATGTGCATTACCGAGAGGGCCCAGAGATACCTCTCCGACAATCGGAGTGACAAATCCTAATCTCGAAATACGCCAACCCAACATCTACCTTTGGAGACACCTGTAGAGCTCCTTTATAATCACCCAGTTACGTTGTGACGTTTGGTAGCACACAAAGTGTTCCTCTGGTGAACGGGAGTTGCATAATCTCATAGTCATAGGAACATGTATAAGTCATGAAGAAAGCAATAGCAACATACTAAACGATCGGGTGCTAAGCTAATGGAATGGGTCATGTCAATCAGATCATTCAACTAATGATGTGACCTTGTTAATCAAATAACAACACTTTGTTTATGGTTAGGAAACATAACCATCTTTGATTAACGAGCTAGTCAAGTAGAGGCATACTAGTGACACTAAGTTTGTCTATGTATTCACACATGTATTATGTTTCCGGTTAATACAATTCTAGCATGAATAATAAACTTGTATTATGATATAAGGAAATAAATAATAACTTTATTATTGCCTCTAGGGCATATTTCCTTCAGTTGTAACTATGTCAAGCCAGCATTCAAGTTTTCAGCATAGATCATAACTAACCACACTTGCAATAATTCTCAGGTCTCATAATTACTCATATCAATAGCATAATCAACTAGCAAGTCATAATAATAAATCTCGGATGAGAACACTTTCTCAAAACAATCATAATATGATATAACAAGATGGTATCTCGCTAGCCCTTTCTGAGACTGCAAAACATAAATGTAGAGCACCTTTAAAGATCAAGGACTGACTAGACATTGTAATTCATGGTAAAAGAGATCCAATCATAGTCACACCCAACATAGATTAATAGTGATGAATGCAAATGACAGCTGTGCTCTCCAGCTAGTGCTTTTTAATAAGAGGGTGATGACTCAACATAAAAGTAAATGGATAGGCCGTTCGCAGAGGGAAGCAGGGATTTGTAGAGGTGCCAGAGCGGTTTTGAAATAGAGATAAATTGTATTTTGAGCGGTATACTTTCATTGTAATCGTAGAAACTAAGAGATGGCGATATCTTCCATGCTAAACACATTATAGGCGGTCCCAAACAGAATGGTAAAGTTTATACTCCCCCTCCATGAACAAGCATCAATCCATGGCTTGCTCGAAACAACGAGTGCCTCCAACATACATCAGGTCCCAGGGGGAGTTTTGTTTGCAATTAATTTTGATTTAGTTTGCATAAAGCATGGGACTGAGCATCCTGGTGACCAGCCATTTTCTCGTGAGTGAGGAACGGAGTCCACTCCTCTTGAGAATAACCCGCCTAACACAGAAGATAAGGATAGCCTTGGTTGATACATGAGCTATTCGAGCATACAAAACAGAATGTTTATTTGAAGGTTTAGAGTTTGGCACATACAAATTTACTTGGAACGGCAGGTAGATACCACATATAGGAAGGTATAGTGGACTCATCTGGAATAACTTTGGGGTTTAATGGATTGGATGCACAAGCAGTATTCCCTCTTAGTACAAGTGAAGGCTAGCAAAAGACTGGGAAGCGACCAACTAGAGAGCGACAACAGCCATGTACATGCATTAAAATTAATAAACATTGGATGCAAGCATGAGTAGGATACAATCCACCATGAACATAAATATCGTGAAGGCTATGTTGATTTGTTTCAACTACATGCGTGAACATGTGCCAAGTCAAGTCACTTAAATAATTCAAAGGAGGATACCACCCCATCATACCACATCATAACCATCTCAATAGCATGTTGGCACACAAGGTAAATCATTATAACTCATAGCTAATCAAGCATGACACAAGCAACTATGATCTCTAATTGTCATTGCAAACATGTTTATGCATAATAAGCTGAATCAAGAATGAGGGACTCATCATATTTACAAAAACAAAAGAGGTCGAGTTCATACCAGCTTTTCTCATCTCAGTCAGTCCATCATATATCATCATAATTGCCTTTCACTTGCATGACCGAACGGTGTGAATAATAATAAGAGTGTACGTGCATTGGACTAAGCTGGAATCTGCGAGCATTAAATAAATAGGAGAAGACAAGGCAATATGGGCTCTTGGTTAAATCAACAATAATGCATATAAGAGCCACTTCAACAATTTAATTATGGTCTTATCCTACTGACCCCCAAAGAAAAGAAAAGAAATAAAACTATTTACACGGGAAAGCTCCCAACAAGCAAAAGAAGAACGGGAAATATTTTTGGGTTTTCTTTTTAATTATTACTACTATAGCAGAAAAATAAACTCCTACTAATTTTTTTGGTTTTTCTTAAGGTTTAACAAACACACAAGAGGAAAGCATAAAAAGGAAAATAAACTAGCATGGATGATACAGTGAAAAAGTATGAGCACCGACATCTAGCAATGAGTGTGTGTGAGCATAAATGTAATGTTGGTGAGAAATATGTACTCCCCCAAGCTTAGGCTTTTGGCCTAAGTTGGTCTATGGCCACGGCTGGCCTGGCGGATATCCATAATAATAGTTGGGGTCGTACTGCGATGAGGAAGAAGAAGGTTCCGATTTCCACTGGTTGGCAATCATCTCCGGATCCCACTGATAGTTAGACTGTCGTGAAGGATCAAATTGTGGTTCCGGTTCTGGCTCCTCGGCTGGTGCAGGGTTCCGGTAGGCGTGAATAGCCGTCAACAGAACAAGGTACGTGACTACAGTCAAATCAAACAAAGAAGGAGCAGGCAAGGTAATAGTCTCAGGGTGATGTTTATTAAAGAACAATTGATATTTAAGCTCTCCTGCCCTATTCTTAACAATAAAATCATGTGCCACCATACTTTTATGATCTAGATAAACATGGGGCAGCACCTTTTCTTCCTTCTCAGCATGCCTAATAGGTATGTTAAAATGTGCGGCTAGTCATGTAGCATAGATGCCTCCAAAGATGGGGCCCTTAGTACGGTTCATATTTAACCGTACAACAATAATACCGCCCATACTAAAAGTGTTATCACTGTATAAACCTTGGAGTAGAATAATTATATCAGGGATACTAAGGTTTCCACAGTTTCCGCGTCCAATTAAACAACGGCTAGCAAATAATGCAAAGTAATGTAAAACAGGAAAATGTATGCTAGTGATTCATGCATCGGAAACCTTCCTGGTTTCTCCTACAGTGATATTATTAATAAATCCCTCCACATCATCATGATGTGGTTCTTCTGTCTTGCCCTCAAAAGGGACTAAACAAATCCGACAGAAATCATAAAGTGACATCTCCTTATGCTCATCATATAAATGAAACTCCACCGTGGGTGGTGAGTTCCTAGAATGAAAACGAAAGTTTTGCACAAAGGTATTTGTGAGTAAGAGATACTGATCGCATTGGTCGTGGAGGAAAGTGGTGAGGCCTGCATTGTGAGCCAATTCATGAAAATCTTCATAGATACCGGCTGCTCTCAAGAAATCATCAGAAGGCCATTCACACGCCCGAATCTCCGCGGTGCGCGGCAAATTATACTTAGGCTTCGGTGCCTTTTCCTTCGAGCTTTGGCTCGATGAGACCCTCAAGAATCTCCTCATTATATTCTGAAAAATTCTGAAATTTTTAGTAACTTCAAACAAAAGTGAACCAACTTCAACAAAACTGATAGCAACTACTCCTACAAGTGCCTACAGCCTATATCATGCATCAAAACTACTTGGAACCATATATATTTGACATGCAAGCTCAAGAACATGGTCACCTATGCAACATAAATTTGCAAAGAATAAAGCACTAGAACAAAAACTAATTGGACCAATGGAGGAGTCACATACCAAGGAACAATCTCCCCAAGTAGTTTTGCGAGAGATGCTTTGAGCAAGAAGATCGAAAATCACAGCAAAAGTGGTTGGAACTCGTGCTTGAGTTGGTTTTTCGGGTTTGTGTGAGACAGAGGAAGAAGATGGGTGCTGGGATAAGTGGAGGAGGGCCACCATGGGCCCACGAGGCAGGGGGCGCTCCCTAGAGGGGGGGGGCACCCACCACCCTCGTGGCCAGGTGGTAGCTCCTCCCACGGTAATTTTTGCACAGTAAATCCTCAAATATTCCTGAAAAAATCATATTAAATTGGCATGTCATTCCGAGGACTTTTATTTTCGGGATATTTTTATATTACACGGATAAGCCAGGAAACAGACAGAAAAATACTATTTTTTACTTTATTTCTACTAAATAACACAAAGTATAGAGAGGGTACAGAAGGTTTGTGCTTCTAGTTTCATCCATCTCATGCTCATCAAAAAGAATCCACTAACAAGGTTGATCAAGTCTTGTTAACAAACTCATTCCGATAATCATGAAACCGGAGAAATTTTGAATAACGCTAAGTTACCTCAATGGGGATATGCACATCCCCTATAATAAGTATATCATATTTCTTTTTAACAATAGGAAGAGAAAATACAAAACCTCCAAATATAATCGATGGAATTTTTCCGATAGAATTGATACTATGAACTTGAGGTTGTTTCCTCGGAAAGTGTACCGTATGCTCATTACCATTAACATGAAAAGTGACATTGCCTTTGTTGCAATCAATAACAGCCCCTGCAGTATTAAGAAAAGGTCTTCCAAGAATAATAGACATACTATCATCCTCGGGAATATCAAGAATAACAAAGTCCGTTAAAATCGTAACGTTTGCAACCACAGCAGGCACATCCTCACAAATACCGACAGGTATAGCAGTTGATTTATCAGCCATTTGCAAAGATATTTTGGTAGGTGTCAGCTTATTCAACTCAAGTCTACGGTATAAAGAGAGAGGCATAACACTAACACCGGCCCCAAGATCACATAAAGCAGTTTTAATATAATTTCTTTTAATGGAGCAAGGTATAGTAGGTACTCCGGGATCTCCAAGTTTCTTTGGTATTCCACCATTAAAAGTATAATTAGGAAGCATGGTGGAAATCTCAGCTTTCGGTATCTTTCTTTTATTAGTAATGATATCCTTCATATATTTAGCATAATGATTTGTTTTGAGCACATCAGTTAATCGCATACGCAAAAAGATAGGCCTAATCATTTCAGCAAAGCGCTCAAAATCCTCATCATCCTTTTTCTTGGATGGTTTTGGAGGAAAAGGCATGGGTTTCTGAACCCAAGGTTCCCTTTCTTTACCATGTTTCCTAGCAACAAAGTCTCTTTTATCATAACGTTGATTCTTAGATTGTGGGTTATCAAGATCAACAGTAGGTTCAATTTCTACATCATTGTCATTACTAGGTTGAGCCTCATCATGAACATCATCATTAATATTTTCATTAGGTTCATGTTCATTACCAGATTGTGTTTCAGCAGCAGACATAGATATATCATTTGGATTATCAGGTGGTTCAGCAATAGGTTCACTAGAATTTTGCACAGTTCTATCATTTTTCTTTTTTTTCTTTTTAGAAGAACTAGGAACATCAATATTATTTCTCTGAGAATCTTGCTCGATTCTCTTAGGGTGGCCTTCAGGATACAAAGGTTCCTGAGTCATTCTACCAATTCTAGTAGCCACTCTAACAGCATAATCATTTTTCTTACTATTCATTTCATCAAGCACTTCTTTCTGAGCTTTAAGCACTTGTTCTACTTGAGTGGTAACCATAGAAGCATGTTTGCTAACAAGTTTAAGTTCTCCTTTAATATTAGCCATATAATCACCCAAGCGTCTAATCATATAAGCATTTTCTTTCAATTGTCTACCAAAATAAGCATTGAAGTCGTCTTGTTTATACATAAAGTTATCAAACTCATCCAAGCACTGACTAGCAATTTTAGTAGGAGGAACTTTAGCTTTATCATATCTATAGAGAGAATTTACCTTTACTACCTATGCCGGGATATCAGGGCCCGGAGGTTCTTCAATAAATAAAGAATTGAGATCATAAGTTTCTTCAACATGCGGTGAATTAAGACCATGTATTTCTTCAATAGGACGTAAATTCTTAACGTCTTCAGCTTTAATACCTTTCTCTTTCATAGATTTCTTTGCCTCTTGCATATCTTCGGGACTGAGAAATAGAACACGTCTCTTCTTCGGAGTTGGTTTAGGAATAAATTCAGTAATTGGAGCAGGAGCTGGCTCAGGAGGTGCCCAATTATTTTCATTTGTCAACATATTATTCAATAAGATTTCAGCTTCATCCGGTGTTCTTTCCCTGAAAAGAGAACCAGCACAACTATCCAGGTAATCTCTGGAAGCATCGGTTAGTCCATTGTAAAAGATATCAAGTATTTTGGGTTTCTTAAGAGGATGATCAGGCAAAGCATTAAGTAACTTGAGAAGCCTCCCCCAAGCTTGTGGGAGACTCTCTTCTTTAATTTGCACAAAGTTGTATATTTCCCTCAAAGCAGCTTGTTTCTTATGAGCAGGGAAATATTTAGCAGAGAAGTAATAAATCATATCCTAGGGACAACACACACAACCAGGATCAAGAGAATTAAACCATATATTAGCTCACCCTTTAATGAGAATGGAAATATTTTGAGTATATAAAAGTAATGCGCTCTCTCATGATTAGTGAACAGGGCAGCTATATCATTTAACTTAGTAAGATGTGCCACAACAGTTTCAGATTCATGGCCATAAACGGATCAGATTCAACCAAAGTAATTATATCAGGATTAACAGAGAATTCATAATCCTTATCAGGAACACATATAGGTGAAGTAGCAAAAGCAGGGTCGGGTTTCATTTTATCTCTAAGTGATTCTTTGTTCCATTTAATTAATAACCTCTTAAGCTCATATCTATCTTTGCAAGCTAAAATAGCGGCAGAAGATTCCATATCAAAATGATAGCCCTCAAGAATAACAGGCGTATTTTCATCAACATATTCAGATTCAATAATTTCTTTTTCTCTGGCCCTAGCAATTTGTTCATCAAGAAATTCACCAAGGGGCACAGTAGTATCAGGCATAGAAGTAGTTTCATCACAAGTATCATGCATAGCAGAAGTGGCATCATCAATAACATGTGACATATCGGAACGAATAACAGAAGCAGGTGTAGGTGTCGCTAGCTTACTCATAACAGAAGGTGAATCCAGTACAGAGCTAGATGGAAGTTCCTTACCTCCCCTCGTAGTTGAGGGATAGATCTTGGTTTTTGGATCTCTCAAGTTCTTCATAATGATAAGAAGATATAAATCCCAAGTGACTCAAAGAATAGAGCTATGCTCCTCGGCAATGGCGGCAGAAATTAGTCTTGATAACCAACAAGTATAGGGGATCGCAACAGCTTTCGCAAGTAGAGTATTCAACCCAAATTTATTGATTCGACACAAGGGGAGCCAAAGAATATTCTCAAGTATTAGCAACTGAGTTATCAATTCAACCACACTTGGAAACTTAGTATCTGCAGCAATGTGTTTAGTAGCACAGTAATATGATAGTAGTGGTAACGGCAACAAAAGTAAAGACAGCAAAAGTAATGTTTTTGGTATTTTGTAGTGATTGTAACAGTAGCATCGGAAAAGTAAATAAGCGAGAACCAGTATATGGAAAACTCGTAGGCACCGGATCAGTGATGGATAATTATGCCGGATGCGGTTCATCATGTATCAGTCATAACATAGGGTGACACAGAACTAGCTCCAATTCGTCAATGTAATGTAGGCATGTATTCCGTAGATAGTCATACGTGCTTATGGAAAAGAACTTGCATGACATCTTTTGTCCTACCCTCCCGTGGCAGCGGGGACCTATTGGAAACTTAGGGATATTAAGGCCTCCTTTTAATAGAGAACCGGAACAAAGCATTAGCACATAATGAATACATGAACTCCTCAAACTACGGTCATCACCAGGAGTGGTCCCAATTATTGTCACTTCAGGGTTGCCGGATCATAACACATAGTAGGTGACTATAGACTTGCAATATAGGATCAAGAACTCACATATATTCATGAAAACATAAAGGTTCAGATCTGAAATCATGGCACTCGGGCCCTAGTGACAAGCATTAAGCATAGCAAAGTCATGGCAACATCAATCTCAGAACATAATGGATACTAGGGATCAAACCCTAACAAAACTAACTCGATTACATGATAAATCCCATCCAACCCATCACCGTCCAGCAAGCCTACGATGGAATTACTCACGCACGGTGGTGAGCATCATGAAATTGGTGATGGAGGATGGTTGATGATGACGACGACGACGAATCCCCCTCTTCGGAGCCCCGATTGTACTCCAGATCAGCCCTCCCGAGAGGTTTTAGGGCTTGGCGGCGGCTCCGTATCGTAAAACACGATGATTTCTTATCTCTGATTTTTCTCTCTCCGAAAGAGAATATATAGAGGTGGAGTTGGCATCGGAGGGTTTCCAGGGGGCCCACGAGGTAGGGGGGCGTGCCCTAGGGGGGGGGGGGGGAGGGCGCCCCCACCCTCATGAGAAGTGTGTGGGCCCCCTGGTCTTCATCTTTGGCGAGGATTTTTTATTGTTTTTTCTAAGATGTTCCGTGGAGTTTCAGGTCATTCTGAGAATATTTGTTTTCTGCACATAAAACAACACCATGGCAATTCTGCTGAAAACAGCGTCAGTCCGGGTTAGTTCCATTCAAATCATCCAAGTTAGAGTCCAAAACAAGGGCAAAAGTGTTTGGAAAAGTAGATACGACGGAGACGTATCATGTAGCGCCCCCACCGCAAACCCTATGCAAGCCACGCGCGCGCCGCGGTCCGGCCAGCTCGACGAAGCGCCCCGCATTGAAGCACGCACACGCATGCCGGCAAGCAAGCCAGCTGCGACGCCGTGGTTGCTAGGCGGCATCTCCTCTCTCTCCAGTGAGAGGCCGTGGTCGATAGGGGCCAGTGGGAGGGAGGAAGTTCCTGGGTGGCGATAGAAAGGAGGAAGTGCCTGGGCGGCGGAAGGGAGGAGGTGCCTGGGAGGCGGCGGCGCGATTTGAATGGGGGAATCGATGGGAGTGGGAGTTAGGGCTTTGGGTGATGGAAGGAAGGAGCGGAGGGAGGGGGCATCGTGGTCTGGGATGGATGGATGTATGTGGATAGATGGATGGATGGATGTGTGCCATGTCATCGATCCGTGGCACAAACCTGTCCACCAATGAGAATTAAGTTTATTTCCTGAGTGTAAAAATGATTTTTCTAAGAGCATATGAAATCTTTGATGGAAAATTAGACCATATTTTCTGAAAATGATTCAATATTAAGCACGTGTGTGTATATTGGGAAGGGGGTTTGATTTCTTTGCACGAAAATTTCATTTTTCATTATTCTAGTGTGTCAAAATTGAGTTTTTTTGTGAAGGACCTAGCAAAACTTTGTTGCAAAATTGTCCCAAATAAATTTTCTAAGATTAAGTTTTCATTTTCTTTGGACGAAAAAATTATTTTCCATTTTTTGAGTGCCCAAAATGAGGTTTTTTTGTGAATGATCTACCAAATAATTGTTGTAAAATTGGACCAATTTTTTTCTAAAACAATAGGACATATTTAATTCACAATTGACCAAATGGTTGGGTGTCAAAAGTTTTGATCCACCTCTCATGAAAAGACAAATTTCCGCTGATTTAGCTGGAAGCAGGTCAAATTTGAACTGTAGCTGCCTCATAGTTTGCTCTTTATTTTTTCCAAAAATAATTTCTTGATACATAAGTATCTATTTAATCAAAGAAATATCAAATTTTTTCCAAGATTCAACCACTAGCTAGGAACGGTCAAGCCCGCCGTTTTGACCGCATTTTGAAACGGGCATAAAAAATTCAAAAAATTGGAAAACCTTCGCATTGTGTCATTATATGTGACCAAGTTTCCAGGAAAAATAATAAACTTGTAATACGACAATTATTTTAAAAAAGTGTTCTCAGAAATGAGCTATCATGCGTGAAGATTCATGGCTTTTCAAGCCAAATGATCAATCTTATGGCCACATTCATGGCATAGTTTGTTCAAATGATCTCATATTGTGCACAAGGGTGCATCTTGGAATTTCAAACAATGTTTTCTAAGGGAGTTTTCATTTTCTTTGCACAGAAAATTCATTTTCCATTTTTTGAGTGTCCGAAATGAGTTTTTTCTGAAGGACCTACCATATATTTGTTGCAAAATTGGACCAAATAAATTTTATAAAATACTAGGACATATTTAATTCAAAATTGATCAAATGGCTTGGTGTCAAAAGCCTTGATCCACCTCTGGTGAAAAAGACAAATTCCCACCGATTTAGTAGGAGGCGGGTCAAATTTGAACTGCAGTTGCCTCATAGTTTGCTCTTTATTTTTTTCAAAAATCATTTATAGGTACATAAGTATCTATTTAATTAGAGAAACATCAAAAGTTTTCCAAGATTCAACCACTAGCTAGGAACGGTCAAGCCCGCCGTTTTGACCGCATTTTGAAACGGGCATAAAAAATTCAAAAAATTGGAAAACCTTCGCATTGTGTCATTATATGTGACCAAGTTTCCAGGAAAAATAATAAACTTGTAATACGACAATTATTTTAAAAAAGTGTTCTCAGAAATGAGCTATCATGCGTGAAGATTCATGGCTTTTCAAGCCAAATGATCAATCTTATGGCCACATTCATGGCATAGTTTGTTAAAATGATCTCATATTGCGCACAAGGGTGCATCTTGGAATTTCAAACAATGTTTCCTAAGGGAGTTTTCATTTTCTTTGCACAGAAAATTCATTTTCCAGTTTTTGAGTGTCCGAAATGAGTTTTTTTGTGAAGGACCTACCATATATTTGTTGCAAAATTGGACCAAATAAATTTTATAAAATACTAGGACATATTTAATTTAAAATTGACCAAATGGCTTGGTGTCAAAATCCTTGATCCACCTCTGGTGAAAAAGACAAATTCCTGCCAATTTAGTAGGAAGCGAGTCAAATTTGAACTGCAGCTGCCTCATAGTTTGCTCTTTATTTTTTCCAAAAATCATTTATAGGTACATAAGTATCTATTTAATCAGAGAAACATCAAAAGTTTTCCAAGATTCAACCACTAGCTAGGAACGGTCAAGCCCGCCGTTTTGACCGCATTTTGAAACGAGCATAAAAAATTCAAAAAATTCAAATAATTGGAAAACCTTCGCATTGTGTCATTATATGTGACCAAGTTTCCAGGGAAAATAATAAACTTGTAATATGACAATTATTTTAAAAAAGTGTTATCAGAAATGAGCTATCATGCGTGAAGATTCATGGCTTTCAAGCCAAATGATCAATCTTATGGCCACATTCATGGCATAGTTTGTTCAAATGATCTCATATTGTGCACAAGGGTGCATCTTGGAATTCCAAACAATGTTGCCTAAGGGACTTCTAATTTTCTTTGCACGGAAAATTCATTTTCCATTTTTTGAGTGCCCGAAATGAGTTTTTTTGTGAAGGACCTACCATATATTTGTTGCAAAATTGGACCTAATCAATATTATAAAATACTAGGCCATATTTAATTCACAATTAACCAAATGGTTGGGTGTCAAAAGCCTTGATACACCTCTGGTGAAAAAGACAAATTTCCATCGATTCAATAGAAAATGGGTTAAATTTGAACTACAGCTGCCTTATAGTTTGCTCGCTATTTTTTCCAAAAATCATTTCTAGTTACATAAGTATCCATTTCATCAGAAATACATGGTTTGGTGGCGATACATCGAGGTTTGGACGGTGGCCGAGGGCCCCAACTCTAGAGCGCGTAAGCTCGCATGCCCGCCGCGTGGTCACCGCTTGACCGTGGCGTTGCCATGCATTCTGGGCAGCCTAGGCATGTCTAGTGGGTTGGGCACTCCCCAGGTAGGTGATAGGAAGAAAATTACAACATAAGATTCTCACGAGGAGACCGAACTATGCTCAAAGATGAATTAGCAGCCAAGTGTTTGATTAGTGGTACGGGAAATGCACATGGCCAATGGGCGTGAGTTTTGGCTGAGGATGATCATCTACTAATAAGAATTTCTTCACAAATTTTCAGCTCAAAAGGAGGATCCTAAGTGGTACTTCCTTCACAATGCTTCTAGGTGGACAAAAACTTTGGAAATTCGCCGAGGAAGATTTGCTGGGCAAATGGAGCTGAATTTTGTCATGAGGCAATGATTTAGATAGGAAAAAGTGCCCAAAAATTTCGAGGGCAATCAAGAATATATAAATAGCACTTCCTTCATAAAGTGCTGTTGTGAACAAAATAGGAAAATTAATATTGTTGAATTATTTTTGAACTAGGCAAGGAAGGAATTTTACATATTTGACGAAGATATGACCCAAAGAATTTATGAGATTTTTTCGGAATTTTGGGAAGGACAGAAATATAGGTTGCTTCACAACCTAGGGCAAAAATTGACACATGGACATGACACATAGGCAAAACTGATGAGGTGGCGCCTAGTGATACCAATCCACCATGATTTACAAGGTTATGATCATCTATATTGGTCATGATCATCTAAAAATAAGGCAGCGGACTAGTGCTGTGCTTTGTGACCATTTCGTGTAAGGAAATTACGACCTTTCTGACCAAAATGGTCGATATAGTTTAGGGTTTGGAGCCCCCCGAACAGCTTTTGACCAATTGGTCTCAAATGGTCATAGATCTATGACCAATTCTTCCAGGGTCACTGACAAAAGGTCACTAGTTGACATATTTCTTGTAGTGATCGCCGAGCCCACTATGGCGTCACGAGCAGAAGCTTTGTGGGCGAAGACCATTTTTCGTCAGGATAGGATGTACTTCTTGTCCCCTTTCAAACTGACCATTGTGGAATCCCTTCCCGCCTACATTTTGGGGGAAGAGGACCAAGGCCTCTCTCTCTATATATATAGGTTAGCCGCCACCATAGTAGGGGACTTGGACCCCGAACCCTCACTCTCTCACACCAACACAAGAACTGACCTCCTGAGGGTGTTCTTCCTCTGTACTAGTTCATCCTCAGCCCCTCGCGAGGCCAATCCACCCCAAAGCAGGAGTAGGGTCTTACACCGCAAGGTGGCCCGAACCTAGGTAAAGTTCCGTGTCCCTTTCCTTTCCTATTCATTGAGCTAGCCTGAGAGAGCGACGAGTTGGTAGGTCGGGGAGATCGAGTTCTTTGCACGCACCCAGAGTTCGAACCTTTGTTGGGTCTGCGGAGCCCTGAATTCGACATTTGGCGCGCTAGGTAGGAGTGTGTCGAAGATTCACCTCCTCATCTGCTGTACTGCACCCTCGCTGTTCAGTTCCCATGGCAGGCGTCACCCCACTGACCGGGCCACTTGGCACGTTCGAAAGCACCGTGGGCCAGTGGGCTTTCTCCCCCGCCTTGCGGTAGGTGCAATGGCCGCTAAAGTTCAGGCTAGAGTTGCCACCTCGATACAACGACGCGGCGGATCCGGCGGGGTTCCTCCAGGCATATGCGGAGCCTGTCTAGGCAGCCGACGGCGACGGCAAGGTCATGGCGAATTGGCTCCTCATGGCCCTTACGGGTGTGCCGCGCGCCTGGCTCCTGGGCTTGCCGGAGTCTTAAGTAGCCTCCTAGAAAGAGCTGCATGGCCTCTTCATCACGCGCTTCGCGTCACCGGCGCCCCACGCTCTCGCGGCCATCCTTGGCGGGTCACACACACTGGCCTCGGACCGCCACGTCAAGCAGTTCTTCCACCGGGTGGGCGCCGCTCATGCGCAGCGGGGAGCCCCTCCGGGCTAGGTGGCGCCTAAGGCCGACCTCACCTTCGACTCAAGGGACCACCCCGAGACCACGGTCCATGCAGATGCGCTCTGATAGAGGCGAAGGTGTCCCAATGTTTCGATGAGATGGTGGCTATCGTTTTCTGTGGGAGTTGACCTTGATGACCTGACTACTAACGTGCGAGGCGTCACACCTTAACAATCAGTAAACCAACTTCCGAGGGGTTATTGACCACGCCGGAGCACGATCAACCTGATCACGAGGGTACGTTTCCTGCGAGTAAATGAAGAACAAGCAAGAAACTGAGATTGCCATTTGGATATTGCGAATATAAGAGGAAAGCTTTATTAATGAAGGTGGGCTTCTGTGACGCCTTTGTCTGGTTGTTGAACACAAACGAAGTACGCAAAGTTGCAGCTATGGCGAACTTTTAATCTAAACAAAACCCAAAGTCTAAACGACACCCTAAGGGCTGTATATATTGAGGAAGAGAGGGGGGGGGGATTTTGTGGCCCTTGGAGGAGGGGTCCGAAACCAACCCTAACTCTTGTTTCCCCACACATACGGACTCTAAAAACAGCCTATACTTAAGTATTTCAAAATTACATGGGCCCGACCCAATAATAAGGTGACACAACACCTAGAATAGCCCCTGGATGAAATTTATGAAGTGGCATCTTGTATATTTCATCCAAGGCTTCATGCACTCCTTATAGTGGCTTCAAAGTCCTGAAATCATCACTTGTAACTCCGTTCTTATTCCCCTTGCGCATGCCATCATCTCCATGCTTGGTCTTGCTCCAGTGTTCATCTCTCTTATCCATGCCAGGCCCTTCATTTGTAAGCAAAACAAATGTATCGAATTTAGGCAACATCATATTCTCATGATGTAGCGACCAGACCTCAAACAGCCTGATCTCTGTGCTCTGGTGTCATCCCTGGATCAGTAATGCTGACTCCACACAGTACTCGGAGGATTTAATACAGAGTAGCAATCACACACTTATTACATCGAGTGTCTCCATAGAGAACTTATTACAATAAATATGGCTTAAGGCCATCTAATAACTATAACAGCGGAAGGCTTGGAAGATAAGTGAGTCCATCAACTCCAACGGCATCACTGAGTATAGAACCACGACCTAAAACTCCTTAATCATCGTCTGAAAAGTCTGCAACATTAACGTTGCAGGCCGAAATGGGTCAGCACATGGAATATGCTGGCAATGTAACACATAGAGAGTAATGGAATGAAACAGCTATACTATATGCATATTTGGCTGGTGGAAAGCTCTATGGTTACAGTTTTGCGTAAAGCCAATTTTTCCCTACTTCAAAGGAATAGATTTATTTAACTATCATGGTAATTGTTAAACATTGAGAATGGTTGACAGCATTCTCAATCCCAATTAGGCATCATCATTAAACATAGCCCAACAAAATTAATTTAGAGTAACATGTTGAGATTCACATGATAATCCAGGTACTAGATACTCAAGATGTCCATAACCGGGGACACGGCTAACCATGATTAGTTTATTACACTCTGCAGAGGTTTGCGCACTTTTCCCCACAAGACTCGATCGCCTCCGTTTGGTTTCTCGCACTACTTGGTGTTTGAGAAGACGGATGACCGAGACATAGTCTTTCAGAAGCGCTAGCACCTTACAATCGAGTAGACCGTACCACCTACATCCCCTACATCTACTAGTCTACCACCGTAAGAGTTCGCACAACTTAGTCAACTATGCTAGAGCCCATAATAGCTTGTGGCTGCACACGGAAGTTTCTAGTATGAATAGTCTCATGATCCCTTTGAGCCTGGGTGGCGGTCCAAAAGAAAATAGGCAAGTCCTGGAATACCCAGGTGCCTCAATCCACCTAGATGTGTGTTTAAGTTGCCACCTTAGATAAACCATTAATTAACAAACTCACACCTGTCATGGATATCACTCACCCAATCCACGTCTACTAGCATAGCATGGCATAATAAGCAAACGTAGAAGTAACTCCCAAAGGTTTGATAATAAACAGGTAATAGATACTACCTCATCTACTTCCCATCCCACAATTTAATTAGATCCTAACCATGCAATGTGTGAGGATTGATCTAATGCAATAAAACTGGGTAGTAGAAAAGGTATGATCAAAGTGTTACTTGCCTTGCTGATGATCCGGGAAACCTAGCGATTCGAAGTAACAAGCGGCGCACTCCGGGTATTCTATCGCAAACAAACAAACAAGCATACAATAAGAACTCATCTAATGCACGGGTAAAACTAAAATAAGAGATCTAACCAGAAGGTTGAACTTAAGAACTCCGGTTGGCAAAAAGAATCAAATCGAACGAAGCAACAAAAGTCAAATGGCGAAAGAAAACAACTTTGTTCTACTAATCTGGATCTAGGGAAAATTTTACATTAGCAAAATCTTGTTTAAGTTGGTTAAACAGATAGAGGGTTTCGAGACGAAACTCTAGGCGCTTGAATCGCCTGATTCCGATAAAGGAGCGAAAAGTTATACTGAAACAAAAATCGGATCAGGAATCGCGATCAGAAAAATCGCGGATTTAATCCGAGAAAAAGAAAAACGACGAACGTTCGCTAGAACGAATGAACGGATGAACGCTCACTATTTAAATAAACCATAAAAACCGATCTATTTAAAAAAACGAATCTAAAAAAACCGACTGAAAAACCGAACGGTTTTCCAAAAAAAATAAAAAAATGGCGCGGATTTCGCGACGGCGGCGAACCTCGGCGAGCGTGCGGGCGGGGCGGCGAGGCTGCGCGGCGGCGGTGGGGCGGCGAGGTGGCGCGGCGGCGGCGGCGGCTGGGGCTGGGGCGGCTTGGGCTAGGGTTTCCCCCGGGGCTGGGCCGGCTTATAAAGCCACCTCCGGCCGGAGTCCTAGCCGGACACAGCCCGTATCGGTTTGTTTTTTTAAATATTACACACAGAAGAAAAAGAAATAAAAAGAAATACTAAACGGACTCCAAAAATTCCGAAATAAATTTTCACGGGTTTCTAAAATCAAGCCACACAAGGTGATCGTTTATTTGGGACCTAAATGCAATTTTGAAAAACGCGCATTTTTCCTAAATTCAAATAAAACACCGAAAAACTCCGAAATAAAATCTTATTTGATTTTATTATTTGATCCTCAATATTTCTTTAGTTTGGAAAAGTCATTTTATTCCCTCTCTCATATTTTTGTAATAGAAATAATTGATGATAAAATAAATAAAATCAAACGATCCTATTCTCAAAATTTGATAAAACTCAAATATGAAAATAACGAAATCCCCAACTCTCTCCTTGGGTCATTGAGTTGCGTAGAATTTCTAGGATCAACCAAAAATGCAAAATAAAATATGATATGCAATGATGATCTAATGTATAACATTCCAAATTGAAAATTTGGGATGTTACAAACCTACCCCCCCCTTAAGATGAATCTCGCCCTCGAGATTCGGGTTGGCTAGAAAATAGGTGAGGGTGGTCCTTGAGCAAATCTTCCTCTCGTTCCCAGGTGGCTTCATCCTCTGTGTGGTGGCTCCACTGAACTTTGCAAAACTTGATAACCTTGCTGCGGGTAACTCGGCTAGCAAACTCGAGGATCTTAATTGGTTTCTCCTCGTAGGTCAAATCATTATCCAACTGAATAGTTTCCAAAGACATTGTATCTCTCAACGGTATGTCAGCCATCTCCGCGTGACATTTCTTTAACTGAGAAACGTGGAACACATCATGAACTCCTGACAATCCTTCGGGCAATTCCAACTTGTAGGCCACTTCTCCCATACGCTCCAAAACTCGATATGGTCCTACAAATCGTGGCGCTAATTTTCCTTTAACTCCAAAATGCTTTGTTCCCCGAAGTGGAGATACTCGAAGATAAGCTCTATCTCCGACTTCGTAAACTGTCTCCTTGCGTTTAGAATCTGCATAACTTTTCTGTCTGGACGGGGCTACCTTGAGCCTATCGCGAATCAACTTTACCTTCTGTTCAGACTCTTTAATCAAGTCAGGTCCAAACAACTGGCGGTCTCCAACTTCGTCCCACGACAACGGTGTCCTGCACCTCCTTCCGTACAAGGCTTCGAAAGGGGCCATCTTTAAACTGGTTTGGTAACTGTTGTTGTAAGAGAACTCTACATATGGCAAATTATCGTCCCAACTAGATCCATAATCTAGCGCACAAGCTCTCAGCATATCCTCCAAAATCTGATTTACTCTCTCAGTCTGTCCATCTGTGTGTGGATGAAAAGTTGTACTGAACTCTAGCCTGGTACCCAAATTTCCATGCAACTGCTTCCAGAACTTTGAGGTAAACTGGGTTCCTCTATCTGATACGATACTCCTTGGAACTCCATGCAGACATAAGATCCTAGTCACGTATATCTTTGCCAACTTAGCACTGGTGTAAGTGGTCTTTACTGGGATGAAATGAGCTACTTTCATCAATCGATCAACTACAACCCAAATTGAGTCATAGCCTGAACGAGTCCTGGGCAATCCCATGATAAAATCCATGCCTAGCTTATCCCACTTCCATTCGGGTATCGGCAATGGTTGTAACAATCCTGTTGGCTTCTGATGCTCTGCCTTTACTCTCTGGCATACATCACAAACTGCTACATACTCCGCAATATCCTTCTTCATTCCGGTCCACCAGAAAATATCCTTCAAATCCAAATACATCTTGGTATTTCCTGGGTGAATTGAATATGGTGAATCGTGTTCCTCTTGCAAAATCAACTTCCTAATCTCCGGGTCATTGGGCACGTAAACGCAGTCTTCAAACCATAGGGTGTCGTGCGCATCCTCACGAAATCCTTTAGCTTTTCCTTTTCTCAGTTTCTCCTTAATAGAGGTAATCTCTTTGTCAGTTTTCTGAGCTTCCCTGATTCTATCCATCAAAGTTGACTGAATCTTCAATGCTGCTACATAGCCTCTTGGAACTATTTCCACACATAGTTCACAAAGATTTTCTACTAACTCCTTGGGTATTTCTCCTGTCATTAACGTATTGACATGGCTCTTACGGCTTAATGCGTCAGCTACTACATTAGCCTTTCCGGGGTGGTAATGCAATTTCATATCATAATCCTTGATGAGCTCCAACCATCTCCTTTGTCTGAGATTCAACTCCTTCTGTGTGAAAATGTACTTCAAACTCTTATGATCCGTGTACACCTCACAATGGTTTCCAATGAGGAAATGCCTCCATGTTTTCAAAGCATGCACTACGGCTGCTAACTCCAAATCACGCGTGGCATAATTCAACTCATGAGGCTTCAGTTGTCTTGAGGCATATGAAACAACTCTCCCTTCCTGCATAAGCACTGCTCCAAGTCCTCGACGTGAAGCGTCGCAATACACCTCATAATCTTTGGTCTGGTCTGGAAAAATCAACACCGGCGAGGTAACCAAATGTTTCTTCAACTCTTGGAAACTAGCCTCACATTCCTCCATCCATATGAACTTGGTATCTTTCTTTAACAACTCAGTCATAGGCTTCGCAATCTTTGAGAAATTCTCAATAAATCTCCGGTAGTATCCTACGAGTCCAAGGTAACTCCGGATCTCTCCAACTATTGTTGGGGCTTCCCACTTGGTCACGGTATCAACTTTAGTGGGATCAACTGCTATACCTTCTCCAGATATAACGCGTCCGAGGAATCCTACTTCCTTCAACCAAAACTCACATTTGCTGAACTTGGCATATAATTGATGTTCTCTGAGCTTTCCAAGTACCAAACGCAAATGCTCCTTATGCTCCTCTTCATTCTTCGAATAAACCAGGATATCATCAATGAACACCACGACGAACTTATCCAAAAATTCCATAAACACTTTGTTCATCATGTTTATAAAATAGGCAGGTGCGTTAGTCAGACCAAATGACATAACGGTATACTCGTATAGCCCATACCTGGTGGTAAAAGCTGTCTTCGGAATATCCTGTTCTTGAATCTTCAACTGGTGGTATCCTGATCGTAGATCGATCTTGGAAAATACCTTAGCTCCTTGCAATCGATCAAATATATCATTGATCATTGGTAGTGGGTACTTGTTCTTGATCGTTACTTCATTCAATCCTCGATAATCAACAACCATCCTTAACGATCCATCTTTCTTCTCCACTAGTAGTACTGGCGATCCCCAAGGTGAAGAACTTGGGCGAATATATCCTTCATCCAGTAACTCCTTAATCTGCTTCTTAATTTCCACCAAATCCTTTGCTGGCATCCTATATGGTCTCTTTAATATTGGCCTTGTGCCTGGCAATAGCTCAATCAAAAACTCAATATCTCTATCCGGTGGCATGCCTGGCAACTCCTCTGGAAATACTTCAGGGAAATCCCTTACCACTGGTACTTCCTCCTGCACAACTCCTGTTAGGAAATTTACTTGAGTCCTCTTGGGCACATGTCGGGATACATACTTGATCATTCTCCCTTCTGGGGTGGTAAGCAAAATTGACTTACTAGCGCATTCAATATTCCCTTCATACTTTGATAACCAATCCATGCCTAATATCACATCCAATCCTTGGGATTCCAATACTATTAGGTCTGAGGGAAAAACATAGTTACCAATCCTTAATGGTAACCGATCACACCATAGACTAGCCACATACTCTGCTCCAGGCGAGGTTACTAACATGGGTGACCTAAGGGCTTGGGTTGATAGGTTATACTTATCCACAAATCCCCTTGAGATGTATGAATGCGATGCACCAGTATCAAAAAGAACGAGTGCAGTAAATGACTTAACCAAAAACTTACCTATTACTGCATCGGGCTGAGCTTCAACCTCCTCCACGCTAACGTGGTTCACCTGTCCCCTGTTGAAAGGGTTCGGCTTCTTTCCAGAGGCAAGATCTATCTAGGAGATGCATAGCAACGAGAGGGGGAGAGTGTGTCCACGTACCCTCATAGACCAAAAGCGGAAGCGTTAGGTTAACACGGTTGATGTAGTCGAACGTCTTCACGATCCAACCGATCTTAGTACCGAACGTACGTCACATCCGTGTTCAGCACACGTTCAGCTCGATGACGTCGCTCGAACTCTTGATCCAGTAGATTGTCGAGGGAGAGTTCCGTCAGAGGAGAGAGGGAGAAGGAAAAGGGGGCGTGCCCCACACCCCTTGTCCAATTCGGATTGGCAAGGGGGGGGGGGGGCGCCCCCTCCTGTGGCCTGCCTCCTCCTCTCCACTATGGCCCATGAGGCCCATTAACTTTCCTCGTGGGTTTCGGTAACCTCCCAGTACTCTGATAAATCCCCGAATCTCTTCGGAACCATTCCGGTGTCCGTATATAACCTTCCAATGTATCAATATTGGCCTCTCGACCATTTCGATACTCCTCGTCATGTCCATGATCTTGTCCGGGACTCCGAACAAACTTCGGTCACCAAAACACATAAATCATAATACAAATCGTCATCGAACGTTAAGCGTGCGGACCCTACGGGTTCAAGAACTATGTAGACATGACTGAGACACATCTCCGGTCGATAACCAATAGCGAAACTTGGATGCTCACATTGGTTCGTACATATTCTATGAAGATCTTTGTCGGTCAAATCACATGACAAGATACGTCATTCCCTTTGTCATCGGTATGTTTACTTGACCGTGATTCGATCGTCGGTATCCTCATACCTAGTTCAATCTCATTACCGGCAAGTCTCTTTACTCATTCCGTAATGCATCATCCCGCAACGAACTCATTAGTCACATTGCTTGCAAGGCTTATCATGATGTGCATTATCGAGAGGGCCTAGAGACACCTCTCTGATACTCGGAGTGACAACTCCTAATCTCGATCTATGCCAACCCAACAAACACCTTCAGAGACACCTGTAGATCATCTTTATAATAACCCAGTTATGTTGTAATGTTTGATAGCACACAAGGTGTTCCTCCGGTATATGGGAGTTGCATAATCTCATAGTCAAAGGAATATGTATAAGTCATGAAGAAAGTAATAGCAATAAAACTTAACGATCATTATGCTAAGCTAATAGATGGATCTTGTCCATCACATCATTCTCCTAATGATGTGATCTCGTTCATCAGATGACAACACATGTCTATGGTTAGGAAACTTAACCATCTTTGATTAACGAGCTAGTCTAGTAGAGGCTTACTAGGGACACAATGTTTTGTCTATGTATCCACACATGTATCGAGTTTCCGGTTAATACAATTGTAGCATGAATAATAAACATTTATCATGATATAAGGAAATATAACAACTTTATTATTGCCTCTAGGGCATATTTCCTTCAGTCTCCCACTTGAACTAGAGTCAATAATCTAGTTCATATCGTCATGTGATTTAACACCAATAGTTCACATCTTTATGTGATTAGTTCACATTGCCACGTGACTAATACCCAAAGGGTTTACTAGAGTCAATAATCTAGTTCACATCTTAATGTTATTAACACCCAACGAGTACTAAGGTGTGACCATGTTTTGCTTGTGAGAGAAGTTTAGTCAACGGGTCTGCCACATTGAGAGCCGTATGTATTTTGCAAATTTTCTATGTCTACAATGCTTTGCATGGAGCTACTCTAGCTAATTGCTCCCACTTTCAATATGTGTCCAGATTGAGACTCAAAGTCATCCGGATCGATGTAAATGCTTGCATCGACGTTACTCTTTATGACAGACTCTTTATCACCTCCATAACCGAGAAATATTTCCTTAGTCCTCTTAGGTAACTAAGGATAACTTTGACCACTGTCCAGTGGTCCACTCCTGGATCACTATTGTACCCCCTTGCCAAACTCATTGCAAGGTACACAATAGTTCTGGTACATAGCATAGCATACTTTATAGAACCTATGGCTGAGGCATAGGGAATGACTTTCATTCTCTTTCTATCTTCTGCCATGGTCTGGTTTTGAGTCTTACTCAACTTTATACCTTGCAATACAGGCAAGAACTCCTTCCTTGACTGTTCTATTTTGAACTACATCAAAATCTTGTCAAGGTATGTACTCATTGAAAAAACTTATTAAGCGTCATGATCTATCTCTATAGATCTTGATGCCCAATATGTAAGCAGCTTCACCGAGGTCTTTATTTGAAAAACTCCTTTCAAAAACTCCTTTATGCTTTCTAGAAAATTCGACATCATTTCCGATCAACAATATGTGATTCACATATACTTATCAGAAAGGCTGTAGTGCTCCCACTCACTTTCTTGTAAATACAGACTTCACCGCAAGTCTATATAAAACTATATGCTTTGATCAACTCATCAAAGCGTACATTCCAACTCCGAGATGCTTGCAGGAGTCCATAGATGGATCACTAGAGTTTGCACACTTTGTTAGCACCTTTGGGATCGACAAAACCTTCTAGTTGCATCATATACAACTCTTCGTTAATAAATCCATTAATGAATGCAGTTTTGACATCTATTTGCAAAATTTCATAAAATGCGGCAATTGCTAACATGATTTGGACAGATTGAGCATTGATACAAGTGAGAAAATCTCATTGTAGTCAACACCTTGAACTTTTCGAAAACCTTTTGCAACAAGTCGAGCTTTGTAGACAGTAACAGTACCATCATTGTCAGTCTTCTTCTTGAAGATCCATTTATTCTTTATGGCTTGCCGATCATCGGGCAAGTCAACCAAAGTGCATACTTTGTTCTCATACATGGATCCTATCTCAGAATTCATGGCCTCAAGCTATTTTGCGGAATCCGGGCTCATCATCAATTCCTCCTAGTTTGTAGGTTCATCATGGTCTAGTAACATGACTTTCAGAACATGATTACCGTACCACTATGGTGTGGAACGTGCTCTAGTTTACCTACGAGGTTCGGTAGTAACTTTGTCGGTGTTCTGGGAATGGGGGTCCCCAGACTTGCCTGCCTGCGGCCTGCGGCATGGCTCAAAGGAGGCCCAGCATGGCCCATCTTCATCAACACAAGGCTCAAGACCCTCGAGAGGGGCAAAGCCTCGCGGGGCGGACGACACGACGCATCCTCAGGCGCAGCCTCCTCAGGCTGGCTCGCGAGGAGGCGGAGAAATCAAGGCGGGGTACCTCGCGAGGTGCCCATGACGCAAGCCATGATGATCGAGGGTGCCAGGCGGGCGCCAGCGCGCGCAGCGTTCTTCTTTCCTCTTTGGTGCAAAGGGGGCAAGCGCGGCCGCGGAGTACCGAGGCATCAGGCAAAGGTTGCCATTTCGGTGCAACGAGACCAAGACCAAGCGGACTACAAGACGGAGGTCACCATGGAGCCCAGCACGGCGTCACCGCAGAGCCTTTCGCAGGCGAAGACCAACTTTAGTCAGGATAAGTGTACTGGATGTTCCCCTTCGAATTGGCCAATTGTTGGCGCCCTTCCCGCTCAATATTTGGGGAGAGGCCCAGGGCCTTTGCCTATAAATAGGACCAGCCACCCACGTAGCAAGGGGCTCAGTTGGTTCGGTTTGATCTCAACTAGACGGTCGACAAGTGAGAGAAAAGCAGAGAGAGTGAGTGAGAGAGAGAGAGAAGGGTGACTGAACTTCTCCTAGCAGTTCATCGCCCCAGCCAAGAACAGACCCTCGCGAGGCTGTTCTTCCTTGTATCATTCATCATCATCAGCCCCAAGAGGCAATCCACCCACCACACACTGGAGTATGGTATTACACCACAACGGTGGCCCGAACCAGTAGAAACTTTGTGTCTCTTGTGCAGTTCTTTTAGTAGTTTAGATCCTTGCGAGACGGCGAGGTAGAAGGCGTGATCTCCGCGCGCACCCCAGTGTTCGAACCTTAAGGGTCTGCCGGAACCCGTGATCCGACATTTGGCGCGCCAGGTAGGGGTGTGCCGGAATTTGCCTTCCTACCGCTCCGCCTCCCGTCGCATCGTCATCACCATGTTCGGCGACCAGGCGGGCAACCAAGGTCCATGGGTGGCGCGGCCCACCTGCGCGGAGCCGCCCGCCTCGGGCGGCCCCGCGCCCCAGGCAGCTCGCGGTCCGCAGGGCACTGCGGGCCGTGGGCGACGCGGACAGGCCTCCGCAACCCTCACACCACGGCAAGCGCGGTCGGCGGCAAGGGCCTCCAATCACGCCGCAACCACGACGCCGTACACCCGCCGGGAGCAGGCAAATTCAAGGGCCGCGCTCACGGTGGCCCGGGAGCTGCTGCGATGCAGACTGCTGGAGGGCGGCCACGACGTGCTGCTGGAGCGGGTGGCGGAGCTCCTAGGCTTCGCCGCCTCGGGGGCTCACCCCTTCTCCACCCAGCTCCCATCTCAAGCCCAGGGCGACCCGCGCGGGGGCTCCGCACGCGCCCGCGGACTCCAAGGCTACTTCGATGCCAGCGAAGGTGTCAGCACTAGACCGGCGGCGGCGCTGCCCCCGCCCCCGGCCCGCGAAGAAGAAGGACTCGACGCGGCCCGCGGTCCCAGAGGGCGGCCGCGCTGCCACCCCGCAGTAGGTACGACAGGAGGGACCGCGTGGCATGCGGGGCATCACGGCGTGGCATTCGGGATGACGGCGATGGAGGAATACGTGCCCCTCATGATGGACCAAGGACACCCTCACGAGAACGGACAAGGCTCGCTCCTCGGCCCAAGCTGGGGGGACGAGGCAATAGAAGCTGAGCCCTTCCAGGAGCCCCGGGACGAACCTGCTGGCCACGCGGGAGGCAACGATTATCGGGCACCGCTAATTCTTCAGGGGCAGGTATACGCTAACCATGGATCACAGGAGGTGCAGGTCGCCGCGGCAAGCAGCCGCCTCGCTCCCATAGTCTCCTACCCCTCGGGAGGAGGGCGCAGGGGACTGCAGGAGAGGGGCCGGGATCCTACATCACCACCACGGTGTTCGGAGCAAGCGTTCTCAGGAGGTAGGCCCTCTGCTGGGGAGGTGCCTTAGGGCCTGCCCCTGGCAGAGGACCAGTGGTCATCGGGGGAACCGCTGGCGACCGCTCTACCCCATCGGGCGGCGTCCTGGGTTCCGGTCGTTGCTGATGGCACTAGAGTGTGGCGCAAGGCGGGGTCCTCATCTAGCGATATGAAGCAAGGCCAGTACCTGTGAAGAAGGCCTAGTGCCTGTGAAGCTCGCTGCCCCGTGACACTCTCACGTAATAATGAGTGGGGCTGTACACGCCCCGGAGTCTCAGGGGTGCCGGCCTCAGGCCCTGGGGCTCCCTCCCACGCCCAGTGGACAACACTTAGCTCCGCGCTGGTGAGAAGACATCCAAGACTAGATTAGGTGCCAGATGCGGCTTTTTGTCTACTTTTCGTTGCCTTTCCCTTTGGCTGTAGCTTTCCCCTCGCTGGATTTAAGTTGGATTTGAATTTGAGATTTGCGTGTGTTCGGGGAAGGGGTGCTTATTCTCGCTCGAGCCATTTCTCACGTTCTGGTTACCGCTTCGCCACAGTTGCCTCCCCTCGCGAGCCCCTCGCGAGTCCGGTCAGGCCTGGCTCGTGCGCGACCTGAATTGCTACTGTTGCTCCCTCTCGGGAGGATCTTCGGGTGCCTGCGGAGGTTGCCCCATTCTGAAAAGGCCCAGAGCCTGTGAAGCAAGGCGAGTGCCTGTGAAGCTATCGCGTTCTGGAAAAGGCCCAGAGCCTGTGAAACAAGGCGAGTGCCTATGAATCTATCATGTTCTGGAAAAGGCCCAGAGCCTGTGAAGCAAGGCGAGTGCCTGTGAAGCTATCGCGTTCTGGAAAAGGACCAGAGCCTGTGAAGCAAGGCGAGTGCCTGTGAAGCTATCGCGTTCTGGAAAAGGCCCAGAGCTTGTGATGCAAGACGAGTGCCTGTGAAGCTATCGCGTTCTGGAAAAGGCCCAGAGCCTGTGAAGCAAGGCGAGTGCCTGTGAAGTCACTGCGTTAGGAAAAGGCCCGGAGCCTGTGAAGAAGGCGAATGCCTGTGAAGTCATTACGCTCAGGAGAAGGCCCAGAGCCTGTGAAGAAGGCCAACGCCTGTGAAGTTTTTCATCAGCAACGATCTCACATCCTGAGGACCCAACTAGAGAGCACCCAAGGCGTCGCGCCCTCCTGCAGGCCGCCTCGGGGCCAGCGTGGGGCAAAGGTAAACCAGCCCACCCTCACGCACGCGCGCAATTTGACTACTACTGATATGATGGACACAAGTTTTTATATGAGGGGCTTCCCCTCCCAAAATGCTCCGATGACCGTCAGGCCAAACACCTGAGTTCTATTCATGCAGGGTAAAAGACAGGAGAAGTACATGGTTAGTCTGACAAATCCCCCAACGCATCCTTGGGGCGCCTCCCGAGCTATCGCTGGCATAACTAAATTCGCCCTCGTTGTCTGCGCCACCACCAGCGGCATCGGGGCCATCCACCACACCGCCTTCGTCAGCAGCCATGACCACATCGTCGTCATCCGAAGTGAAGGCTCGGACGAGAGCATCCACGTTGTTCTCCACCCAATCCGCCAGGTCGCCTCGAACGGCCTGGGGAACTGGGGCGATGGCGGCGTCAAAGTCGAAGTGGGGATCCATGTTCCGGAGATGGCTGAAGACACGAGAAAAGGCGCGCCCGAGCAGGGCGCGGCTCCTCTCCTCCACCAACCTGTCGGCCCTGACCGACCGAGCCTCCAGCTGCGTTACCACAGTGGTGAAGAACTGCAGGTTGCCGGCATAGTTAATCATGTGCGGCTCGCCGACGGCTGCCTCAAAGATGTTGCCCAAGGCTGCGTTAGCCCTCACCCTGAGCGTGGTGAGCATGGGGCCGTGCGCGTGCTCCAGGACTCGCCGCTGGCGTATTTTGTCGGCATTCTAATGCTCAACAGCCTCAGCCTCTTCCATCCGCTGGCGAAGACGGAGCACCTCGGCCTGGGAGGCGGCCAGCTCCTTTTGCGCTGCCTCAAGGGCGGCACGGGAGGCGTCAACCAGCCGCGTCACCTCCTCCCGTTGGGCCCTCAGGGCTGCAGTTCTGCCCTCGGCTTCGACCCAGATCATCCCCAGCTTCCCCTTGAACTCACGCTCGAGGCCTTGGCGCGCCGTCGCCACCCGACGACAAACCTCCTCCAGGACACGCGCTTCCCGCGCAGCGACATCGTCTTCCGCCTGTGTCACTAGGCACTCCCTCGTCTCCAGCCGCTCGTACTCGCGAGTGCGTTCAGCGGCTTCCAGCGTCAACGCTTCTTCGCGCCTCTGGAGCTCGGCTGGGTCGCCAGAGGCCACCCGCATCGATGCAAGGGCCAGCTCACGCAGCTCCACCTGCTCCTCCAGTGAGTGGCACCGGGCCAGGGGCTCGCGAGCCCGCTCCTCCGCTGCCTCTCGCCATCGGTCAGCTCTCCGGGCCTCCTCGGTGGCCTGGGATCGGGCCACTCGAGAGGCCTCCAGCGACGCCTTTGCCTCTTCATCGTCAAGATCGCGGTGATGACACGCGAGGGCAATGGCGGCCTCCAGCTCGCGCCTCCTTGCAGCCAGGCGCAGGCCCTCGGCCTCCAGGCGCGTGTCTTCGTCAGCGAGCTCCTCCCCAAGCAAGTTCACCGCGTCGGTCGCTCTTCGAAGGAACCCTTGGAGGCGGGCGCGGTGCTCCCGGGCGCGCTCAAGCACGTCCTCCACACCATCATCTAGCCCAAGCAAGCGCCGGGGGCCGCGAATCATCGCTCCTCCTCCGGGCAGGGGGCTGGGGGCTGCCGCCCTCGCGACGGCCGGGCGCGCCGCACCAGAAGCCCGACCTAGGGCCAGCCCGTCTCCAGATGAAGGGCGCAGGAGGCGCCCCAACCAGTCGCAATCCCGATCAGACGAGAAGCCCACGGCAGACTGGCTATTCCCTGAGAGGGCCCACGGAGGAAAATTGCGGGGAATGAAGGGCCGCGATGCACCTCAGGATGGTCCACCCCTTCAGACGCCCTCACCACAAGGGCAGAGCTGCTCGGAGCATTTGAGGATGGTAGAGGGGGCGAAGCCAAGGGAGGCGGCGCCTCTGCTACTTCCGCGAGCTCGGCCGGAAGGGGACTGCGGAGCAGGGATTAGTGAAAGCAACAAGAGGTTCAGGAACCAGAGAGGAAGAAGACTTACTCGTTAGTGGCGAAGTACTTCCCGCGCTTCAGCACGCGACAAGGGAAGTCGTCACCCAGGGCCTCCCTTTTCCTCCGGAGGGCCTCAAAGTCCACGCGGAAGCGGCCCAAGAGAAGATCGCAAGGACCAACCTGCGGCGAGGACGGAGCATCAGAGCGATCTGCGTCAGGGGCGCGTGCCGCCCATCGCCTCGCCAGAAGACGCGGCTGGGGCCTCCAAGGCCCCAGCCCCGGGCGTTGGGAGCCGCTGCTTGCCACCTTCAGCCGCAGCAGCACAGGTCCCAGGAGCCATTCCCTTGCGAGCGTCACCCGGCGCTGCCATCTCATTAGGAGCACCCTCGGCCTCCGGCGCGTCCTGCCTCCCTGCTCCGCCACTTGAGGAGGAGCCGCCTTGGCCGGTTGGAAGGGCAGTCACCACCATTGGATTCTCGCGAGGTCCTTGGAGGCCGGCGGGGTGCAGCCCCCACTCATCAAAGACGGGCATCTGCTTCACGAAGTCGGCCCTGCTCTGGCAGAGATACAGCAAGGCCCCTCCTGCCGGACGCTGCCGGGGTTGGGGTCCCCGGCCAAAGTCAAGAGCGTCGACTTCAGCGCCGCAGGAGCCAGGTCTTCTTCCTGGAGCCTCATGTTATCCTCGCACCCACGGAAGGCCCACATCCGGCGAGAGTGGCGCTGCAAGGGAGCGGCGCGGCACAACAGAAACTCCTTCACCACTTTGGGTGATGTCACGCCGAGCTTCCTCAGGAGCGTGAAGCGGGTCCAGACGAAGACGAGCCGGGGGTTCTTGAGCGTCTCTTGGCCCCAACCCGAATTGGGGACAACAGGCGAGGTCGGCTCCGATAGCAGGGGGCTGGGCACCCCTGAGTCCATGTACAACCACCGCTCGTGGAACCCAACCGCGGGCTGGGGAAGTTTGAAGTCAATTCCAGAGGCCTCGGTCTCAAGCTCGGCAGCAAAGCTCACGCACGCCCAGCATTGGGAGGGGTCGACAAGACGCAGCGAGAAGAAGTGGCGCAGCAAGGCAACCGAAGGAGGGATGCCCACCATGGCTTCGCAAACGAAGGCGAAGACCGAAAGGAGGGTGATGGACTCAGGACTTAGGTGCATCAAGTGGATCTGATAATGGGAGAGCACGACATTGAAGAAATCGGAGAAGGGGGGAACCAGACCCGCCCACATGGCATCGGTAAAACATGGGACCTCGGTTGCTATCCTGTTGATGGAAAAGTGGGACGCGGGCCAGGCCGTCGTCCTCCCGCACTAACTGAAGACGGTGGCCAGGGCCAAGCTGTCCCTGCCCAGGCACTCTTGATTGAGTACGGTCGACTGGCCGACGGCAGGGGCCACCGATGGCGGCGCACAAGACAGAGTCGTGGGTTTCTCCCCTCTCTCCTTCCTCGTCGGGGCCATGGCGATGGGAAGGAGGGGGAAGATTCGAGATCGGATTGGAGGCGGGAGCCGGCGTGTGAAGGAAGGAAGAACAGGCGACGCTCAAGCAACAGGAAGGGAGCGGCCGTGTGCAACTACAAATCCGCCTAGTAGGGCGCGGAATAAGGGGGCGTGGGGGGAACAGTGCCGCCCACGTCCCATCAACCGCCACGCGGCGCCCAAGGCCGCAGGCTGTTAGGGCCCGCGGCACTTCGCCCTCGCCCTTTCGCCTCTCGGCACGACCAAGTCCGGGCGCGCCTTGGGCCCGGGGGCTACTGTCGGCGTTCTGGGAACGGGGGTCCCCAGACTTGCCTGCCTGCGGCCTGCGGCGTGGCTCAAAGGAGGCCTAGCATGGCCCATCTTCATCAACACAAGGCTCAAGACCCTCACGAGGGGCCAAGCCTCGCGGGGCGGACGACACGGCGCATCCTCAGGCGCAGCCTCCTCAGGCTGGTTCGCGAGGAGGCGGAGAAATCAAGGCGGGGATGTAATACCCTCGATGCGACTATATCTCCCACGTGTCGAGGCATGACTTAGAGGCATAATCGCACTGAAGGCACATGTCGCAAGTGAGGTAATCTTCACACAACCCATGTAATACAATAGGGGAAAAGGTTACATAGTTGGCTTACAATCGCCACTTCACACAAATACATGAATAAAGCATTACATCAACCAAATACACTCATGGTCCGACTACGGAACCAAAATAAAAGAAGAACCCCAAATGCGACAAAGGTCCCCGATCGACCCCAACTGGGCTCCACTACTGATCAACTAGAACGAAACAACACAAAGGACAAGATCTTCATCGAGCTCCTCCTGAGCTTGGTTGCGTCATCTGCTCGGACTCATCGGCACCTGCAAGCTGGTTTTGGAAGTATCTGTGAGCCACGGGGACTCAGCAATCTCGCACCCTCGCGATCAAGACTATTTAAGCTTATGGGTAAGGTAAAGGTATGAGGTGGAGCTGCAGCAAGCGACTAGCATATATGGTGGCTAACATACGCAAATGAGAGCGAGAAGAGAAGGCAAAGCACGGTCGATAAAATATGATCAAGAAGTGATCCTGGACTACCTATGTCAAGCATAACTCCAACAACCGTGTTCACTTCACGGACTCCGCCGGAAAGAGACCATCACGGTTACACACGCGATTGATTCATTTTAATTAAGGTCAACTTCAGGTTTTCTACAACCGGACGTTAACAAATTCCCATCTGCCCATAACCGCGGGCACGGCTTTCGAAAGTTCAAATCCCTGCTGGGTGTCCCAACTTAGCCCATAACAAGCTCTCATGGTCAACGAAGGAATAGACCTCCACCCGAGACGTTCCGATCAGACTCGGTATCCCAGTACAACAAGACATTTCGACAGGGTAAAACTAAACCAGCAACACCGCCCGATGCGCCGACATCCTGATGGGAGCTGCACATATCTCGTTCTCAGGGCAACACCGGATAAGCAATCCGTACAACTAAAACCAGCCCTCAAGTTTCCCCGAGGTGGCGCTGCAAGGGGCTCTAGTTTGGACCAACGCTTAGACAAGCACTGGCCCGGGGGGGGGGGGGGTTAAAATAAAGATGACCCTCGGGAGATGCGCGACTCCCAAGGGAAAAAGGCTAGGTGGCAAATGGTAAAACCAATGTTGGGCATTGCTGGCAAAGCTTTACTTAAGGCGAACTGTCAAGGGGTTCCCATTATAGCCCAACCGCGTCAAGGGGTTCTTACGGAATACCTGTCAAATTAAGAGATGAAAAAAAAACCTGCCACTCACGGGAAAATAATTGGATTGATAAGAACAAAGAGACGAGAAACTTATAACACCCGGAGGATAATTGAAGAACTTGGGTCATTATAATCACAATTATAGCAACAATTCTTAGGGAAGGCTTTAGGTGAAATATAGCCCAAGATAACTACAATGACGAGATTGATGGATTTAAAATATCCCAATCTTGACAACATGTGAATCATGACAATATGAACTCAAATTATCAAGAATGACATAATACCACCTCCAATGATATCGAAAAAAATAATAATTGCACTCCGGATTGCAATACGAAGAAAGCTTGAGTTTCTGTGAAAAGAAACTTGATGAACATTTAGAGAATGAATTAAATCTTTTATGAACCATCATGTAGAGTCTCCATGAAGAACTCCGGTAATAAAAGAATGATCCAAAATAATTGAATGATGAAAAGAATAAGATTGAAGCCTCGCAATGATTTAGATAGAGATCTCCGTGATAATATAATTGAAAGAGGTTGGAACTCCGGGAAAGAAAAATGAATCAAGTGAAACCGATAATTTGATGAGCCTCTGGAGTAAAGAATTAATCATTAGGATGAAACAAGAATAAGAATTACATTATGCGTATCCTTCACCACTTAAAATTGATGACAAGCAATGGAATTGGCATACTACTTATTCTCGTAGAAAGGATTAAGATAGACATAACATAAACTTAATGGACCACCGGTAGGATTGAAACAACGAATGAATTGATATGATGAAGAAGAAAGAGAACGCTTCAGCGAACCACCGTAAGAATTAAAAATGAAGAAAGAAAAGATAAGGACGACACCGGGAAGAATTAGCAAATGAATGAAGATGCTTGAGAGAATTTAGACCCATGAGAACGAAGAGATGACGAGCTGATTAGAGAACAATTGAACAAAGCACCGGTAAAATTGGAGAATGACAACTGAAAGCTGAGAATGAATACATCTAAATTGATGGACTCCGGGTAACAAACTGAGAAGATTCTTAAATTGCTCCGGAAGGGTGAAAAGAATATCTCACAATCGCAAATAATTATGAGAGGATGGCAACAAGCTAGAATCACGGATCTTGAAGAGAATGGAGCAAGATATGGGGGTAAAAATCTTCTTCGGTCTTCAAATGATGAGAAAGACGGCGAGAAACACCACCTTGAATTATTGAGGCACTCCGGAACGAAGAATGGAAAAGTTGAGCCAACGATGATAAGAATTTGAAAGATCTTGGAGAAAAACATTTGACTGATGACAATTCATTCTTACGTCAAACTTTAGAAAAGAATTTGAAAAGCTCCAGAAAAATAAGAAGAGTCAGGTAAGATCCTGGGAAAAGACCTGTGGGTTAGGGCCCACTCAAAAGAAACACCGTTGAAATGATTTAAAAGGGAGGTTGCACCTGTTGAATTAAATGACTTGAATGATATAACAACCTCAAAATAGCCTGAACGAATGTAGAGTGGAAACACGAATCTTCGAGATATCTTGAGCACTCCGGAACAATAGAATGGCGAGAGGTGAAATGATAACGAGGTGCACCGGCATGAGAAAGCATTGAAATGAGGTAAAAGGTATGATCAACAAAACTTGACTTGAAACCACCGGAGAAGAAAAAGAACGAAGAACGATGAACTAGAAGCTCCGTTAGTTTCTTCATGAGAATAACCGGATAAGAATATTGACGGAAAAGAATGGAGAGACTTCTCAAGAATAAGAGGATACTAGAATAAGAAATCCGATTCCTCGAAGAAACAAGGGTGGGAGGGAGGGAAAAACAAAGGCAACTTGGAGACGGATGGAACAAACACCGTTGAGAAGAAGTGATAATTGATCTTGCAAATGTTGGAATGATCGGATCCACTTTAAGAGAAACACGCCGGTTGAAAAGGATTGACAACACAATCTCGATGATCAAGAGGGATTAGTATTCACATCGGAGTATGAGAACAACACTTGCGGAAGGTATGGAATCAACACTTGACATTGAAGCAACTTGAATACCACAACTCAAAATAAAAACAAAGGATTGGCTTGCAAAATAAGCCGGAGCAAACATATGATCGAAATTTCGTTCGAAGTTTTTGTGGTGGGACCTACACGGGCTCGACCGTACAACACCATCATGTACAAGGCAGTGCACATGACATACGAAGCGTCCCCGAGTCAGCATAGCCAAGGACTCTTTAAGACACAATGAGACCACTGTAAAATCGACCGTGAATAGGCGAACCACTAGACGTGGAACCCCAATTTCATATCATACATCTGTCGGAAATGATATCCTAAGAGCTACTTGAATTCCCACCTATGAAACTCCCGAAACTTTTCGGTTATGCAAACAGGTGTTGGGGATACAGGGGAAGCATAATATCTCACCCAAGCTAGCAAATCCTACATCCAGCTGCATCCATCCTTCAACACATAACCAAGAAACCTTCAGAAACCATCTATCTCAACCTTCGAAAAGCATCCGTTATACAAGTTATGGCGATATCCCGAACTCCCGCCCCAGTACTGGGTGGCGTCGAGGTTATCTCACCAACGAACTGCATAAAAGAGATTTTCGATGTCGTGCACATTTCTCAAGTATACCAGAATTGCAACGATAAAATTATGATGACAACACCTCAGAGCTCAACTCCCCGAGACACTTCCACTAAACCCCTAACAGGAGGCACCAAGACAGTATTCTCATCATAAGCCATCGGAACAAAACTAAGATACTCGCGTGATCCTAAAATTTTTTTTAGTGAAATTTGAGAAGAGAAGAGTCAAAACTCTACGTCAGGATGCCTTACCAGAGCGATGAGGAGACTGGGAAGTAAAAAGAATTCCTAAGCTCTCTGATATATAATTCCTAATTGACTCAAAACATTTTTCTAGACACAACTCGGCTGCTAAAAACGATCAAGCAATGGGGCTCCTAAGGTCGGGGAAGGCTCTGATACCAACTTGTAACACCCTCGATGCGACTATATCTCCCACGTGTCGAGGCACGACTTAGAGGCATAATTGCATTGAAGGCATATGTCGCAAGTGAGGTAATCTTCACACAACCCAGGTAATACAATAGGGGAAAAGGTTACATAGTTGGCTTACAATCGCCACTTCACACAAATACATGAATAAAGCATTACATCAACCAAATACACTCATGGTCCGACTACAGAACCAAAATAAAAGAAGAACCCCAAATGCGACAAAGGTCCCCGATCGACCCCAACTGGGCTCCACTACTGATCAACTAGAACGAAACAACACAAAGGATAAGATCTTCATTGAGCTCCTCCTGAGCTTGGTTGCGTCATCTGCTCGGACTCATCGGCACCTGCAAGCTGGTTTTGGAAGTATCTGTGAGCCACGGGGACTCAGCAATCTCGCACCCTCGCGATCAAGACTATTTAAGCTTATGGGTAAGGTAAAGGTATGAGGTGGAGCTGCAGCAAGCGACTAGCATATATGGTGGCTAACATACGCAAATGAGAGCGAGAAGAGAAGGCAAAGCACGGTCGATAAAATATGATCAAGAAGTGATCCTGGACTACCTACGTCAAGCATAACTCCAACAACCGTGTTCACTTCCCAGACTCCGCCGGAAAGAGACCATCACGGTTACACACGTGGTTGATTCATTTTAATTAAGGTCAACTTCAGGTATTCTACAATCGGACGTTAACAAATTCCCATCTGCCCATAACCGCGGGCACGGCTTTCGAAAGTTCAAATCCCTGCAGGGTATCCCAACTTAGCCCATAACAAGCTCTCACGGTCAACGAAGGAATAGACCTCCACCCGAGACGTTCCGATCAGACTCGGTATCCCAGTACAACAAGACATTTCGATAGGGTAAAACTAAACTAGCAACACCACCCGATGCACCGACATCCTGATGGGAGCTGCACATATCTCGTTCTCAGGGCAACACCGAATAAGCAATCCATACAACTAAAACCAGCCCTCAAGTTTCCCCGAGGTGGCGCTGCAAGGGGCTCTAGTTTGGACCAACACTTAGACAAGCACTGGCCCGGGGGGGGGGGGGTTAAAATAAAGATGACCCTCGGGATGCGCGACTCCCAAGGTAAAAAGGCTAGGTGGCAAATGGTAAAACCAATGTTGGGCATTGCTGGCAAAGCTTTACTTAAGGCGAACTGTCAAGGGGTTCCCATTATAGGCCAACCGTTAAGGGATGCAAAATCCGGGAACATAACACCGATATGACGGAAACTAGGGCGGCAAGAGTGGAACAAAACACCAGGCATAAGGCCGAGCCTTCCACCCTTTACCAAGTATATAGATGCATTAATTAAATAAGATATATTGTGATATCCCAAAAACTAACATGTTCCAATAAGGAACGATCTCCATGTTCCAACAAGGAACAAACTTCAATCTTCACCTGCAACTAACAACGCTATAAGAGGGGCTGAGCAAAGCGGTAACATAGCCAATCAACGGTTTGCTAGGACAATGGTGGGTTAGAGGCTGAACATGGCAATTTGGGAGGCTGACAAGCAAGTGGTAGGCATCGTAGCAATGGCAAAGCAAAAGAGCGAGCAAACTAGCATAGAAAAGATAGAAGTGATTTCGAAGGTATGATCATCTTGCCTGAAATCCCGCAAGGAAGAAGAACGAGTCCATGAAGAAGACAAACAAACGAAGTTGAACGGATCCTCACAAGCTCGACGTTACCGGAAACAACCCGAGGAAGCAATCACCGGAAAAGAAGCACACAACATAGTAAACAACCAACACATCAACATGGCATGATGCACAATCGAGTATGATGCATGTCCGGTTTAATGAAGCATGGCATGGCAAAATGCACAGACAATCCTACAGATTAAGTGGAGCTCAATATGCATTGGGATGCATATTGACAAAACACCACATCAATTATTTAGTTCCCTCTCGTTTATGTACCCAACAATATTAAATGTTGATTAACATGGCAAGGGGTGAAGCAAATGAAAACTACCTATCTAGTCAAGGTTAAATGAGGCCGGAAGCAACGAACAACAATTCCGGTAAATCCCCATAGCATATTTTAGATCTGGTACTGTTCTGCCCTAAACATAATTTTAGAGTTGTTTAACATGCAAAGTAAGGTCACCATGATAATCTAGGCAAAATTCTACCCCATTTACATATAAAGTTTATTTAATTCGGAGCTACGGTTATTAAGTTATGAATTAATCCGTTTTAGCATGGCATAGGAACAATTTTAAACAAACATCATTTTAAATATTTTAACATGGCAAGAAAATGGCATATTATTAAACTAGATGAAATTCTAGTCAAGTTTCATATACAAAGTTTTTACATGTGATGCTTAGTTTGTGAGATATTAAATGCATGAAGGCTAGGTTTTTTTTTATAAATCTGCAATTCCCTGGAAATTAGATAAATGCAGCAGCAGGAAAAAAATGCAACGGGCTGAAACCGGTTGGCCCAACAAAGCACAGGGGCTGGAGGGGGGCTTCTCACATTGGGCCAAGGCCCGGCTAGAAGAGCAGCAGCAGGCGAGTGACATCTGGCGAAGAGGAGGCAGGCTGGGCCTGGCGCGATGGGGAAGCAGCTGGGCCTGGGGCGATCGAGACCCGCAGCGGTGTGGCTGGGCCTGGTCGCACGGCCCATGATGGCGCTGGAAGTGGCCTGGGCGTCGTCCTCGTCTCACGCCCGCACGAGCAGAGAACCATGGCGGCGACGTCCAATGTCAACGGTGGGGCAGCAGCGTCCCTGGCAAGTTAGGGTGACGGGGAGGACCGGAGAGGATGGATCTGGCCCCGGGGGTCTCATTCCCGGCGACGGCGAGCTCGGGAAGGCTCCGGGCGGCGGCGCTCCCTGGAGACAGAGAGGGAGAGAGGTGAGGCGAGGGGGAGGACAAGAGGGAGAAGGAGATGGCAGGGGAGGTCGATGACGAGCCCTGGCGCTCCACGGGAAGATGCAGACGAGGAAACTTGGCGGAGCGGCACGCCTTGGAGCAGATCGAGCGCGAGCATGGCGTCGGGTCCTTCATGGCTCCTGGTCAGAGAGAGAGAGATCAGAGAAGAGAGAAAGATGGAGAAGGGAGAAAGCAGGGGAGGCGACCTGGCCTGTAGGTGGACGCCGGCAGAACTGCTAGCCGGGAACGACGGCAGGCGTAGTCAACCGACGAGGTGGGATGGAGGAGCACGGGGCTCGGGCGACCGATTGGTCAAGCCCGCAAAACGAGGGAGAGGGGTCGGGGAGGATTTTTCTTGGCTGGATCCGGATTCGAAGAGAGGTGGGAGGAGGCTGCGGGGATCGAGGGAGGGGATCCCGAGAGGATCTGGGTGGAGTGGCGGCGGGATGGGACATCTCCCTAGGATCTAGGGTTGGGCTTTAAATATACAGATGAATTTAGTTTAGGGGCTACCTTGTCCCTCCGATCGTAATCGGACGGTCGCGAATAACTAGGCTAGGAAGCTCAATTAACAAAACGGAGACGTTTTGTAGATGTTTGGGGATGATCCGGACACAACGGCGGCGACGGTCCGGGTCGGGTCCGGGACAACTTTCGGACGCGCGCGAGGGGGGGCTGCGGGCTGACGATAGGGATTAGGTTGGGCCTGGTGATGAGTAGTGGGCTGTGTAGACGGTCTCGAGCTGAGAGAAGAGAAGAGAGGGACCCGGCGACTGTTTCCGGAGACCGAAAACGTCCGACGTTTTTGACCGGCTACTATTGCCGCTATATTTATCCGTTGGGGCGTCAAACGAACTCCGATTGCGATGAAACTTGACAGGCGGTCTGTCTACACTATAATAAGACCACACGTCAAATCTCATCCCATTCCGAGAACATTTTCCGGCCACTTATAAAATAATATTTCGGACGTGCCGCGGGCGCGTGCAAGTGTGTCTGGGCTCAGAACGGACAACGGAAGGAACGAGGAGACCGGGACTGATGCAAGTTTTGAAAACATGATGATGCAATGCACATGATGACATGACAAGATGCAACACGCAAGCAAATGACAACACCACAACAGCGAATAACTGAAGGACACCTGGCACATCGGTCTCGGGGCGTTACAGGGGTACCTCGCGAGGTGCCCATGACGCAAGCCATGACGATCGAGGGTGCCAGGCGGGCGCCAGCGCGCGCAGCGTCCTTCTTTCCTCTTTGGTTCAAAGGGGGCAAGCGCGGCCGCGAAGTACCGAGGCATCAGGCAAAGGTTGCCATTTCGGTGCAACGAGACCAAGACCAAGCGGACTATGAGACGGAGGTCACCAGGGAGCCCAGCACGGCATCACCGCAGAGCCATTCGCAGGCGAAGACCAACTTTAGTCAGGATAAGTGTACCGGATGTTCCCCTTTGAATTGGCCAATTATTGGCGCCCTTCCGCTCAATATTTGGGGAGAGGCCCAGGGCCTTTGCCTATAAATAGGACCGGCCACCCACGTAGCAAGGGGTTCGGTTGGTTCGGTTCGATCTCAACTAGACGGTCGACAAGTGAGAGAAAAGCAGAGAGAGTGAGTGAGAGAGAGAGAAGGGTGACTGAACTTCTCCTAGCAGTTCATCACCCCAGCCAAGAACAGACCCTCGCGAGGCTGTTCTTCCTTGTATCGTTCATCATCATTAGCCCCAAGAGGCAATCCACCCACCACACACTGGAGTAGGGTATTACACCACAACGGTGGCCCGAACCAGTATAAACTTTGTGTCTCTTGTGCAGTTCTTTTAGTAGTTTAGATCCTTGCGAGACGGGGAGGTAGAAGGCGTGATCTCCGCGCGCACCCCAATGTTCGAACCTTAAGGGTCTGCCGGAACCCGTGATCCGACAAACTTGATCTGAAGTTTCATGATCATTGTCATTAGTTTCCTCTCTAGTTGGTGTAGGCATGACGAGAACGGATTTCTCTGATGAGCTACTTTCCAATTCAAGAGAAGGTACAATTATGTCATCAAGTTCTACTTTCCTCCCACTCACTTCTTTCGAGAGAAACTCCTTCTCTAGAAAGGTTCCATTCTTAGAAACAAAGATACTGCCTTCAGATCTGTGATAGAAGGTGTACCCAACAGTTTCTTTTGGGTATCCTATGAAGATGCACTTCTCCGATTTGGGTTCGAGCTTATCAGGCTGAAGTTTTTTCACATAAGCATCACAACTCCAAACTTTAAGAAACAACAACTTAGATTTCTTGCAAAACCACAGTTCATACGGTGTCGTCTCAACGGATTTAGATGGTGCCCTATTTAACATGAATGTAGTTGTCTCTAATGCATAACCCCAAAACGATAGCGGTAAATCGACAAGAGACATCATAGAACAAACCATATCTAATAAAGTACGGTTACAATGTTCGGACACACCATTACGCTATGGTGTTCCAAGTGGCCTGAGTCGTGAAACTATTCATTGTTTTAAATGAAGGCCAAACTTGTAACTCAAATATTTGCCTCCGTGATCAGATTGTAGAAACTTAATTTTCTTGTTACGATGATTCTCCACTCCACTCTAAAATTCTTTGAACTTTTCAAATGTTTCAGACTTGTGTTTCATTAAGTAGATATACCCATATCTTCTCAAATCATCTATGAAGGTCAGAAAACAATGATACCCACCGCGAGCCTCAACACTCGTCGGACCACATACATCAGTATTGTAACATCCCAAATTTTCAATTTGGAATGTTATGCACTAGATCATCATTGCATATCATATTTTATTGCATTTTGGTTGATCCTAGAAATTTCACGCAACTCAAGGACCCTCGGAGAGAGTTGGGGATTTCGTTATTTTCATATTTGAGTTGTCTCAAATTTTGAAAATAGGATCATTTGATTTTATTTATTTTATCATCAATTATTTTTATTACAAAAATTAGGAGAGAGGGAATAAAATGACTTTCCCAAAATAAAGAAATATTGAGGATTTAATAAAAAATCAAATAAGATTTTATTTGGATTTATTTGCTATTTTATTTGAATTTAGGAAAAATGCGCGTTTTTCAAAATTGCATTTAGGCCCCAAATAAATGTTCATCCTCTGCAGCTTGATTTTAGAACCCAGGGAAAAATTTATTTCGGGAATTTTGGAGTTCGTTTAGTATTTCTTTTGTTTTTTTCGAGCGTAATAATTTTAAAAAAAATGTCCGAACCGACCTTGGGCCGTAACCGACCAGGACTCTCTTGGCCGGGCCTCTTATAAGCCGCCGCCGCCGCCCCGACCAATGCCCAAGTCGCCGCCCGCCCTAACCCTAGCACCACCGCCTCGCCGCTCCGCCGCCGCCTCTCCGCCCCATCGCCGGACCGCCGCCGCCGCCGTCGCCAGAGTTGCCGGAGGTATTTTTCGCCTCTGGTTTTTCTCGAAAAAACCGTTCGGGTTTTCCGACGGTTTTGTTCGTTTTTTTAGTTTTGGTTTTTTAAATAGATCGGTTTTTCAGGTTTATTTAAATAGTGAGTGTTCGTCTGTTCGTTCGTTTTAACGAACGTTCGTTGTTTTTCTTTTTCTCGGATTAAATCCGCGATTTTTCTGATCGCGATCTCTGATCCGATTTTCGTTTTAGTCTAACTTTTCGCTCGTTTATCAGAATCAGGCGATTCAAGCGCCTGGAGTTTCGTCTCGAAACCCTCTTTCCATTTAACCAACTCAAACAAGTTTTTGCCACTGTAAAAATTGCCTTAGATCCAGAATAGTAAACGAAGCTTTTTTTTGCCGTTTGTCTTTCGTTGCTTCGTTCGATTTGATTCTTTTTGCCAACCGAAGTTCTTAAGTTGAACTTTCTGGTTAGATCTCTTATTTGAGTTTTACCTGTGCATTAGATGAGTACTTATTTTATGCTTGTTTGTTTGCGATAGAGTACCCGAAGTGCGCCGCTTGCTACTTCGAATCGCTAGGTTTCCCGGATCATCAGCAATGCAAGTAACACTTTGATCATGTTTTCCCTCTACCCAGTTTTATTGCATTAGATCAATCCTCACACATTGCATGATTAGGATCTAAATAAATTGTGGGTTTGGGAAGTAGTTGAGGTAGTACCTCTTACCTGTTCATTATCAAACCTTTGGGAGTTACTTCTATGTTTGCTTATTATGCCATGCTATGCTAGTAGACGTGGATTGGGTGAGTGTATCCATGACAGATGTGAGATTGTTAATTGTTGGTTTATCTAAGGTGGCAACTTAAACACACATCTGGGTGGATTGAGGTACCTGGGTATTCCAGGATTGCCTGTTTTCTTTTGGACCGCCACCCACGCTCAAAGGGATCATGAGATTATTCATGCTAGAAACTTCCATGTGCAACCACAAGCTATTATGGGCTCTAGCATAGTTGACTAAGTTGTGCAAACTCTTACAGTGGTAGACTAGTAGATGTAGGGGAAAGTAGGTGTAACGGTCTACCCAATCATAAGGTGCTAGCGCTTCTGAAAGACTATGTCTTGGTCATCAGTTTCTCAAACACCATGTAGTGCGAGAATCCCAACGGAGGCGATCGAATCTTGTGGGGAAACGTGCGCAAACCTCTGCAGAGTGTATAAACTAATCATGATTAGCCGTGTCCCCGGTTATGGACATCTTGAGTATCTATTACCTGGATTATCATGTGAATCTCAACATGTTACTCTAAAATTTAATTTTGTTGGGTTTTGTCTAATGATGATGCTTAATGGGGATTGAGAATGCTGTCAACCATTCTCAATGTTTAACAACTACCATGATAGTTAAATAAATTTATTCCTTTGCAGTAGGGGAAAATTGGCTTTACGCAAAACTATAACCATAGAGCTTTCCACCAGCCAAATATGCATGTAGAATAGCTGTTTCATTCCATTACTCTCTATGTGTTACTTTGCCAGCATATTCCATGTGCTGACCCGTTTCGGGCTGCTACGTTAATGTTGCAGACTTTTCAGACGATGATTAAGGAGTTTTTAGGTCATGGTTCTATACTCAGTGATGCCGTTGGAGTTGATGGACTCACTTATCTTCCAAGCCTTCCGTTGTTATCGTTATTAGATGGCCTTAAGCCATATCTATTGTAATAAGCTCTCTTTCGAGGCATTTGATGTAATAAGTGTGTGATTGCTACTCTGTTATAAATCCGTCAAGTACTGTGTGGTGTCAGCATTACTGATCCAGGGATGACACCTGAGCACAGAGATTGGACCGTTTGAGGTCTGGTCACTACAAGTATGTATTATTTCTAATAAGTCAGTGGCTCACTCCATTGTTCCGGAGAACGGAGTCTTAGTCATCTTGACCATGAGGCATGGTTCGCAAGCATCAAATGATTCATAATCAAGTTATTCCAAAAGTCCACCCGCATGGAGTTTATTCATGCGCTTTACACCAATATGACCTAAACAGCAGTGCCACTTAGTATGTTGCACTATCATTATCAACTTTGCATCTTTTGGCATCAATATTATGAATATGTGTATAACCACGATCGAGATTCAACAAACCATTCACATTGGGTGTATGATCATTGAAGGTTTTATTCATGTAAATAGAAGAACAATTATTCTCTTACTTAAATGAATAATTGTATTGCAACAATCATGGTCCAATCATATTCATGCTCAACGCAAACACTAAATAACATTTATTTAGGTTCGACACTAATCCCGAAGGTAGAGTGAGTATGCGATGGTGATCTTATCAACATTGGAATCATTTCCTACACACATTGTTACCTCGCCCTCACCTAGTCTTGTTCATTTTGTAACTCCCGTTTCGAGTTACTAATCATAGCAACTAAACCAGTATCAAATACCCAGGGGCTACTATGAACACTAGTAAAGTACACATCAATAACCTGTATATCAAATATACCTTTGTTCACTTTGCCATCCTTCTTATCCACCAAGTATCTAGGGTAGTTCCGCTTCCAGTGACCATTCCCTTTGTAGTAGAAGTACTCAGTTTCAGGCTTAGGTCTAGCTTTGGGCTTCTTCACAGGAGTGGTAACTTGCTTACCATTCTTTTTGAAGTTCCCCTTCTTTTCGTTGCCCTTTTTCTTGAAACTAGTGGTCTTGTTAACCATCAACACTTGATACTATTTCTTGATTTCTACCTTCGCTGATTTCATCATTGCGAAGAGCTTGGGAATCATTTTCATAATCCCTTGCATATTATAGTTCATCGTGAAGTTCTAGTAACTTGGTGATAGTGACTAGAGAACTGTGTCAATCACTATGTTACCTGGAAGATTAACTCCTACTTGATTCAAGAGATTGTAGTACCTAGACATTCTGAGCACATGCTCACTGGCTGAGCTATTCTCCTCCATCTTGTAGGCAAAGTACTAGTTAGAGGTCTCATACCTCTCAACATGGGCATGAGTCTGAAATATTAATTTCAACTCTTGGAACATCTCATATGCTCTGTGGCGTTCAAAACGTTTTTTGAAGTCCCAGTTCTAAGCCGTAAAGCATGGTGCACTAAACTATCAGGTAGTCATCATACCGAGCTTTTCAAATGTTCATAACATTGGCATCTGCTCCTGCAATAGATCTATCACCTAGCGGTGCATCAAGGACATAATTCTTCTGTGCAGCATTGAGGATAATCCTCAGATCACGGACCTAGTCCACATGATTGCTACTATCATCTTTCAACTTAGTTTTCTCTAGGAACATATCAAAAATAAAACAGGGAGCTAAACACGAGCTATTGATCTACAACATAGATGTGCAAAAACTACCAGGACTAAGTTCATGATAAATTTAAGTTCAATTAATCATATTACTTAAGAACTCCCACTTAGATAGACATCCCTCTAGTCATCTAAATGATCACGTGATCAATATCAACTAAACCATGTCCGATCATCACGTGAGATGGAGTAGTTTTCAATGGTGAACATCTCTATGTTGATCATATCTACTATATGATTCATGTTCGACCTTTCGGTCTCAGTGTTCCGAGGCCATATCTGCATGCTAGGCTCGTCAAGTTTAACCCGAGTATTCTGCACGTGCAAAACTGGCTTACACCCGTTGTATGTGAACGTAGAGCTTATCACACCCGATCATCACGTGGTGTATCGGCACGATGAACTGTAGCAACGGTGCATACTGAGGGAGAACACTTGTACCTTGCAATTTAGTGAGGGATCATCTTATAATGCTACCGCCGTACTAAGCAAAATAAGATGCATAAAGGATAAACATCACATGCAATCAAAATATGTGACATGATATGGCCATCATCATCTTGTGCCTTTGATCTCCATCTCCAAAGCACCGTCATGATCTCCATTGTCACCAGCTTGACACCTTGATCTCCATCGTAGCATCGTTGTAGGCTCGCCGACTATTGCTTCTATGACTATCTCTACTGCTTAGTGATAAAGTAAAGCAATTACATGGCGATTGCATTTCATACAATAAAGTGACAACCATAAGGCTCGTGCCAGTTGCCGGTAACTTTTACAAACATGATCATCTCATACAACAATTTATATCTCATCACGTCTTGACCATATCATATCACAACATGCCCTGCAAAAGCAAGTTAGACGTCCTCTACTTTGTTGTTGCAAGTTTTACGTGGCTGCTACGGGCTTCTAGCAAAAACCGTTCTTACCTACGCATCAAAACCACAATGATTTTTTGTCAAGTGTGCTGTTTTAACCTTCAACAAGGACCGACTGTAGTCAAATTTGATTCAACTAAAGTTGGAGAAATAGACACCCGCCAACCACCTGTGTGCGAAGCACGTCAGTAGAACCAGTCTCATGAACGTGGTCATGTAATGTTGGTCCGGGCCGCTTCATCCAACAATACTGCCGAATCAAAATAAGACGTTGGTGGTAAGAAGTATGACTATTATCGCCCACAACTCTTTGTTTTCTACTCGTGCATATCCTGGCTCGGATGCCACTGTTGGGGAACGTAGCATGCAATTTCAAAAAATTTCCTACGATCATGCAAGGTCTATCTAGGAGATTCATAGCAATGAGAGGGGAGAGTGTGTACACATACCCTTGTAGACCAAAAGTGGAAGCGTTAGGTTAACGCGGTTGATGTAGTCGAACGTCTTCACGATCCAACCGATCTTAGTATCAAATGTACGACATCTCCGTGTTCAGCACACGTTCAACTCGATGATGTCCCTCAAACTCTTGATCCAGCAGAGGGTCGATGGAGAGTTCCATCAGCACGACGGCGTGGTGACGGTGATGTGATCCACACAGGGCTTCACCTAAGCACTACGATGCTATGACCGGAGGAGTAAACTGTGGAGGGGGGCACCGCACACGGCTAAGAGAACAATTGATGTGCCTTTGGGGTGCCCCCCGCCGCTGTATATAAAGGAGAGGGGGAGGAGGTGGCCGGCCAGGAGGACGCGCGCCAAGGGGGGGAGTCCTACTAGGACTCCACTCCTAGTTGGATTCACACCTTCCTTCCAACGGAGAGGGCAAAGGGGAAAGAGGGGAGAGGGAGAATGAAAAGGGGGGCCACGCCTCCCACCCCTTGTCCAATTCGGTTTGGCAAGGGGGGGGGGGCACCTCCTCCTGTGTCCCGCCTCCTCCTCTCCACTATGGCCCACGAGGCCCATTAACTTTCCCGGGGCTCCCGTAACCTCCCGGTACTCCGATAAATCCCCGAATCTCTTCGGAACCATTCTGATGTCCGCATATAACCTTCCAATATGTCAATCTTTGCCTCTCGACCATTTTGAGACTCCTCGTCATGTCCGTTATCTCATCCGGGACTCCGAACAAACTTAGGTCACCAAAATACATAACTCATAATACAAATCGTCATCGAACATTAAGCGTGCGGACCCTACGGGTTCGAGAACTATGTAGACATGATTGAGACACATATCCCATCAATAACCAATAGCGGAACCTGGATGCTCATATTGGTTCCTACATATTCTACGAAGATCTTTATCGGTCAAACCGCATGACAACATACGTCATTCCCTTTGTCATCGGTATGTTTACTTGCCCGAGATTCGATCGTTGGTATCCTCATACGTAGTTCAATCTCATTACCGGCAAGTCTCTTTACTCGTTCTGTAATGCATCATCTCACAACTAACTCATTAGTCACATTGCTTGCAAGACTTATCATGATGTGCATTACCGAGAGGGCCCAGAGATACCTCTCTGATACTCGGAGTGACAAATCATAATCTCGATCTATGCCAACCCAACAAACACCTTCGGATACACCTGTAGAGCATCTTTATAATCACCCAGTTACGTTGTGATGTTTTCTAGCACACAAGGTGTTCCTCCGGTATCCGGAAGTTGCATAATCTCATAGTCAAAGGAATATGTATAAGTCATGAAGAAAGCAATAGCAATAAAACTTAATGATCATTATGCTAAGCTAACGAATGGGTCTTGTCCATCACATCATTCTCCTAATGATGTGATCCCGTTCATCAAATTACAACACATGTCTATGGTTAGGAAATTTAACCATCTTTGATTAACGAGCTAGTCTAGTAGAGGCTTACTAGGGACACATTCTTTTGTCTATGTATCCACACATGTATCGAGTTTCCGGTTAATACAATTCTAGCATGAATAATAATAATCATTTATCATGATAGAAGGAAATATAACAACTTTATTTTTTCCTCTAGGGCATATTTCCTTCAGGCATACCTTGAGGAGGTACGCAAAATTGAGAAACGATTCTTAGGCTTGGAATTGCAGCACGGGCCATGCGGCAAGAACAAGGAGGCGGACGACATCACCAAGAAGGCGTCCTGGCATCAACCTCGGGAGCCGGGTGTCTTTGAGGAGCGGCTCTTCAAGCCATCAACAACTCTTCCTGATGCGGGACCAGCATCGCCTCAAGAGGAGCTCCCCCCGACGCCCCCCTCGGGCGCCCCAGCTTGCGGCCCAACCTCGGGAGCCCACCTGCTTCTTGCTCTTGAGCCTCGGGAGGGGTGCTAGTCCAAGGAGTTCAAGGCGTACCTGCTCCGGGGCGCCTTGCCGGAGAAGGAGGAGGACGCAGAGTGTGTGGCCCGCCAGGCCACTACATACTGCATTCAGGACGGTGCGCTCTACCGAAGGCGCTCGAACTATGTTTCTCTATGATGCATCTCTAGGGAGCAGGGATGCAAGCTGTTGGCCGACATACATGGCGGGAACTGCGGGCATCACTCCTGATCGCGCACCCTCGTGGGCAAGGCATTCTGCAGCGGATTCTACTGGCCAACGGTGCTCAATGATGCCACTTAGCTGGTAAGATCCTATGAGGCCTGCCAGTTCCATGCTAAGCAGATCCACCAGCCCGCTTAGGGCCTCCAGATCATCTCGCTCTCGTGGCCGTTCGCGGTCTGGGGGTTGGACATCCTGGGCCGTTCCCTCGAGCACCCCGGGCTACCGCTACCTCTACATCGCCATTGACAAGTTCACCAAGTGGGCGAAAGTGGAGGCCGTCCGCACCATCCCAGCCGGCTCGGCCGTCAAGGGCCTCGTGAGCCGTTTCAGGGTTCCTAACCACATCATCACCAACAATGGCTCTTAGTTCATGAACAACCTTTTCAAAACATATTGTCAAGGATGCTGCTGCTATGAACGTGCTGCGACTTGAAGCTCGCCTCGACAATGTCTTGGGGTACATCGCTCGACAGAAGGTTGCACTGGTGAAAATAGACAAGGAATTGTGGCCACAGGATACGCTTTGAAATGATCTCGAGTCACTGATGACTCAGCTCAATGAAATCCCTGGTCGAGTGCAAGCATGCAAAAAATCTGCTGCTCGTTGCGGAGCCGATGTGGCACTCTTACTTGTTCATGTCCATGGCAAGGATGCCAAAGAAGACAAACTGAATGCTCTTCAGGTGGCCAATATGAAGAAGATCCAGTTTGACGATTTCATGGAGACTTTCATCGAAGTTTCCACTCGGATAGCTGACGACATTGACCTGGACACCTTCGTCGAGCCAGCGAGTGCCCCTGGCGCATGAAGAAAAAACATTATGACTCAAACTCACTTGCCTCAGAATACCGAGTGGTCTTGTAACCGTTAAACTCGTTCGGGCTTGCTTCCCGAGTACTTTTGCTTGCGTTTCTGAACTTGAGGTTGCGAATTAATCTAAACTGTTGCTTTCCAGTTTACTACATGTTCTGAGTGAATGGATTTTTAAACTTAGGTGAGGGCTGACTCGCGGCTAAGCCCTCAAGTAGGAGGGATACTCTCACTCAAAGTATATTTTAACTTAGGCGAGGACTGGCTCGCGGCTAAGCCCCCGAGTGGGAGGGATGCTCTCACTCGGAGTAGATTTTTAACTTAAGCGAGGACTGGCTCGCGGCTAAGCCTCCGAGTGGGAGGGATGCTCTCACTCGGAGTGGTTTTTCAACTTAGGCGAGGATAGGCTCGCGGCTAAGCCCCCGAGTGGGAGGGAGGCTCTCACTCGGAGTAGATTTTTAACTTAGGCGAGGACTGGCTCACAGCTAAGCCCCCTAGGGGGAGGGATGCTCTCACTCGGAGTAGATTTTTAACTTAGGCGAGGACTGGCTCACAGCTACGCCCCCTAGGGGGAGGGATGCTCTCACTCAGAGTGGGTTTTCAACTTAGGCAAGGACTGGCTCACGAATAAGCCTCCAATTGGGAGGGGTGCTCTCACTTGGTGTATTTTTTTTAACTTAGGTGAGGACTGGCTCGCGGCTAAGCCCCTGAGTGGGAGGGATGCTGTCGGATTTCGGGTTCCAGCAGACCCTTGAGGTTCGAACACTGGGGTGCGCGCGGAGATTTCGCCTCCTACCTACCTGCACCCCTCCGCCACGCTAGGATCAAAACTATCGAAAGAACAGCACAAGAGACACAGGGTTTATACTGGTTCGGGCCACCGTTGTGGTGTAATACCCTACTCCAGTGTGTGGTGTGGTGGATTACCTCTTGGGCTGAGGATGATGAACAGTACAAGGAAGAACAGCCTCACGAGGCTCTGTTCTTAGCTGGGGCGATGAACCACTGGGAGGAGTTCATCCACCTTTCTCTCTCTCTCTCTCTCTCTCTCTCTATTTATGTTTCCAACCTCTCTACCGAGAGACCCTTCGACCTGAACCTCTCCCTTTGCTATGTGGGTGGCTGGTCCTATTTATAGAGGCCCTGGTCGTCTTCCCAAATATCGAGCGGGAAGGGAGCCAACAATGGCGGGCTAATTTGAAGGGGGACAGCAAGTATCAGCTATCCTGACAAAAGTAGTCTTCGCCTGCGCAAAGCTCTGGTGATGACGCCGTCTTGGGCTCCATGGTGACCTCCGTCTCGTAGTCCTCCTGGTCTTGGTCTCGTTGCACCGAAATGGCAACCTTTGCCTGATGCCCCGGTACTCCGCGACTGTGCTTGCCTCCTTTGCACCAAAGAGTAAAGGAGGACGATGCGCGGGCTGGCGCCCGCCTGGCGCATTGAGTCATCATGGCTTGCGTCACGGGCACCTCGTGAGCTACCCCGCCTTGATCTCTCCGCCTCCTCGCGAGCCAGCCTCACGAGGCCGTGCCTGAGGAAGCTCCGTGTCGTCCGCCCCGTGAGGCTTGGCCCCTCGCGAGGGTCTTGAGTTTGTGTTGGTGAAGATGGGCATTCTGGGCCCCCCTTTAAGCCACGCCGCAGGCAGGCAAGTCTGGGGACCCCCGTTCCCAGAACGCCGACAGTAGCCCCCGGGCCCAAGGCGCGCCCGGACTTCGCCGTGCAGGGAGGCGGAAGGGCAAGAGCGAAGCGCCGTGGGTCCTAACAGCCTGCGGCCTTGGGCGCGGCATGGCGGTTGACTGGACGTGGGCGCCTTAGCAACCACGCGAGTTGATAAGGGAGTGGCATCCGCCTAGGCCCTTCTTCTTGCTTTCCCCGGTTGCTTCTCAGATCCCCTTGCTTGCGCCTCTCCTCCCTTCCTTCGAAATCTCTAGATCTTGTCTGACCGTGCGACCTAGGAAGCCATGGCACGTCGCCAACCATCGGCCGCAGCTTGGTACTCGTCTGCCCTGGACCGGCCGAACGTGTCGGAGGCGGGCCTTGCCCAGTTGCGCCGGATAGCGACGGCGCGAGGCATTGATGGAGCGAAGGTTTTCAAGGCCGGCTCCGCCACCCCTGAGGGTAAGAGGAGCACCTTCTATCCGCTCTTCGTAAGTGGCATTGTTGCTGGCCTAGTGCCTCCCTTCTCCGAGTTCTTCTTCTCTGTCCTCCGCCATTACAAGCTACAGGCTCTGCACCTCCATCCCAACTCCGTCCTTCTCCTCGCGATCTTTGCTTATTACTGCGAGGCCAACATTGGGGTGCAGCCCTCAGTGGCCTTGCTGCGCCATTACTTCTACCTCCGGACCTCTCGCGGTCCTGCTTCTGCATGCACGAGCTTCGTCGCGTACGGTGGCGCCATCGCCATCTCGAACCCTGGGAAGAGGATTGAGGGCTTCAGGAGCAAGTGGGTCTTGGTGGATGCTGAGCGCATCCACCCTCGGCTGATCTTGCCCACAGAGTAGCCCACGAGCTCCAGCAACTGGGGTCGGGCGGAGCTCACGTATCCCCGCGCGAAGATGGTGTTCGAGAAGATGGATGCGGATCTGAGGCTGACTGACATGGCGGCGGCGAAGCTGACCGGCGCGTCGTTGCTGAGGGAGTTCCTGGAGCACCAGCTGGCTCCGCTTCGACAGTACTTGCTTCCAATGTGGAGGCCCCGTCCGAGCCCCACGGCTTGGGCCGACGGAGACCTGGCTGCGGTTCTCCAATCTCTGGTCGGGGGCAATGTGGCGAGGTTGGAGGGTGCTCCTACGCCCTTGTTCCTCCGCGACGACTGGGAGCGGGTAGTGAAGTCCATGCCCGTCTTCAATGGGGAAGGGCCCGTGCCCCTGGAGGCTCCCGAGGGACCGGTGGCTTTGCCCTCCGACGACTCCAGCGAAGAGGAGGAAGGAGGGGAGCGGGGAAAAGGGCCTGACTCCGAGGCTACTGACGGAGAGTCGAGGGCTCCCCTTCCCCGGCGCAAGTCCCGCGCTCTCCGCCTCCCTCCGAGCGACGATGACGAGGATGACGACGAGGACGACGACGAGGACGATGACGTGGACGACGACGAGCAGGGCGGCGGGAGCTCACCCCCGATCCCGAAGAAGGACAAGACCGGGCTGATCTCCCACGAGTCTACCATGACCTCGGGGCGGACCGCAGGCGCACCTTCCGCCTCCAAGCTTCCCGAGGTTGACCCTTCCAGCCGGCTTTCGGGCTTCAAATTTGGCCGGAGGATGCTTGAGCTCACTGGTGATGACCCGTAAGTGTTCGATTCTTGTCTTTATTTCTTGCTCTGCCTCTGAGGCTTGACGTTCGCATCCCTTGGATAGGCTGGCACCCGCAACGAAGAAGTCAAAGGGGGCTCCTGAGGTTCCGTCCGTGGCAGCGCCCCTGAAGGAGGGTGACTGCGACGCACAAGCTTCTCCTGCCCGGTCGTCCTCGCGAGGCCTGACTGAGCCGGCTGGGGCAAGCGCAGCCCCCATGGCCCAAGCGGCTCCCGAGGTGCTCTCGCCTGCCGCCGCCGCTACAGCTGTCGGGGCGCGGTAGACTCCGCCTCAGGATGCTGCGGCCGTGCTGCCGCCTTCTCCTCCTACTCCACCGGCTGCTATCTCCCCGACTCCTGCCGCCGTTCTGGACCGCGCTGTTGCCGAGCTGGACCGGCTGTGGCAGGATCTTTTCGGCGCTGACCCTCGCCTGGTAGCCGGGCGCTTGGAGTTGGCTTCAGGATGGGTCCGCTCCAACGCTTCGATTCGGGCGGCGCTGGTCCAGGCCTCGACGGCATGCGATGAGGAGAAGCAGGCCGTCCTTGAGGCGAAGGCTGCTCGCGATGCAGCCCTGGGAGAGGTGGTCGACTTCCATGGTCGTTGCAAGGCGCTGGAGGACGAGCTGCAAGGCCTGCGGGATCAGCTCGCGAAAGAGGTTCGCCTTCGCCAAGAGCAGGAAGAAGGCGTGAAGGCTCGCGAGGCGGCCGTCGAGGGCTGGGAGGCCAAGCTCAAGAAGCGCCGTGACCGCCTAGGCGCGCTGGAGCAGGAGTTGGGGTGAGGAAGGCCGAGCTGGACGACAAGGCCCGGGTCCTTGCCGAAGACCGCGCGGCCTTCACGGAGCTGGAGGCGAAGGCTCGCTCCTTGCTGAGGACGCTTTACGACAGCGACCTGGAGAGCCTGCTGGCCGGTGCCGAGGACGGCCCCGCCAAGCTGCTTCCCTTCTTGGTCCACGCTCTTGAAGATGTCGCCCTTGGCCTTGGCCCCACGGCCGAGGCCGAGGCGTGTGTTCTGTCTTCTGCAGCGCTGACGCGGGTCCTCACCCACATCCACCTTCATGATCCCGGTTTCGACCTCGACAGCCTGCTGGAGCCCGTGAGCGGCGAGCGTGCCGCGGCTGCTGGCGAGGCTGTGAAGGGTCGCGTAGAGGCTCTGCTGGGGAAGTTCCGGGCCTTCAGCACCAAGCCGGAGCAAGGCGCTGCCGACCCCGCTGCTCCGTGAGGCGAACCCACTCCGCGCTGCTCCCCCGCCGCCAAGTGACTCCATCATGGCTCCTGTCCTGCTTTTAATACCTGCACATGTATCATGCCTTGGGGAGGCGTTTAAGCTTGCGTCTGATATTGGGATAACAGTGTGGACTGTAATATTTGCTTTCGAATTCCTTTGAAATTTACGCTTTTCCTTCCTACTCGCTTATGTTCTACGCCGGCAGAGCCCGGCCCCGAGCGTACCTCACCCAGCAATAGCCCCGACCGAAAACTGGGACGGGACCAAGGAGTGAGGGGCTACGTGACAAGTTAGGCTCCTGAGTCGCGATGCTCAGGAGTCCCCCTTGGTGCACGAACAACAAGTAGGGAGGTATGATGTGGGTGGATCCACCGTTCTATGTCTGCAGAGCCCGGCCCCACGCGTACCTCACCCAGCAATAGCCCCGACCGGAAACCAGGACGGGACCAAGGAGTGAGGGGCTACGTGACTAGTTAGGCTCCTGAGTCACGATGCTCAGGAGTCCCCCTTGACACTCAAACGGCCTTCATACCTTGGCTCCGCTCGGGGAGAGGCGCGCGACGAACCAGGCCCGGGGGACCTGGCTGGGCGGCGTGCGTCCGGGCGTGACCCAGGCGCAGCCCCCGTGCCCAGCCCCCTCGCGCGGCACTCCCGAGGGGAGGCATTACGATGAGGCTAGACACTGAGCACTGGGCTCCCTGAGGTTGATGCGGCCCGGAGGCCACCGTCAGTTGTTTATCATCAGCGCGGAGCATAGCGCTTCCGTATGTGTACGGGCATAGCCGCTCCTCGGAAGTGTCGTCAGCCAGCGCGGAGCATGGTGCTTCCAGTGGTACGTGGGAGGGGGCCCCCCTCCGGGAGGAGCCCCCGGGGCGTGTACAGCCCCGCCCTGACACGTGGCTGGCATGTTAGGGCCTGGCGAGGTTTATCTGGGCACCCGTGAGCCAGCGCGGGACTCACGGGGCCCTACCTCTAGGCGGGTTGCGCCTGGCACTGGGCCTTATCTTGTGTTGTGTCCCTGCAAGTCTGGTTAGATGCCTGCACTCTACGTCCTCGAGTCTCGGCCCCCGAGCTGGTCTCAGCCATCGCTGGTATGCCAGGTCGCGATGCCGTGGTCAAGGCCAGAGGGTGAGGGCTGGAGAGCCAGTAAGAGCCCTGAGTCGCGATGCTCAGGTACCCCCCCTTTAACGTGCAAGTGGTCAGCATGGAGAAGAAGAGGTGCCGTGGACCGGCATCAAATAATCAAGCATTGTGGTTCTAACGCATAACCGGGAATGAACGCAAATGGGGTACATGCCGCTGGGCCTGGCCCGGGCGGCTTGGGGATCATGCAGCCCGAGGGGTGCCCCCAACAAGGTAAGCTAATCGGCGCGAAATAAAAGGGATACATGCCGCAGGGACGGACCCTCGCGGCCTGGGAATAATGCAGCCCTGGGGGCGCTCCCAGCTGGAAGTGAAACTTGAAAGATGTCACCTGATGACGCTGAAGACGAAGAGGTGTTGGTGTAGCCAGCTCGGTGGGCTGTGGAAGCCGATCCTCATGAGCCCCCAGGCCCAGGGGCCTCGGGAGGCTCCGGAGGTGCTGGCGTTTCCTCGCAGGCCATCTCCATCTCTGCTAGGGCTGCGGAGCGCCTGGCCTCTTGTGCCTCCGTGATGCCCCTCATGAGGCGCTGGTGCGTGTCAGCCGCGCTCGGCAAGCCGTAAGGCATGCGAACGTAGCTGTGGGGTGGACCTCCGCAGTGCCCCATTCGCGAGGGCCAGAGGCGCCCCAGGGAGGCGACTCGGTTGAGCCCTGGTACATCGATGCAGACGTGCAACCCGCCGTCCTCGCCTTGATGGGGAGCCACTGCTGGTAGGCGGCGGGCGCCTCTCATGACTCTTGACTCTTGTAGCTCCTGAATGGCCTTGCTGACGAACTCCTGTGGGTTTGGATCTCCTTGCCTTGCTCCTTCTTGAGGGAAACGTGCTTCGAAACACGCCTCCATGTGGTGCCCAAGCGCCTCCCTCGTGACCCTAGCTAGGTCGGTGACCCTCCAGGGGAGAGCCCTTGAGCCCTGCCTGAGGAGGGCGCCTGGCGCGCTTTCCTATGCGATGGAAGGAGGTTCCCCCTAGGCAGGCACGGGCCTAGAGGGGCCAGGCCGGACGACGTCTTCTTCTTCTTGGGGGAAGCTTCAGGAAGCCTCCTGCTTCCGCGATCCGGGTCTTCCAGTGATGCAGCCTGAAAGGATCGCTCCAGGGAACACACCGCGTCCTTCTCTTCACAGGGCACCGTGATGACTCCGCCGCTTCCTGGCATCTTGAGGATGTTGTAGCTGTGGTGAGTCACGGCCATGAACTTGGCCAGCGCCGGGTAGCCGAGGATGGCGTTGTACGGCAAGCGGATGTGAGCGACGTCGAAGTCGATGAACTCGGTGCGGTAGTTGTCGCGTGCCCCGAAGGTGACAGGGAGGCGGACCTGCCCAATCGGGACCGTGGAGCCATCGGTGATACCGGAGAAAGGCTTGGTTGGCTGGAGCTGGCTGTAGGGCACTTGGAGGTTGTTGAATGTCTCCACGGACAGGACGTTGAGCCCTGCCCCACCATTGATGAGGGTCTTGGTGACCACTACGTTGCTGATGATTGGGGAACAAAGCATCGGGAGGACTCCGGCTGTAGCCGCACACTTGAGTTGATCTGCTGAGTTGAAGGTGATGGCACACGCCGACCACCTGAGGGGCACGTGGCCTCGAGCCTGGGGAGGACTGCGTTCACTTCGCGGGCGAACTACTTGAAGATGCGTTGAGAGGCTGGGGCTTGTGCTCCACCCAGGATGCAGGCGATCGCGCGCGGCTCCTGGAAGCCCCCAGCCTCCTCGTCCTGGTGGCGGTCCTCGTTTCTCCTTGGCTGCGGCGGCAGCGATGGGAGGCCTGCGTTGCCTTGTGGGCGATCCTCGCGAGGCTGATCCCTCCAGCCTCCCTCGCGAGGCGGGTCTTGCCAGCGATCCTCGCGAGGTTGGTCGCGCCACCCCTGGCGCAGGCCATGGTCTTCCCAGCGCCCTGTGTTCCTTCCTCCTCCTCGGCCGTAGCCCCGGTCACCGCGGTCAGGGCGACGACCGATCCTTCCTTCTCGCAAGGCTCGGAGTTCTTGGCATTCGCTGGTGTTGTGGGTGTGGAGGTCGTGGTACACGCAGTACCAGCTGCCCTTGGGAGGTTCGGGCTGATCTTTGCCCTGCTTGGTGTCTGGTTCTGCCGTGAGCACGGCAGCCCCCTTGCGCTTCACTTCCTTGACCTTGAGCTTCTTCTCTTCTGGGTCTGCGGCAGGAAGCTCGAGGAGGGAGAGACGCCCTTCCTCAGCCCTGGCGCATTTGTTCGCTAAGTTGAACAGTTCCAAGGACGTGCACAGGTCTTCGTGCATCGCCAGCTCCTCCTTCATCTTGATGTCGCGCACGCCATCGTTGAAGGCTAAGATGATGGCCTCCTCAGTCACCTTGGGAATCTTGAGGCATGCGTTGTTGAAGCGCTGGATGTACTTCTGCAGGGTCTCCCCGGGTTGTTTCTTGATGTGGTGCATGTCGCTCACGGCGGGTGGCCGGTCGCGAGTACCTTGGAAGTTGGCGATGAAGCGGGTGCGCATCTCTTCCCAGGAGGAGATTGTTCCTGGAGCCAGGTTCAGGAGCCAGGTGCGGGCCCCGTCCTTGAGCGCCCTTGGAAACCTGTTCGCCATGACCTTCTCGTCTCTGTTGGAAGCTTCGATGCCCAGCTCGTAGAGCTGGAGGAACTCCGCAGGGTCGGCCGTGCCGTCGTAGCGAGGAGGCAGGTCCGGCTTGAACTTGCCTGGCCACGCGACGCTGCGCAGTTCGGTGGTGTAGGCGCGGCAGCATGCTGTGGCCACGGGAGGCCTTGGGTGATGGAGAGCCTGGTCTTGCATGTCCCCACGCACCGGAGCAGGAGGATGGTCGCGACGTGCTAGCATAGGGAGCGCCCGGGCAGCTTCTGGCGGGCGAGGGACTTCTTGGCAGCTCTGTTCTTGCTGCGCTGGCACCTGACGGAGTTGGTTCCGCGAGGGGCCACACGCCTTGGAGCCATGGCGTCTTCTTGAGGAGGAGGCGGCCAGGGTGCCGCCGGAGCCTCGTCGTTCACGCGGGGCGGCGTGCGGTGCAGCGAAACGAACGGCCCGGAAGAGCCCCCTGCGGCGCGGACGAGCTCGGCGACGCGGCCGAGCCATTCTTCGTAGACGTCGTCGACGGGATGGTAGCGCAGGAGCCCGTTCGCCGTGATGAGTGCAGCCGGAGCCTCCATGGGCGCGCGGAGCACGTGGGACGAAGATCCAGCTGGGGCTAGCGAGGGAGTTGCGGTGCGGCCGTCTTGGCGCACGAATGGATGCTGAGACGATGCTTGCTGCTTGTCCCCTGCCGGGCCGGTGGCGGCGTTGACGGCAGTTGACGGGGAACGACGAGGACGCCTGCCGACAGGGGCTGTCTGGGCGACGCGGGAAGCGAGGGCGGCCCAGCGCTCCGCGCGGGCCCGGCGAGCGTCAGACATGAGTGCGATGGTCCGAGGAGAACGGGGTGATGGAAGACGAATTCTGGCGCACCCCTACCTGGCGCGCCAAATGTCGGATTTCGGGTTCCGGCAGACCCTTGACGTTCGAACACTGGGGTGCGCACGGAGATTTCACCTCCTACCTACTTGCACCCCTCTGCCACGCTAGGATCAAAACTATCAAAAGAACAGCACAAGAGACACAGGGTTTATACTGGTTCGGGCCACCGTTGTGGTGTAATACCCTACTCCAGTGTGTGGTGTGGTGGATTGCCTCTTGGGCTGAGGAAGATGAACAGTACAAGGAAGAACAGCCTCGTGAGGGTCTGTTCTTAGCTGGGGCGATGAATCGCTGGGAGGAGTTCAGCCACCTTTCTCTCTCTCTCTCTCTCTCTCTCTCTCTCTCTCTCTCTGTTTCTGTTTCCAACCTCTCTACCCAGAGACCCTTTGACCTGAACCTCTCCCTTTGCTATGTGGGTGGCTGGTCCTATTTATAGACGCCCTGGTCCTCTTCCCAAATATCGAGCGGGAAGGGAGCCAACAATGGCGGGCTAATTTGAAGGGGACAACAAGCATCAACTATCCTGACAAAAGTAGTCTTCGCCTGCGCAAAGCTCTGGTGATGACGCCGTCTTGGGCTCCACGTGACCTCCGTCTCGTAGTCCTCCTGGTGTTGGTCTCGTTGCACCGAAATGGCAACCTTTGCCTGATGCCCCGGTACTCCGCGGCTGCGCTTGCCTCCTTTGCACCAAAGATGAAAGGAGGACGCTGCGCAGGCTGGCGCCCGCCTGGCGCCTTGAGTCGTCATGGCTTGCGTCACGGGCACCTCGTGAGGTACCCCGCCTTGATCTCTCCGCCTCCTCACCAGCCAGCCTGACGAGGCCGTGCCTAAGGAAGCTCCATGTCGTCCGCCCCGCGAGGCTTGGCCCCTCGCGAGGGTCTTGAGTTTGTGTTGGTGAAGATGGGCCGTGCTGGGCCCCCCTTTGAGCCACGCCGCAGGCCGCAGGCAGGCAAGTCTGGGGACCCCCGTTCGCAGAACGCCGACAGATGCTCACACTCGGAGTAGTTTTTTAACTTAGGCGAGGACTGGATCACGGCTAAGCCCCCGAGTGGGAGGGGTGCTCTTACTCGGAGTAGATTTTTAACTTAGGAGAGGACTGGCTCGCGACTAAGCCCCTAAGTGGGAGGGGTTCTCTCACTCCGAGTAGATATTTAACTTAGGCAAGGACTGGCTCGCGGCTAAGCCCCTGAGTCGGAGGGATGCTCTCACTCGGTGTAGATTTTTAACTTAGGCGAGGACTGGCTCACGGCTAAGCCCCTGAGTGGGAGGGATGCTCTCACTCGGAGTAGATTTTTAACGTAGGCGAGGACTGGCTCGCGACTAAGCCTCCGAGTGGGAGGTATGCTCTCACTTGGAGTGGTTTTTCAACTTAGGCGAGGACTGGCTTGCGGCTAAGCCCTCGAGTGGGAGGGATGCTCCCACTCGGAGTAGTTTTTTAACTTAGGCAAGGACTGGCTCGCGGCTAAGCCCCCAAGTGGGAGGGATGCTCACACTCGGAGTAGTTTTTTAACTTAGGCGAGGACTGGCTCGCGGCTAAGCCCCCGAGTGGGAGGGATGCTCACACTCGGAGTAATTTTTAAACTTAGGCGAGGACTGGCTCGTGGCTAAGCCCCTGAGTGCAAGGGATGCTCACACTCGGAGTAGTTTTTTCACTTAGGCGAGGACTGGCTCGCGCCTAAGCCACCCACTATGGGTTTTGAACATGTGGATATGCGAGAGAAATCATCATAAGACTATAGGAGTCATGTCTTTGATAAACAATCTAAAAGTACTCTTATTACATCTTGACAATCCGATTGTTAAGTTTAGAATTGACAAAGAAGATCAGCGTTCCAGGCACGCGGCTCATCAATCTTCTTCGCGAGGTTGTAGAGGTGGTAGGCCCCGTTGTGCAGCACCTTGGTGATAATGAAGGGGCCTTCCCATGCGGGGGCGAGTTTGTGTGGTCGCTGCTGATCCAATCGGAGCACAAGATCTCCTTCTTGAAATGCTCGACCCTTGACGTTCCTTGGGTGGAATCGCTGAAGGTCTTGCTAATAAACAGTCGACTGTATCAGGGCCATCTCTCACTCTTCTTCCAAAAGGTCAATGGCATCCTGCCGTGCTTGGTCCACCTCAACTTCTGAATAGAGTTCCACTCAGGGTGCATTGTGGAAGAGATCACTATGTAGCATGACTTTGGCTCCATACACCATGAAGAAAGGGGTGCGGTTAGTGGACCGGTTAGGAGTCATCCTTAAACCCCACGGGACGAATGACAGTTCAGTCACCCAGGCTCCAGTAGCATGCTCGAGGTCACACATGAGTCGTGGTTTCAACCCTTGAAGGATAAGGCCGTTCGCCCTCTCTGCTTGACCATTCGACTGCGTGTGCACAACGGATGCGTAGTCCACCCGAGTGCCTTGTGTGGCGCAGAATTTTCTGAACTCTTCTGAATCGAAGTTTGGGCCGTCATCTATGATAATACTATGTGGGACTCCATATCTAAATATCTACTCTTTCAAGAACCTAATGGTTGTACTTGAATCTAACTTCTTAATAGGCTTGGATTCAATCCACTTGGTGAATTTGTCGACTGCTACAAATAGATGAGTGAAGCCGCTTCTATCGGCCCTGAGTGGTCCAACCATGTCCACTTCCCACACAATAAATGGCCAGACGAGTGGTACGGTCTTCAGGGAAGACGCGGGTTTATGGGACATGTTCACGGAGAACTGGCATCCTTCGCACCGCTGAACGTTCTCCTTTGCAGCTTCATTGGCACACGACCAGTAAAATCCAGCTCGGTTTGCTTTGGCCACAATTGTACTAGAGGATGAATGATGTCCATAGGTCCCCGAGTGCATCTCTTCAAAAATTAGTCGACCCTCTTCTGGAGAAATACATCGTTGGGCTACGCCAGTGACACTCTCTTTGTAAAGTTTTCGATTATCACTGTGAAAGCTTTGGATCTAAGGACAATTTGACATGCCTCGACTTCATCCTCTAGGAGTTCTTGCCTGAGCAAATATGCAATGTACGACACTGTCCAGTCGGGGGTAATTACCAGAATCTCCATGACCAAGTCAATGACTGCAGGGATCTCGATTTTAGTCGGATCTGTAGGAGTTATCGCTTTGAGAGGCTCTTCAGTGAAAGGATCCTCCTACACTGACGGAGAATGGAGGTGTTCAAGAAACACATTGCTGGGGATAGCCTTCCGAGTGGAACCGATTTTTGCCAGATCGTAAGCTGCTTGATTTTTTTTCCGGGGAATGTGGTGAAGCTCCAAACCCTCGAACTTTTTCTCTAGCTTCCTCACTGCATTGCAGTATCTTTTCATAGTAGGATTTCTGACATCCCACTCCATCACTTGATTGACCACCAAATCCGAGTCACCGTAGACCATCAGGCGACGGACGCTGAGTGAGATGGCCATACACAACCCGTAGAGGAGTGGTTCGTATTCGGCCTCGTTATTGGAGGAATCGAAGTGAATCTGGAGCACATAACTGAGCCGATCACCTCTTGGAGACACTAGGACCACTCCGGCACCAGAACCATTAAGCATTTTAGATCCGTTGAAGAACATGGTCCAGTGCTTCGAGTAAACCTGAGTCGGCTATTGCTATTCTATCCACTCGGCCAAGAAATCTACAAGTGATTGGGATCGCCTTCTTTTCTTAGAACTTAATATCCAAAGGGAGGAGTTCAAGTGCCCATTTAGCCACTCGGCTAGTTGCATCCCGATTGTTCATGATTTCATATAATGGGGTGTCACTGATGACTGAAACCGAGTGATCTTGAAAGTAATGTGCGACTTTCTTCGTTGTTAAGTAAATACCATAAACAAGCTTATGATAATGGGGATACCTCTGCTTGGGCGGAGTCAAAACCTCTGAGATATAATACACTGGTCATTGAACTTTGTAGGCCTTGCCTTCTTCTTCTCGTTGCACTATGAGAACTGTCCTGACAACTTGACCAGTGGTTGCAATGTACAAAAGTAGATGTTCTTTGCTGTTCAGAGCAGCAAGCACCGACTGGGTGGAGAGTAGGGCTTTGAGCTCAACAAACGCTGCATCAGCTTCAGAAGTCCACTCGAACTTATCGGACTTCTTCATCAGTGTGTAAAGAGGCAGTACCTTTTCACCGAGGCGAGAAATGAACTGACTCAGTGCTGCAAGACAACCTATGAGCTTCTCGATGTCATGCACACGCTCAGCGTGTTTCATTCAGACAATGGCACTGATCTTCTCGAGATTAGCATCTATCCCACGTTCGGAAATGAGAAAACCGAGTAACTTGCCTCTAGGCACTCCGAAGGTGCACTTGGACGGGTTCATCTTGATGTTGTACCTTCTCAGGTTGGCAAAGGTTTTAGCGAGATCAGTCGGTAGATCAGGACCTTTGCATGACTTGACCACGATATCATCCATGTAAGCCTCGATATTTTGACTGATCTGAGAGAGCAGGCACTTTTGAATCATGTGCATGAATGTGGTGCCAATGTTTTTGAGACTGAATGGCATGGTGACATAGCAAAAACACGCGAAAGGGGTGATGAAGGCAGTTTTTATTTCATCTGGCACATACATTTGGATTTGATGGTACCCAGAATAGGCATCAAGAAAAGAAAGACACTCCCATCCCGCAGTCGAATCAACTATTCGATCGATACGGGGGAGTGGAAAATGATCTTTTGGGCAGGCCCAATTGATATGTTTGAAATCGATGCACATATGGAGTGACTTGTCCTTGGGGACCATGACAATGTTGGCAAGCCACTCGGAGTGGTATATTTCGCGTATGAACTCAGCTGTCAGAAGCCGATCCACTTATTCGCCAATCGCCTTCCTCTTCTCCGCAGCAGAGTGGCCGAGATGCTCTTTGACAGGCTTGTCCTTCGAATCAACTCACAAACGGTGCTCAGCCAGTCCCCTGGGTACACCTGGCAAGTCGAATGGTTTCCATGCAAATATGTCCCAGTTCTCACGGAGGAACTGGATGAGCGCGACTTCCTATTTGCTGTCGAGTGTCACTGAGATATTGGTTGGAGCGGCTGTGGGATCTTCCGGGTGAATGTGTACTTGTTTGGTTTCTCCTGCCGACTGGAAAGCAGACTCAGAAGCTGGCTTCTTAGAGCGGAGCAAATCACTCAGATTGGCGTTCTTCTTGTATTCTTCCAATTCCACTACTGCCATCTGCTCGTCAGCAATTTTGGATCCCTGCCGAAGACATTGCTTGGCTCTCTACCTATTCCCTATGATGTTAATCATGCCCTTGGGTCCAGGCATCTTCAGCTTAAGGTACATGTGACATGGACGGGCCATGAAGCGTGCATAAGCCGGTCGACCCAAAATAGCATGATAGACACTGTGAAAATCCACCACTTCAAATGTCAACTTTTCTTTCCGAAAATTCTTCGAGTCACCAAAAACCACATCCAAAGCAATCTGACCGAGTGACTTTGCCTTTTTCCCTAGGATGACTTTGTGAAACTACATGTTGCTTTCACTGAGTCGGGACATCGGAATGCCCATCCCCTGAAGGGTTTCAGCACAGAGAATGTTCAAACCACTACCGCCATCCATAAGAACTTTGCGCAACTGAGCGCCTCCTATGAATGGATCCACTACCAGTGCTTGCTTCCCAAGGGTAGAAACTGAAGGAAATATGCCCTAGAGGCAATAATAAAGTTATTATTTATTTCCTTATATCATGATAAATGTTTATTATTCATGCTAGAATTGTATTAACCGGAAACATAATACATGTGTGAATACATAGACCAACAGAGTGTCACTAGTATGCCTCTACTAGACTAGCTCGTTAATCAAAGATGGTTATGTTTCCTAACCATGAACAAAGAGTTGTTATTTGATTAACGAGGTCACATCATTAGTTGAATGATCTGATTGACATGACCCATTTCATTAGCTTAGCACCCGATCGTTTAGTATGTTGCTATTGCTTTTTTCATGACTTATACATGTTCCTGTAACTATGAGATTATGCAACTCCCGTTTACCGGAGGAACACTTTGGGTACTACCAAACGTCACAACGTAACTGGGTGATTATAAAGGAGTACTACAGGTGTCTCCAATGGTAGATGTTGGGTTGGCGTATTTCGAGATTAGGATTTGTCACTCTGATTGTCGGAGAGGTATCTCTGGGCCCTCTCGGTAATACACATCACATAAGCCTTGCAAGCATAATAACTAAGATGTTAGTTATGAGAGGATGTATTACGGAACGAGTAAAGAGACTTGCCAGTAACGAGATTGAACTAGGTATTGGATACCGACGATCGAATCTCGGGCAAGTAACATACCGATGACAAAGGGAACAACGTATGTTGTTATGCGGTCTGACCGATAAAGATCTTCGTAGAATATGTAGGAGCCAATATGGGCATCCAGGTCCCGCTATTGGTTATTGACCGGAGACGTGTCTCGGTCATGTCTACATTGTTCTCGAACCGTAGGGTCCGCACGCTTAACGTTACGATGACAGTTATTATGAGTTTATGCATTTTGATGTACCGAAGGTTGTTCGGAGTCTCGGATGAGATCACGGACATGACGAGGAGTCTCGAAAAGGTCGAGACGTAAAGATTGATATATTGGAAGCCTATGTTTGGGCACCGGAAGCGTTCCGGGTGAAATCGGGATTTTTCCGGATTACCGGGAGGGTTACAGGAACCCCCCCGGGAGGTAAATGGGCCTATTGGGCCTTAGTGGAAAAGAGAGAAGAGGCAGCCCACACCTGGCCGGCGCCCCCCCCTTTCCCAAGTCCTAATAGGACTAGGAAAGGTGGGCCGGCCCCCTCTTTCTCCTTCCCCCCCAAGAATCCTAGTTGGAATAGGATTGGAGGGGAGGAGTCCTACTCCAGGTGGGAGTAGGACTCCCCCCTGCGCCTCCCTCCTAGCCGGCCGAACCCCCTGCCCCTGGTCTTTATATACGGGGGCAGGGGGCACCCCAAGACACACAAGTTAATCGTTCCTTAGCCGTGTGCGGTGCCCCCTGCCACCAAATTCCACCTCGATCATACCGTTATAGTGCTTAGGCGAAGCCCTGCGTCGGTAGTACATCAAGATCGTCACCACGCCGTCGTGCTGACGGAACTCTTCCTCGACGCTTTGCTGGATCGGAGCCCGAGGAACGTCATCGAGCTGAACGTGTGCTAAGAACTCGGAGGTGCCGGAGTAACGGTGCTTGGATCGGTCGGATCGGGAAGAAGACGTACGACTACTTCCTCTATGTTGTGTGATCGCTTCCGCAGTCGGTCTGCGTTGGTACGTAGACAACACTCTCCCCTCTCGTTGCTGTGCATCACCATGATCTTGCGTGTGCGTAGGAAATTTTTTGAAATTACTGCGTTCCCCAACAGTGGTATCAGAGCCTAGGTTTTTATGGTTTGATGTTATTTGCACGAGTAGAACACAAGTGAGTTGTGGGCGATACAAGTCATACTGCCTACCAGCATGTCATACTTTGGTTCGGCGGTATTGTTGGACGAGACGATCCGGACCAACCTTACGCGTACTCTTACGCGAGACCGGTTCCCTCGACGTGCTATGCACACAGATGGCTTGCGGAAGACTGTCTCTCCAACTTTAGTTGAACCAAGTGTGACTACGCCCGGTCCTTGAGAAGGTTAAAACGGAGTCTATTTGACGAACTATCGTTGTGGTTTTGATGCGTAGGTGAGATGAGTTCTTACTTAAGCCCGTAGCAGCCACGTAAAACTTGCAACAACAAAGTAGAGGACGTCTAACTTGTTTTTGCAGGGCATGTTGTGATGTGATATGGTCAAGGCATGATGCTGATTTTATTGTATGAGATGATCATGTTTTGTAAACGAGTTATCGGCAACTGGCAGGAGCCATATGGTTGTCGCTTTATTGTATGCAATGCAATCGCGATGTAATGCTTTACTTTATTACTAAGCGGTAGTGATAGTCGTGGAAGCATAAGATTGGCGAGACGACAACGATGCTACGATGGAGATCAAGGTGTCGCGCCGGTGACGATGATGATCATGACGATGCTTCGGAGATGGAGATCACAAAGCACAAGATGATGATGGCCATATCATATCACTTATATTGATTGCATGTGATGTTTATCCTTTTATGCATCTTATCTTGCTTTGATTGATGGTAGCATTATAAGATGATCTCTCACTAAATTATCAAGAAGTGTTCTCCCTGAGTATGCACCGTTGCAAAAGTTCTTCGTGCTGAGACACCACGTGATGATCGGGTGTGATAGGCTCTACGTTCAAATACAACGGGTGCAAAACAGTTGCACACGCGGAATACTCAGGTTATACTTGATGAGCCAAGCATATACAGATATGGCCTCGGAACACGGAGACCGAAAGGTCGAGCGTGAATCATATAGTAGATATGATCAACATATTGATGTTCACCATTGAAAACTACTCCATTTCACGTGATGATCGGTTATGGTTTAGTTGATTTGGATCACGTAATCACTTAGAGGATTAGAGGGATGTCTATCTAAGTGGGAGTTCTTAAGTAAATTAACTGAACTTAAAAATTATCATGAACTTAGTACCTGATAGTATCTTGCTTGTTTATGTTGATTGTAGATAGATGGCTCGTGCTGTTGTTCCGTTGAATTTTAATGCGTTCCTTGAGAAAGCTAAGTTGAAAGATGATGGTAGCAATTACACGGACTGGGTCCGTAACCTGAGGATTATCCTCATTGCTGCACAGAAGAATTACGTCCTGGAAGCACCGCTGAGTGCCAGGCCTGCTGCAAGAGCAACACCAGAAGTTATGAACGTCTGGCAGAGCAAAGCTGATGACTACTCAATAGTTCAGTGTGCCATGCTTTACGGCTTAGAACCGGGACTTCAACGACGTTTTGAACGTCATGGAGCATATGAGATGTTCCAGGAGTTGAAGTTAATATTTCAAGCAAATGCCCGGATTGAGAGATATGAAGTCTCCAATAAGTTCTATAGCTGCAAAATGGAGGAGAACAGTTCTGTCAGTGAGCATATACTCAAAATGTCTGGGTATAATAATCACTTGATTCAATTGGGAGTTACACTTCCGGATGATTGCGTCATTGACAGAATTCTCCAATCACTGCCACCAAGCTACAAGAGCTTTGTGATGAACTATAATATGCAAGGGATGAACAAGACTATTCCCGAGCTCTTCGCTATGCTGAAAGCTGCGGAGGTAGAAATCAAGAAGGAGCATCAAGTGTTGATGGTTAACAAAACCACTAGTTTCAAGAAAAAGGGCAAAGGGAAGAAGAAAGGGAACTTCAAGAAGAACGGCAAGCAAGTTGCTGCTCAAGAGAAGAAACCCAAGTCTAGACCTAAGCCTGAAACTGAGTGCTTCTACTGCAAGCAGACTGGTCACTGGAAGCGGAACTGCCCCAAGTATTTGGCGGATAAGAAGGATGGCAAGGTGAACAAAGGTATATGTGATATACATGTTATTGATGTGTACCTTACTAATGCTCGCAGTAGCACCTGGGTATTTGATACTGGTTCTGTTGCTAATATTTGCAACTCGAAACAGGGACTACAGAATAAGCGGACACTAGCAAAGGACGAGGTGACGATGCGCGTGGGAAACGGTTCCAAAGTCGATGTGATCGCGGTCGGCACGCTACCTCTACATCTACCTTCGGGATTAATATTAGACCTAAATAATTGTTATTTGGTGCCAGCGTTGAGCATGAACATTATATCTGGATCTTGTTTGATGCGAGACGGTTATTCATTTAAATCAGAGAATAATGGTTGTTCTATTTATATGAGTAATATCTTTTATGGTCATGCACCCTTGAAAAGTGGTCTATTCTTATTGAATCTCGATAATAGTAATACACATATTCATAATGTTGAAGCCAAAAGATGCAGAGTTGATAATGATAGTGCAACTTATTTGTGGCACTACCGTTTAGGTCATATCGGTGTAAAGCGCATGAAGAAACTCCATGCTGATGGGCTTTTGGAACCACTTGATTATGAATCACTTGGTACTTGCGAACCGTGCCTCATGGGCAAGATGACTAAAACACCGTTCTCCGGTACTATGGAGAGAGCAACAGATTTATTGGAAATCATACATACCGATGTATGTGGTCCGATGAATATTGAGGCTCGTGGCGGATATCGTTATTTTCTCACCTTCACAGATGATTTAAGCAGATATGGGTATATCTACTTAATGAAACATAAGTCTGAAACATTTGAAAAGTTCAAGGAATTTCAGAGTGAAGTTGAAAATCATCGTAACAAGAAAATAAAGTTTCTACGATCTGATCGTGGAGGAGAATATTTGAGTTACGAGTTTGGTGTACATTTGAAAAATTGTGGAATAGTTTCGCAACTCACGCCACCCGGAACACCACAACGTAATGGTGTGTCCGAACGTCGTAATCGTACTTTACTAGATATGGTGCGATCTATGATGTCTCTTACTGATTTACCGCTATCATTTTGGGGTTATGCTTTAGAGACGGCCGCATTCACGTTAAATAGGGCACCATCTAAATCCGTTGAGACGACGCCTTATGAACTATGGTTTGGCAAGAAACCAAAGTTGTCGTTTCTTAAAATTTGGGGCTGCGATGCTTATGTGAAAAAGCTTCAACCTGATAAGCTCGAACCCAAATCGGAGAAGTGTGTCTTCATAGGATATCCAAAGGAAACTATTGGATACACCTTCTATCACAGATCCGAAGGCAAGACTTTTGTTGCTAAATTTGGAAACTTTCTTGAGAAGGAGTTTCTCTCGAAAGAAGTGAGTGGGAGGAAAGTAGAACTTGACGAGGTAACTGTACCTACTCCGTTATTGGGAAATAGTACATCACAGAAAACTGTTTCTGTGAGACCTACACCAATAAGAGAGGAAGTTAATGATGATGATCATGAAACTTTAGATCAAGATACTACTGTACCTCGTAGATCAACCAGAGTAAGATCCGCACCAGAGTGGTACGGTAATCCTGTTCTGGAAGTCATGCTACTAGATCATGATGAACCTACGAACTATGAAGAAGCGATGGTGAGCCCAGATTCCGCAAAGTGGCTTGAAGCCATGAAATCTGAGATGGGATCCATGTATGAGAACAAAGTTTGGACTTTGGTTGACTTGCCCGATGATCGCAAGCAATAGAGAATAAATGGATCTTTAAGAAAAAGACTGACGCTGATGGTAATGTTACTGTCTACAAAGCTCGACTTGTCGCAAAAGGTTTTCGACAAGTTCAAGGAGTTGACTACGATGAGACTTTCTCACCCGTAGCGATGCTTAAGTCTGTCAGAATCATGTTAGCAATTGCCGCATTTTATGATTATGAAATTTGGCAAATGGATGTAAAAACTGCATTCCTGAATGGATTTCTGGAAGAAGAGTTGTATATGATGCAACCAGAAGGTTTTGTCGATCCAAAAGGAGCTAACAAAGTGTGCAAACTCCAGCGATCCATTTATGGACTGGTGCAAGCATCTCGGAGTTGGAATAAACGCTTTGATAGTGTGATCAAAGCATTTGGGTTTATACAGACTTTTGGAGAAGCCTGTATTTACAAGAAAGTGAGTGGGAGCTCTGTAGCATTTCTGATATTATATGTGGATGACATATTACTCATTGGAAATGATATAGAATTTCTGGATAGCATAAAGGGATACTTGAATAAAAGTTTTTCGATGAAAGACCTCGGGGAAGCTGCTTACATATTAGGCATAAAGATCTATAGAGATAGATCAAAACGCTTAATTGGACTTTCACAAAGCACATACCTTGACAAGATTTTGAAGAAGTTCAAAATGGATCAAGCAAAGAAAGGGTTCTTGCCTGTATTGCAAGGTGTGAAGTTGAGTCAGACTCAATGCCCGACCACTGCAGAAGATAGAGAGAAAATGAAAGATGTTCCCTATGCTTCAGCCATAGGCTCTATCATGTATGCAATGCTGTGTACCAGACCTGATGTGTGCCTTGCTATAAGTTTAGCAGGGAGGTACCAAAGTAATCCAGGGGTGGATCACTGGACAGCGGTCAAGAACATCCTGAAGTACCTGAAAAGGACTAAGGATATGTTTCTCGTATATGGAGGTGACAAAGAGCTCACCGTAAGAGGTTACGTTGATGCAAGCTTTGACACTGATCCGGACGATTCTAAATCGCAAACCGGATACGTGTTTACTTTAAACGGTGGAGCTGTCAGTTGGTGCAGTTCTAAACAAAGCGTCGTAGCGGGATCTACATGTGAAGCGGAGTACATAGCTGCTTCGGAAGCAGCGAACGAAGGAGTCTGGATGAAGGAGTTCATATCCGATCTAGGTGTCATACCTAGTGCATCGGGTCCAATGAAAATCTTCTGTGACAATACTGGTGCAATTGCCTTGGCAAAGGAATCCAGATTTCACAAAAGAACCAAACACATCAAGAGACGCTTCAACTCCATCCGGGATTTAGTCCAGGTCGGAGACATAGAGATTTGCAAGATACATACGGATCTGAATGTTGCAGACCCGTTGACTAAGCCTCTTCCACGAGCAAAACATGATCAGCACCAAGGCTCCATGGGTGTTAGAATCATTACTGTGTAATCTAGATTATTGACTCTAGTGCAAGTGGGAGACTGAAGGAAATATGCCCTAGAGGCAATAATAAAGTTATTATTTATTTCCTTATATCATGATAAATGTTTATTATTCATGCTAGAATTGTATTAACCGGAAACATAATACATGTGTGAATACATAGACCAACAGAGTGTCACTAGTATGCCTCTACTAGACTAGCTCGTTAATCAAAGATGGTTATGTTTCCTAACCATGAACAAAGAGTTGTTATTTGATTAACGAGGTCACATCATTAGTTGAATGATCTGATTGACATGACCCATTTCATTAGCTTAGCACCCGATCGTTTAGTATGTTGCTATTGCTTTTTTCATGACTTATACATGTTCCTGTAACTATGAGATTATGCAACTCCCATTTACCGGAGGAACACTTTGGGTACTACCAAACGTCACAACGTAACTGGGTGATTATAAAGGAGTACTACAGGTGTCTCCAATGGTAGATGTTGGGTTGGCGTATTTCGAGATTAGGATTTGTCACTCTGATTGTCGGAGAGGTATCTCTGGGCCCTCTCGGTAATACACATCACATAAGCCTTGCAAGCATAATAACTAAGATGTTAGTTATGAGAGGATGTATTACGGAACGAGTAAAGAGACTTGCCAGTAACGAGATTGAACTAGGTATTGGATACCGACGATCGAATCTCGGGCAAGTAACATACCGATGACAAAAGGAACAACGTATGTTGTTATGCGGTCTGACCGATAAAGATCTTCGTAGAATATGTAGGAGCCAATATGGGCATCCAGGTCCCGCTATTGGTTATTGACCGGAGACGTGTCTCGGTCATGTCTACATTGTTCTCGAACCGTAGGGTCCGCACGCTTAACGTTACGATGACAGTTATTATGAGTTTATGCATTTTGATGTACCGAAGGTTGTTCGGAGTCCCGGATGAGATCACGGACATGACGAGGAGTCTCGAAAAGGTCGAGACGTAAAGATTGATATATTGGAAGCCTATGTTTGGGCACCGGAAGCGTTCCGGGTGAAATCGGGATTTTTCCGGATTACCGGGAGGGTTACCGGAACCCCCCCGGGAGGTAAATGGGCCTATTGGGCCTTAGTGGAAAAGAGAGAAGAGGCAGCCCACACCTGGCCGGCGCCCCCCCCCTTTCCCAAGTCCTAATAGGACTAGGAAAGGTGGGCCGGCCCCCTCTTTCTCCTTCCCCCCCAAGAATCCTAGTTGGAATAGGATTGGAGGGGAGGAGTCCTACTCCCGGTGGGAGTAGGACTCCCCCCTGCGCCTCCCTCCTAGCCGGCCGAACCCCCTGCCCCTGGCCTTTATATACGGGGGCAGGGGGCACCCCAAGACACACAAGTTAATCGTTCCTTAGCCGTGTGCGGTGCCCCCTGCCACCAAATTCCACCTCGATCATACCGTTACAGTGCTTAGGCGAAGCCCTGCGTCGGTAGTACATCAAGATCGTCACCACGCCGTCGTGCTGACGGAACTCTTCCTCGACGCTTTGCTGGATCGGAGCCCGAGGAACGTCATCGAGCTGAACGTGTGCTAAGAACTCGGAGGTGCCGGAGTAACGGTGCTTGGATCGGTCGGATCGGGAAGAAGACGTACGAATACTTCCTCTACGTTGTGTGATCGCTTCCGCAGTCGGTCTGCGTTGGTACGTAGACAACACTCTCCCCTCTCGTTGCTGTGCATCACCATGATCTTGCGTGTGCGTAGGAAATTTTTTGAAATTACTGCGTTCCCCAACAGAAACATGAGCTGGCTGGTCCGACTGGTCGAAGGTAATGCGATTCTTTGACCACTTGAGGTACGTTGTAGTCGCCAGAGCAACCTTGTTCACCTCATGATTAATGACTTCCAGTCGACTTTTGCTCTCAATGTCAGCAAAAATCACTAGGGTGGCATTGACCTTCGGGTAATCTTCTGCCTTTTCCTCGTCACCATCCTTGTCAGAACCCTTTTCACTTGGTTGACCATCACGGAACTGCTGAATAAGAAATCTGCACTATCGAGTGGTATGCTTGGGTAAAATCAGGTTACACTCCTCATCTTTCTTTGTGTGAATGGCACACGGCAAATCAAGGACATCTTGCCCCGAATGATCTTTCTTCTTCCTAGGGATCCACTATTCCTTGGCCTTCCCCTTGAACTTGCCTTGGGCGGCAACGGCAGCCGCTGCAGCTTGACCAGTGGCTTTGGCTTTGCGCATCTGTTTCCGACTGGAATTGGCATTGTTAGGGTCATGGTCGTTGGCTTTACCTTTGCCGTTGTGGAGGCAGTCTTCCTCTTCACCATTTGCGTATCGAGTTTCAATATCCATCATTCGTTTCATGGTTAGGGTCCCAGATTGCCCAAATTTCAGTATGAGATCCTTGTACCTGACGCCTTCCTTGAAGTCATAGACTGCTTGGTGCTCCATAACATTCTCCACCATGTGGTGAAGTGTGGTACACCGCTGTATGTAATCCCTCAAAGTTTCATTCAGTTTCTGGATGCAGTGCTGTAATTCAGTCAGACCAGTAGGTCGCTTGCAAGTGCCTTCGAATGTTTTGATAAATACTTGGGCCAAATCTTCCCAGCAGTAGATGCTGGCAGGGGCCAACTGGTTCAACCACGCTTGAGCCGATCCTTCTAGCATCAATGGCAGATGTTTCATGGCAACATCATCATTGCCTCCACCATCTGAACAACCACTCGGTAATCCTCCAACCACGTGTCTGGCTTTGACTCGCTAGTGAATTTGTGCATGCATATGGCCAATCTGAAATTGGGCGGTATCTCAGCGGCTCGTATGGCCCTGCTAAAACACTTTGGCCCTGAGACAAACACACCACTTCCACTTGGACGATATCTATCCAGACCCTCTCATTGAGCCCTGCCCTTGTCGGCTAGGCCCTGCATGAGGATTGACCTTGCATCAAACCCAGACTCTCAGGGGTCGACTGGATTTCTTCGTGTTGGGTTTCGTAGTAATTCCAAAAAAATTCCTACGCACACGCAAGATCATGGTGATGCATAGCAACGAGAGGGGAGAGTGTTGTCTACGTACCCTCGTACACTGAAAGCGGAAGCTTTATGACAACGCGGTTGATGTAGTCGTACGTCTTCATGGCTCAACCGATCAAGCACTGAAACTACGGCACCTCCGAGTTTTAGCACATGTTCAGCTCGATGACGATCCCCGGACTCCGATCCAGCAAAGTGTCGGGGAAGAGTTCCGTCAGCACGACGGCGTGGTGACGATCTTGATGTTCTACCGTCGCAGGGCTTCGCCTAAGCACCGCTACAATATTATCGAGTATTATGGTGGAAGGGGGCACCGCACACGGCTAAGAAAACGATCACGAGGATCAACTTGTGTGTCTAGGGGTGCCCCCTGCCCCCGTATATAAAGGAGCAAGGGGAGGAGGCCGGCCGGCCCTATGGCGCGCCAAGGAGGAGTCCTCCTCTAGTAGGAGTAGGACTCCTACTAGGAGGGGGAAGGAAGTCGTGTAACGCCCTCGATGCGGCTATGTCTCCCACGTGTCGAGGCACGACTTAGAGACATAGGCGCATTGAAAGTAATGTCGCAAGTCGGGAATCATTACACAACCCATGTACATATATAATATAAAGGGGAATAATAGCATAGTTGGCTTACACTCGCCACGTCACATCAAAGTACATAAATAACATCCATCATACAATCACTCATGGCCCGACTACGGCGCCAAAATAGAAAAGACCCCCAACAAGCGACTCGATCCTGGATCTAACCCCGAATAGGCATCCCTACTGATCATCAGGAAACGACACATAGTAACGCTGAGAGTCCTCGTCGTACTCCCACTTCAGCTCGAGCGCGCCATTCGGAGAGGTATCATCGGTCCCTGCATCTAGTGTAATAGTAATCTGTGAGCCACAGAGGACTCAGCAATCTCGCACCCTCGCGATCAAGACTATTTAAGCTTAATAGGTAGGAAAGGGTAATGTAAGTGGAGCTGCAGCAAGCGACTAGCATATATGGTGGCTAACTTATTCGCAAAGGAGAGCGAGAAGAGGAGGCAAAGCACGAGCGGAAAACTATATAGAGCAGCCTACGCAAACATAACTCCAACGCCGTGTCCACTTCCCGGACTTCGCCGAGAAGAGGCCATCACGGCAAACACTCAGTTGATTCATTTTAATTATTTAAGGTTCAAGTTATCTACAACCGGACATTAACAAATTCCCATCTGCCCATAACCGCGGGCACGGCTTTCGAAAGATCAATCCCTGCAGGGGGGTCCCAACTTAGCCCATAACAAGCTCTCACGGTCAACGAAGGAATAGACCTCCACCCAGGACCCACCGATCAGACTCGGTATCCCGGTACAACAAGATGATTCGACAGGTCAAAACTAGTCCAGCAACACCACCCGAATGCGCCGACAAATCCTGATAGGAGCTGCACATATCTCTTTCTCAGGGCACACTCAGATAAGCAATCCGTACAACTAAAACCAGCCCTCGGGTTCCCCCGAGGTGGCGCTGCAAGGGGCTCTAGTTCAGACCAACACTCAGAGGAGCACTGGCCCGTGGGGGGCTAAAATAAAGATGACCCTCGGGCTCCGGAAACCCAAGGGAAAGAAAAGGGTAGGTGGCAAATGGTAAAACCAATGTTGGGCATTGCTGGAAAAGCTTCAATCAAGGCGAACTATCAAGGGGTTCCCATTATAGCCCAACCACGTAAGGGACGCAACAATCCGGGAACATAACACCGATATGACGGAAACTAGGGCGGCAAGAGTGGAACAAAACACTAGGCGAGAGGCCGAGCCTTCCACCCTTTCCCAAGTATATAGATGAATAAAGACAACATATCAATATAATGATATCCCACCAAGTAAATAAATGTTCCAACAAGGAACGGCACCAATCTTCACCTGCAACTAGCAACGCTATAAGAAGGGGCTAGAGCAAAGCGGTAACATAGCCAATCAATGGTTTGCTAGGACAAAGGTGGGTTAGAGGCTCAATCATGGCAATTGGTAGGCTGACAAGCAAGTGTTAGGCATCATAGCATTGGCAAAGCAAAAGAGCGAGCAAACTAGCATAGCAAAGATAGTAGTGATTTCGAGGGTATGATCATCTTGCCTGCACAGTTGTCAGAGTTGACTGGATCCTCAAAAGCAAACTCAACGGGCTCCTCGTTAGCGAACTCGTCTCCCGGCTCTACCCAACAACACAAACAAGCAACAAGGATACAATCAACCACGTGCAAGGGCAACCAATAATATGCAAAGATGATATGCTATGTGGAATGCGATGCGGGATGCAAAATGCCAGACGTGACCGGAAATGCATGAACCTGGCCTCAACATGGAAAACCAAGTGTGCCACTGGATAGAGGGGAAGAAATCCCCTGAAAATGATATAAAGATCATGGCAATCGGAGCTACGGTTTGGAAATGGCAAGCGTTTTACTAAATGAACCGATCTGCGATTTACAGCAAGTAGGCTCCTAAATGCAACAAAATGAACATGCTACAGCCACCAAACATGAAAACAAATGGCATGGAATTGATCTACTCAAGAATCTTAACAAATCACCAGGACTGAGGCATAGGAAAATTCATCCATTAAGGGCTTCAAACACGCATGGCAAAACTGAATAAGCAAAACAGATCTCAGACGTAGCGAAATTAACGCTAGTCTGAAATTTCAGACCACGATGCTCTCTTCGGAGCAGCAAAAAAACATGAAGAAAAACCTGAACATGGCAAGTAAGAGCATGGCATGGAGCTACTCAACAAGCTTAACAAAACACCCAAAATGACCTGGGGCCAAACGGGTTCACAAAATACTCTAACAAGCACACGAACATCGATGAAACACAATCAGTTTTCAGACTTAGTGAAAACTAGGACATGCTGAAATATAACTCACGGAGGCATGTAAACAAGCTCGATGCACTCACTACGGTGCAAGTCATGGCAAGGCAAGCATATATCCATAAAGAAGGCACAAAAAGCTAGCTAGACATGGCAAGAACAATGGCATAGCATGCATGGATCACTAGCAATAGCTCCGGCAAAATCGCAAAAGAGTTCACGATCTGCCCAAAACAACAACTATGCAAAAGTTGAGCTTGATTGAGTCAACCTAGGTTGCTCCAACATAACAAGTAAAGACATGGATGGATTAAGCACAACAAGCGTAACAAATCGCTCTTACTGATCATCCTCAAAAGAGGCACAGATCACTAGGAAACAAGCTGGACATATAGCATCGTGAACTAAAACATCCCAGACTTAGTGATTTTCACTAAGTCCCTGATATCAGTAAACTCAGGTACCCCTGTTTGCAAGCTTGCACAAGACAACTCACACATCCTAAAAATGCAAGGGAGGCACCTCTAGAAAGAAGACTACATGCTTAACAATTCATCCCAAAGGGGCATAGGCATATCATGCACACAATAATCATGGCAAAAATGACAAAAGTCAATGTAGGGCTAACGGATCTGCACTTTAACTCATGATGCCTCCTTCCAACAGCATTTTGGGCACCAAGATGACCTCAAATGCAAATGATGCAATGGAATGAAATGATGTACTCGTCGAGACGAAGATTTTGATATATCATATGCCCAAAACGGAGCCACGGATGCAAAGATATGGCAGGTCAAAGATAGCATAAAAATTACGGAATTAGGGTTAGAGGGGGAGAGGTCAACCGAGATGACCCAGATCTGGATCTGGCACGGATTACGAGGATCACTGGTTTTACTGTAGCTCGCCGGAGACCTTCGTGGCCGGAGAGGAAGGAGGGGGCCGGGGCGAGGCCGGCCTTGGCGCGGCTCCCGAGGACGGCGGCGGCTTGGACGGGGCGGCGCCGGCGGCGAGGGGCGGCCGGGCGCGGGCGGCGTGGCGGCGAGGCGGCGCCGGCAGCGAGCGCGCGCGGCGGCTCCGGGCTGCTGCGGCGGCCGGACGTGAAGAGGAGGGCGGCGCCTGGGCAGATGGCGGCGGGGCGGAGGACTGGGCCGCGGGGGCCCGCGTCGGGCTCGGCGGGCCTCGCGGCGGCGGCGGCGAAGCGGTCCCGTGAGGGACACGTGGCGGCGGACGGTTGGTGCGGGCGGAGGCGGCGGACGCTGTCCGGTCGGATCCGGACACGTTCGTCGGTGGGGGGGGGGGGTTGATCTGTTTTTTTTTCGAGGAGGACCGGGAGGAAGACGAGATCCGAAAATGGGGGACCTTTAAATAGGCATAGAGGAAGCTAGGAGAGTCCAAATGAGGTGCCGTTTTCGCCCACACGATCGTGATCGAACGACCGAGACGTTGGAGCAGAGTTTGGTGGGTTTTGTGCCAACTTGGAGGGGTGTTGGGTTGCACACACACGAGGCCTTTTCGCTCTCTCGGTTAACCGTTGGAGTATCAAACGAAGTCCAAATGACCCGAAACTTGACAGGCGGTCTACCGGTAGTAAACCAAGGCCGCATGGCAAGTCTCGGCCCAGTCCGGAAATGTTTAATCCCCACACACGAAAGAAAGCTAGAAAAGGCCACCGGAGGAGAACGAAGCGCCGGAATGCAAAACGGACAACGGGGAAAATGCTCGAATGCATGAGATGAACATGTATGCAAATGCAATGCACGTGATGACATGATATGAGATGCACGAAAACGAAAACAACACACGGAGACAAAGACCCGAACCCGAGAATTAAATATAACTTAATGCCGGAAACGGCAAGAGTTGGAGTACAATTCGGGAATCTTACATATGGGGCGTTACAACACTCCACCACTACGAAAAGATCTCGTCCCGAGATCAAGGACTGAAAGAACTCCGGGTACTCAGAACGGAGGTGATCCTCGCGTTCCCAGGTAGCTTCATGATCGGAATGGTGTGACCACTTGACTTTGAGAAATTTGATTGACTTGTTGCGAGTTCTGCGTTCAGTCTCTTCAAGGATTGCAACTGGGTGCTCACGATAGGAGAGATCTTCTTGGAGCTCAATGTCCTCGAAGTTAACTGTGCGCTCAGGCGTCTTGAAGCACTTTTGGAGTTGCGAGACGTGGAACACATCATGAACATTGGCAAAATTTGCAGGAAGCTCGAGTTGATAGGCGAGGTCGCCTCTCTTGCTGACGATCTTCAAAGGCCCGACATATCTGGGGGCAAGCTTCCCTTTGATACCGAAGCAACGAGTCCCTTTCATAGGAGAGACGCGGAGGTAGACATGATCTCCGATCTTGAAGGCCAAATCACGGTGCTTGCTGTCATAGTAGCTCTTCTGACGAGATTGGGCTGCTTTGAGGTTATCACGAATGACCTTGCACATTTCTTCTGCCTCTGTGATTAGGTCATTGCCCAGCAGCTGACGTTCACCGGTTTCAGACCAGTTGAGAGGTGTACGGCACTTCCTTCCATACAGAATTTCAAATGGGGCCTTGCCGGAACTTGCTTGAAAACTGTTGTTGTACGAGAACTCAGCATAAGGAAGACAATCCTCCCTCTTCATGCCAAAGGAGATAACACAAGCCCTGAGCATATCTTCAAGAATCTGGTTGACACGCTCGACTTGACCGCTTGTTTGAGGATGGAAAGCAGTGCTGAAGCGAATGCTGGTGCCCATGGCCTTCTGAAAAGAATCCCAAAACTTGGAGGTAAAGATGCTGCCACGGTCTGAAGATATCACTTGAGGAATACCGTGCAGAGAGACAATTCGAGAGGTATAGAGCTCCGCCAATTGAGCTGCAGTGATTGACTCTTTGATGGGCAGGAAATGAGCCACTTTGGTGAGCTTGTCGATGACAACGAATATAGCATCATTGCCACGCTTGGACTTTGGAAACCCAGTCACGAAGTCCATTTCGATGTGGTCAAACTTCCATTCTGGAATGGCAAGAGGTTGGAGGAGACCTGCTGGCCTTTGGTGTTCTACTTTCACTCTTCTGCAGACATCACATTCATTCACGAATTGAGCGATCTCGCGCTTCATTCGAGTCCACCAATAGGTTTGCTTCAGATCTTGATACACCTTCGTGCTCCCAGGGTGGATGGAGAGGAGAGAGTTGTGAGCCTCATTCATGATCACTTTACGAAGTTCACCTTTGGGCACAACAATTCGATCCTCGAAGAAGAGAGTGTCCTTGTCATCAAGTCGGTAGCACTTGTACTTGGACTGACTCTTTGCAATACCAATCTTCACCTTTCTCACCATAGCATCAAGAAGCTGGGCTTGGCGAATCTGGTCTTCCAAGGTAGGAGAGACTTGAAGGTTGGCGAGGAAACCTTGAGGAACAACTTGCAGATTAAGTTTGCGGAAAGCTTCACAAAGCTCGGGTTGATAAGGCTTGAGAATTAGACTGTTGCAATATGCTTTTCTGCTCAAAGCGTCAGAAATCACATTAGCCTTGCCTGGAGTATACTCAATACTCGGATTGTACTCTTGAATCATTTCGACCCATCGAGTCTGCCTGAGGTTGAGATTAGGCTGAGTGAAGATGTACTTGAGACTCTTGTGATCAGTGAAAATGTCCACTTTTCTTCCCAAGAGAAGATGTCTCCAAGTCAACAATGCGTGCACAACTGCCGCCAACTCGAGATCATGAGTGGGGTAGTTCTTTTCATTAGGCTTCAACTGGCGAGAGGTATAAGCAACAACTTTCTTCTCTTGCATCAGTACAGCACCTAGACCTTGGAGAGAGGCATCACAAAAGACCTCGTACGGCTTGGTTTCGTCAGGCGGAGTTAGAACTGGAGCAGTGATCAATTTCTCTTTCAAAGCGTTGAAAGCGATATCACACTCCGGAGACCAAACGTACTTGACGTGCTTCTGAAGAAGATTTGAGAGAGGCTTCGCGATCTTGGAGAAGTTTTCAACGAATCTTCGGCAGTAGCTTGCGAGACCGAGGAAGCTACGGAGTTGCTTCAAATTCTGAGGAGGTTCCCAATTAACGATTGCAGACACCTTCTCAGGATCCACGGAAATGCCCTTGGCAGAGATAATATGGCCAAGATAAAGAACCTCATCGAGCCAAAATTCACACTTGGAGAACTTGGCGTAGTTTATAACTAAATTTTTTACTTCCCCTCATAATTTGACGTAGAGCTAAGATACGAGGCATTTGAGGAGACTAAAGTGGGAGTGCATCGAGATATAACTAAGGTGTAACGCCCCATATGTAACCTTCCCGAATTGTACTCCAACTCTTGCCGTTTCCGGCATTAAGTTATATTTAATTCTCGGGTTCGGGTCTTTGTCTCCGTGTGTTGTTTTCGTTTTCGTGCATCTCATATCATGTCATCACGTGCATTGCATTTGCATACATGTTCATCTCATGCATTCGAGCATTTTTCACGTTGTCCGTTTTGCATTCCGGCGCTTCGTTCTCCTCCGGTGGCCATTTCTAGCTTTCTTTCGTGTGTGGGGATTAAACATTTCCGGATTGGGCCGAGACTTGCCATGCGGCCTTGGTTTACTACCGGTAGACCACCTGTCAAGTTTCGGGTCATTTGGACTTCGTTTGATACTCCAACGGTTAACCGAGGGACCGAAAAGGCCTCGTGTGTGTGCAACCCAACACCCCTCCAAGTTGACCCAAAACCCAGCAAACTCTGCTCCAACGTCTCGGTCGTTCGATCACGATCGTGTGGGCGAAAACCGCACCTCATTTGGACTCTCCTAGCTCCCTTTATGCCTATTTAAAGGCCCCCCATTTTGGGATCTCGTCTTCCTCCCCGTCCTCCTCAAAAAAAAAAAAACAGATCACCCCCCCCCACCGACGGACGTGTCCGGATCCGACCGGACAGCGTCCGCCGCCTCCGCCCGCACCAACCGTCCGCCGCCACGTGTCCCTCGCGGGACCGCTACACCGCCGCCGCCGCGAGGCCCGCCGAGCCCGACGCGGGCCCCCGCGGCCAAGTCCTCCGCCCCGCCGCCATCTGCCCAGGCGCCGCCCTCCTCTTCGCGTCCGGCCGCCGCAGGAGCCCGGAGCCGCCGCGCACGCTCGCTGCCGGCGCCGCCTTGCCGCCACGCCGCCCGCGCCCGGCCGCCCCTCGCCGCCGGCGCCGCCCCGTCCAAGCCGCCGCCGTCCTCGGGAGCCGCGCCAAGGCCGGCCTTGCCCCGGCCCCCTCCTTCCTCTCCGGCCACGAAGGTCTCCGGCGAGCTACAGTAAAACAGGCGATCCTCGTAATCCGTGCCAGATCCAGATCTGGGTCATCTCGGTTGACCTCTCCCCCTCTAACCCTAATTCCGTAATTTTTATGCTACCTTTGACCTGCCATATCTTTGCATCCGTGGCTCCGTTTTGGGCATATGATATATCAAAATCTTCGTCTCGACGAGTACATCATTTCATTCCATTGCATCATTTGCATTTGAGGTCATCTTGGTGCCCAAAATGCTGTTGGAAGGAGGCATCATGAGTTAAAGTGCAGATCCGTTAGCCCTACATTGACTTTTGTCATTTTTGCCATGATTATTGTGTGCATGATATGCCTATGCCCCTTTGGGATGAATTGTTAAGCATGTTGTCTTCTTTCCAGAGGTGCCTCCCTTGCATTTTTAGGATGTGTGTGTTGTCTTGTGCAAGCTTGCAAAGAGGGGTACCTGAGTTTAGTGATTTCAGGGACTTAGTGAAAATCACAAGTCTGGGATGGTTTAATTCACGATGCTATATGTCCAACTTGTTTCCTAGTGATCCGTGCCTCTTTTGAGGATGATCAGTAAGAGTGATTTGTTATGCTTGTTGTGCTTAATCCATCCATGTGTTTACTTGTTATGTTGGAGCACCCTAGGTTGACTCAATCGAGCTCAACTTTTGCATAGTTGTTGTTTTGGGCAGATCGTGAACTCTTTTGCGATTTTGCCGGAGCTATTGCTAGTGATCCATGCATGCTATGCCTTTGTTCTTGCCATGTATAGCTAGCATTTTGTGCCTTCTTAATGGATATATGCTTGCCTTGCCATGACTTGCACCGTAGTGAGTGCATCGAGCTCGTTTACATGCCTCCGTAAGTTATATTTCAGCATGTCCCAGTTTTCACTAAGTCTGAAAACTGATTGTGTTTCATCGATGTTCGTGTGCTTGTTAGAGTATTTTGTGAACCCTTTTGGCCCCAGGTCATTTTGGGTGTTTTGGTAAGCTTGTTGAGTAGCTCCATGCCGTGCTCTTACTTGCCATGTTCAGGTTTTTCTTCATGTTGTTTTGCTGCTCCGAAAAGAGCATCGTGGTCTGAAATTTCAGACTAGCGTTAATTTCGCTAAGTCTGAGATCTGTTTTGCTTATTTAGTTTTGCCATGCGTGTTTGAAGCCCTTAATGGATGAATTTTCCTATGCCTCAGTCCTGGTGATTTGTTAAGCTTCTTGAGTACATCACTGCCATGCAATTTGTTTTCATGTTTGGTGGCTGTAGCATGTTCATTTTGTTGCATTTAGGAGCCTACTTGCTGTAAATCGCAGATCGGTTCGTTTAGTAAAACGCTTGCCATTTCCAAACCGTAGCTCCGATTGCCATGATCTTTATATCGTTTTCAGGGGATTTCTTCCCCTCTATCCAGTGGCACACTTGGTTTTCCAAGTTGAGGCCAGGTTCATGCATTTCCTGTCACGTCTTGCATTTTGCATCCCGCATCGCTTTCCGCATAGCATATCATCTTTGCATCTTATTGGTTGCCCTTGCACGTGGTTGATTGTATCCTTGTTGCTTGTTTGTGTTGTTGGGTAGAGCCGGGAGACGAGTTCGCTAACGAAGAGCCCGTTGAGTTTGCTTTTGAGGATCCAGTCAACTCTGACAACTGCAGGCAAGATGATCATACCCTCGAAATCACTACTATCTTTGCTATGCTAGTTTGCTCGCTCTTTTGCTTTGCCAATGCTACGATGCCTACCACTTGCTTGTCAGCCTCCCAATTGCCATGATTGAGCCTCTAACCCACCTTTGTCCTAGCAAACCATTGATTGGCTATGTTACCGCTTTGCTCTAGCCCCTTCTTATAGCGTTGCTAGTTGCAGGTGAAGATTGGATCCGTTCCTTGTTGGAACCTTATTTACTTGTTGGGATATCACTATATTGCTATGCTATCTTATTCATCTATATACTTGGTAAAGGGTGGAAGGCTCGGCCTCTCGCCTAGTGTTTTGTTCCACTCTTGCCGGCCTAGTTTCCGTCATATCGGTGTTATGTTCCCGGATTGTTGCATCCCTTACGTGGTTGGGCTATATGGGAACCCCTTGATAGTTCGCCTTGATTAAAGCTTTTCTAGCACTGCCCAACTTTGGTTTTACCATTTGCCACCTAGCCTCTTTTTCCCATGGGTTTCCGGAGCCCGAGGGTCATCTTATTTTAGCCCCCCCGGGCCAGTGCTCCTCTGAGTGTTGGTCCACCCTAGAGCACCGTGCGGGGCCGTCCCTTGGCAACTTGGGTTATGTTGGCTCCCGTACGCTTAGCTTATCCGGTGTGCCCTGAGAACGAGATATGTGCAGCTCCTATCGGGATTTGTCGGCACAGCGGGTGGTGTTGCTGGACTAGTTTTGACCTGTCGAGTCATCTTGTTGTACCGGGATACCGAGTCTGATCGGTGGGTCCTGGGTGGAGGTCTATTCCTCCGTTGACCGTGAGAGCTTGTTATGGGCTAAGTTGGGACCCCCCTGCAGGGATTGATCTTTCGAAAGCCGTGCCCGCGGTTATGGGCAGATGGGAATTTGTTAATGTCCGGTTGTAGATAACTTGAACCTTAAATAATTAAAATGAAACAACTGAGTGTGTTGCCGTGACGGCCTCTTCTCGGCGGAGTCCGGGAAGTGGACACGGCGTTGGAGTAATGTTTGCGTAGGCTGCTCTATATAGTTTCCGCTCGTGCTTCACCTCCTCTTCTCGCTCTCCTTTGCGTATAAGTTAGCCACCATATATGCTAGTCGCTTGCTGCAGGTCCACTTATACTACCCCTTTCCTACCTATTAAGCTTAAATAGTCTTGATCACGAGGGTGCGAGATTGCTGAGTCCTCTCTGGCTCACAGATTACTATTACACCAGATGCAGGGACCGATGATACCTCTCCGGATGGCGCGCTCGAGCTGAAGTGGGAGTACGACGAGGACTCTCAGCGTTACTATGTGTCGTTTCCTGATGATCAGTAGGGATGCCTATTCGGGGTTAGATCCAGGACCTAGTCGCTTGTTGGGGGTCTTTTCCATTTTGGTGCCATAGTCGGGCCATGAGTGATTGTATGATGGATGTTATTTATGTACTTTGATGTGACGTGGCGAGTGTAAGCCAACTATGCTATTATTCCCCTTTATCTTATATATGTACATGGGTTGTGTAATGATTCCCGGCTTGCAACATTGCTTTCCATGCGCCTATGTCTCTAAGTCGTGCCTCGACACGTGGGAGACATAGCCGCATCGAGGGAGTTACAAGTTGGTAATCAGAGCCTTCCCCGACCTTAGGAGCCCCATTGCTTGATCGTTTTTAGCAGCTGAGTTGTGTCTAGAAAAATGTTTTGAGTCCTTAGGAATTATATATCGGAGAGCTTAGGAATTATTTTTACTTCCCAGTCTCCTCATCGCTCTGGTAAGGCATCCCGACGTAGAGTTTTGACTCTTCTCTTCTCAAATTTCACTAAATTTTTTTTTTAGGATTACGCGAGTATCTTGGTTTTGTTCCGATGGCTTATGATGAGAATACTGTCTTGGTGCCTCCTGTCAGGGGTTTAGTGGAAGTGTCCCGGGGAGTTGAGCTCTGAGGTGTTGTCATCATAATTCTATCGTTGCAATTCTGGTATACTTGAGATATGTGCGCGACATCAAAAATCTCCTTTATGCAGTTCGTTGGTGAGATAACCTCGACGCCACCCAGTACTGGGGCGGGAGTTCGGGAGTATCGCCATAATTTGTATAACGGATGCTTTTCGAAGGTTGAGATAGATGGTTTCCGAAGGTTTCTCGGTTATGTGTTGAAGGATGGATGCAGCTGGATGTAGGATTTGCTAGCTTGGGTGAGATATTATGCTTCCCCTGTATCCCCAACACCTGATTGCATAACCGGAAAGTTTCGGGAGTTTCATATGTGGGAATTCAAGTAGCCTTAGGATATCTTTCCAACGGATGTATGATATGAAATTGGGGTTCGACGTCTAGTGGTTCGCCTATTCACGGTCGATTTTATAATGGCCTCGTTGTGTCTTAAAGAGTCCTTGGCTATGCTGACTCGGGGACGCTTCGTATGTCATGTGCACTGTCTTGTACATGATGGTGCTGTACGGTCGAGCCCGTGTAGGTCCTACCACGAAAACTTCGGACGAAATTTCTATCATGTGTTTGTTCCGGCTTATTCCGCAAGCCAATCCTTGGTTTTATTTCGAGTTGTGGTATTCGTTCTTCTTCGACGTCATATGTTGATTCCATCCCTCGTTGATGTACCTCTTCTACCTGATTCTTCGTGGCTTCGCAATTTAGGAATATGTGACCACTTCAAGAGAAGTGCATTCGTTCATTTTGTTCGGATGTGAAGACTTTATGTTGCAATTTTCATTCCGTTGGATTCACCTTCAATATTTCTCTATTTATGTGCTAACGGTGGTCAGCCTCTTCAGGATGGCTCCTGCTAAGAGCACCAGTCAGAACCAGAATCAAGATCCGCCGCCACCTCCGCCTCCTCCGGAAGCATGGAAAGCTGTGATGGCTGCTACTAATGCAAATACACAGCTGATCATGCAAATCATCCAAGAGCGGAATCAAAGCAGTCAAGCAAATCAAGGCAACAACCAGGACCATTTTGCAACTCTGAATCAGTTCCTCGCAAATGGTCCAAAGACGTTCAGTAACTGCGTTGAGGCTACCGATGCTGATGATTGGTTAGTCGATCTGGGCAAGCATTTTGAATGTAGCAACATCAGACCTGAAGATTTCGTCAAGTTCGCGTCTTTCCAGCTCAAGGATCAGGCCGCAGAGTGGTTTCAGCAGTACCGGGATTCTAGAGGTGGACGTTTGATCACTTGGGATGATTTCTGTCGTGATTTCCGAGCTCATCACATCCCTCAAAGTGTGACTGAAAGCAAACATGAAGAATTCCGCAATCTGAAGCAAGGCTCTTTGTCTGTCTATGACTACAACAAGTTGTTCCAGAAGCTCGCCCGTTTTGCCAAGCAGGATGTTCTTGATGAGAAGAGCATGATCTATCAGTTCAGGGGTGGTCTTCATGAAGAAATTCAGCTCGCTCTTGTCCTCTTCGAGCCGCTGAGATACGATGAGTTCTACAACATGGCACTGAAGCAAGAGGCTGCTCAGCTAAGGTGTGATGCTTCCAGGAAGCGAGTCAGAGACACTACGCCTTCTTCCTCTACTCAAGTGGCCAAGCAGCAGAAGTATTGGCTTCCTCCTCCTCCGTTCTGTCAGCCGTATCAGCAGAAGATCAAAGGTGGCAGTGGTTCATCCCACCCACCCAACCCAGGCTTTCAGAACAAGACTTCGTCTCAAGCTTCAAGATCAAGTGCTCCGTACCACCGTCCGCTCTCAGAGGTCACGTGCAACAAGTGCCAACAGAAGGGTCACTACGCCAACAAGTGTTTCAACCAGAGGCGTCTTCCTCCTCCTCCTCCTATCAGATCGGCAAGTACAGCTGTGGTCAAACGGATGCAATCAGGTGTTGGGGATACAGGGGAAGCATAATATCTCACCCAAGCTAGCAAATCCTACATCCAGCTGCATCCATCCTTCAACACATAACCGAGAAACCTTTAGAAACCATCTATCTCAACCTTCGAAAAGCATCCGTTATACAAGTTATGGCGATACTCCCGAACTCCCGCCCCAGTACTGGGTGGCGTCGAGGTTATCTCACCAACGAACTGCATAAAGGAGATTTTCGATGTCGCGCACATATCTCAAGTATACCAGAATTGCAACGATAGAATTATGATGACAACACCTCAGAGCTCAACTCCCCGGGACACTTCCACTAAACCCCTGACAGGAGGCACCAAGACAGTATTCTCATCATAAGCCATCGGAACAAAACTAAGATACTCGTGTGATCCTAAAATTTTTTTTAGTGAAATTTGAGAAGAGAAGAGTCAAAACTCTATGTCAGGATGCCGTACCAGAGCGATGAGGAGACTGGGAAGTAAAAAGAATTCCTAAACTCTCCGATATATAATTCCTAAGGACTCAAAACATTTTTCTAGACACAACTCGGCTGCTAAAAACGATCAAGCAATGGGGCTCCTAAGGTCGGGGAAGGCTCTGATTACCAACTTGTAACGCCCTCGATGCGGCTATGTCTCCCACGTGTCGAGGCACGACTTAGAGACATAGGCGCATTGAAAGCAATGTCGCAAGTCGGGAATCATTACACAACCCATGTACATATATAATATAAAGGGGAATAATAGCATAGTTGGCTTACACTCGCCACGTCACATCAAAGTACATAAATAACATCCATCATACAATCACTCATGGCCCGACTACGGTGCCAAAATAGAAAAGACCCCCAACAAGCGACTCGATCCTGGATCTAACCCCGAATAGGCATCCCTACTGATCATCAGGAAATGACACATAGTAACGCTGAGAGTCCTCGTCGTACTCCCACTTCAGCTCGAGCGCGCCATCCGGAGAGGTATCATCGGTCCCTGCATCTGGTGTAATAGTAATCTCTGAGCCACAGAGGACTCAGCAATCTCGCACCCTCGCGATCAAGACTATTTAAGCTTAATAGGTAGGAAAGTGTAATGTAAGTGGAGCTGCAGCAAGCGACTAGCATATATGGTGGCTAACTTATTCGCAAAGGAGAGCGAGAAGAGGAGGCAAAGCACGAGCGGAAAACTATATAGAGCAGCCTACACAAACATAACTCCAACGCCGTGTCCACTTCCCGGACTCCGCCGAGAAGAGGCCATCACGGCAACACACTCAGTTGATTCATTTTAATTATTTAAGGTTCAAGTTATCTACAACCGGACATTAACAAATTCCCATCTGCCCATAACCGCGGGCACGGCTTTCGAAAGATCAATCCCTGCAGGGGGGTCCCAACTTAGCCCATAACAAGCTCTCACGGTCAACAAAGGAATAGACCTCCACCCAGGACCCACCGATCAGACTCGGTATCCCGGTACAACAAGATGATTCGACAGGTCAAAACTAGTCCAGCAACACCGCCCGAATGCGCCGACAAATCCCGATAGGAGCTGCACATATCTCTTTCTCAGGGCACACTCAGATAAGCAATCCATACAACTAAAACCAGCCCTCGGGTTCCCCCGAGGTGGCGCTGCAAGGGGCTCTAGTTCGGACCAACACTCAGAGGAGCACTGGCCCGTGGGGGGCTAAAATAAAGATGACCCTCAGGCTCCGGAAACCCAAGGGAAAGAAAAGGGTAGGTGGCAAATGGTAAAACCAATGTTGGGCATTGCTAGAAAAGCTTCAATCAAGGCGAACTATCAAGGGGTTCCCATTATAGCCCAACCGCGTAAGGGACGCAACAATCCGGGAACATAACACCGATATGATGGAAACTAGGGCGGCAAGAGTGGAACAAAACACTAGGCGAGAGGCCGAGCCTTCCACCCTTTACCAAGTATATAGATGAATAAAGACAACATAGCAATATAACGATATCCCAACAAGTAAATAAATGTTCCAACAAGGAACGGCTCCAATCTTCACCTGCAACTAGCAACGCTATAAGAAGGGGCTAGAGCAAAGCGGTAACATAGCCAATCAATGGTTTGCTAGGACAAAGGTGGGTTAGAGGCTCAATCATGGCAATTGGGAGGCTGACAAGCAAGTGGTAGGCATCGTAGCATTGGCAAAGCAAAAGAGCGAGCAGACTAGCATAGCAAAGATAGTAGTGATTTCGAGGGTATGATCATCTTGCCTGCGCCGTTGTCAGAGTTGACTGGATCCTCAAAAGGAAACTCAACGGGCTCCTCGTTAGCGAACTCGTCTCCCGGCTCTACCCAACAACACAAACAAGCAACAAGGATACAATCAACCACGTGCAAGGGCAACCAATAATATGCAAAGATGATATGCTATGCGGAATGCGATGCGGGATGCAAAATGCAAGACGTGACCGGAAATGCATGAACCTGGCCTCAACATGGAAAACCAAGTGTGCCACTGGATAGAGGGGAAGAAATCCCCTGAAAACGATATAAAGATCATGGCAATCGGAGCTACGGTTTGGAAATGGCAAGCGTTTTACTAAACGAACCGATCTGCGATTTACAGCAAGTAGGCTCCTAAATGCAACAAAATGAACATGCTACAGCCACCAAACATGAAAACAAATTGCATGGCATTGATGTACTCAAGAAGCTTAACAAATCACCAGGAATGAGGCATAGGAAAATTCATCCATTAAGGGCTTCAAACACGCATGGCAAAACTGAATAAGCAAAACAGATCTCAGACTTAGCGAAATTAACGCTAGTCTGAAATTTCAGACCACGATGCTCTCTTCGGAGCAGCAAAACAACATGAAGAAAGACCTGAACATGGCAAGTAAGAGCACGGCATGGAGCCACTCAACAAGCTTAACAAAACACCCAAAATGACCTGGGGACAAAAGGGTTCACAAAATACTCTAACAAGCACACGAACATCGATGAAACACAATCAGTTTTTAGACTTAGTGAAAACTGGGACATGCTGAAATATAACTCACGGAGGCATGTAAACGAGCTCGATGCACTCACTACGGTGCAAGTCATGGCAAGGCAGGAATATACCCATAAAGAAGGCACAAAAAACTAGTTAGACATGGCAAGAATAATGGCATAGCATGCATGGATCACTAGCAATAGCTCCGGCAAAATCGCAAAAGAGTTCACGATCTGCCCAAAATAACAACTATGCAAAAGTTGAGCTCGATTGAGTCAACCTAGGGTAATCCAACGTAACAAGTAAAGACATGCATGGATTAAGCACAACAAGCATAACAAATCGCTCTTACTGATCATCCTCAAAAGAGGCACGGATCACTAGGAAACAAGCTGGACATATAGCATCGTGAACTAAAACATCCCAGACTTAGTGATTTTCACTGTCCCTGAAATCAGTAAACTCAGGTACCCCTCTTTGCAAGCTTGCATAAGATAACACACACATCCTAAAAATTCAAGGGAGGCACCTCTGGAAAGAAGACAACATGCTTAACAATTCATCCCAAAGGGGCACAGGCATATCATGCACGCAATAATCATGGCAAAAATGACAAAAGTCAATGTAGGGCTAATGGATCTGCACTTTAACTCATGATGCCTCCTTCCAACAGCATTTTGGGCACCAAGATGACCTCAAATGCAAATGATGCAATGGAATGAAATGATGTACTCGTCGAGGCGAAGATTTTGATATGTCATATGCCCAAAACGGAGCCATGGATGCAAAGATATGGCAGGTCAAAGATAGCATAAAAATTACGGAATTAGGGTTAGAGGGGGAGAGGTCAACCGAGATGACCCAGATCTGGATCTGGCACGGATTACGAGGATCGCCGGTTTTACTGTAGCTCGCCGGAGACCTTCGTGGCCGGAGAGGAAGGAGGGGGCCGGGGCGAGGCCGGCCTTGGCGCGGCTCCCGAGGACGACGGCGGCTTGGACGGGGCGGCGCCGGCGGCGAGGGGCGGCCGGGCGCGGGCGGCGTGTCGGCGAGGCGGCGCAGGCAGCGAGCGCGCGCGGCGGCTCCGGGCTCCTGCGGCGGCCGGACGCGAAGAGGAGGGCGGCGCCTGGGCAGATGGCGGCGGGGCGGAGGACTGGGCCGCGGGGGCCCGCGTCGGGCTCGGCGGGCCTCGCGGCGGCGGCGGCGAAGCGGTCCCGCGAGGGACACGTGGCGGCGGACGGTTGGTGCGGGCGGAGGCGGCGGACCCTGTCCGGTCGGATCCGGACACGTCCGTCGGTGGGGGGTGGGGGGGGGTTGATCTGTTTTTTTTTCGAGGAGGACAGGGAGGAAGACGAGATCCGAAAATGGGGGGCCTTTAAATAGGCATAGAGGGAGCTAGGAGAGTCCAAATGAGGTGCGGTTTTCGCCCACACGATCGTGATCGAACGACCGAGACGTTGGAGCAGAGTTTGGTGGGTTTTGGGCCAACTTGGAGGGGTGTTGGGTTGCACACACACAAGGCCTTTTCGGTCCCTCGGTTAACCGTTGGAGTATCAAACGAAGTCCAAATGACCCAAAACTTGACAGGCGGTCTACCAGTAGTAAACCAAGGCCGCATGGCAAGTCTCGGCCCAGTCCGGAAATGTTTAATCCCCACACACGAAAGAAAGCTAGAAAAGGCCACCGGAGGAGAACGAAGCGCCGGAATGCAAAACGGACAACGGGGAATATGCTCGAATGCATGAGATGAACATGTATGCAAATGCAATGCACGTGATGACATGATATGAGATGCACGAAAACGAAAACAACACACGGAGACAAAGACCCGAACCCGAGAATTAAATATAACTTAATGCCGGAAACGACAAGAGTTGGAGTACAATTCGAGAAGGTTACATATGGGGCGTTACAAGTGGGGAGGGAGAAGAAAAGGGGGGCACCGCCCCCCTCTCCTAGTCCAATTCGGACCAGGGGGAGGAGGTGCGCGGCCCACCCTGGCTGCCCTTCTCTCTCTCCACTAAGGCCCATATGGCCCATTACTTCTCCCGGGGAGGTTCCGGTAACCCTCCGGTACTCCGATTTTCTCCGAAATCACCCGGAACACTTCCGGTGTCCAAATATAGTTGTCCAATATATCAATCTTTATGTCTCGACCGTTTCGAGACTCCTCGTCATGTCCGTGATCACATCCGGGACTCTGAACTAACTTCGGTACATCAAAACCAATAAACTCATAATATAACTGTCATCGAAACCTTAAGCGTGCGGACCCTACGGGTTCGACAACAATGTAGACATGACCGAGACACGTCTCCGGTCAATAACCAATAGCGGAACCTGGATGCTCATATTGGCTCCTACATATTCTACGAAGATCTTTTATCGGTCAGACCGCATAACAACATACGTTGTTCCCTTTGTCATCGGTATGTTACTTGCCCGAGATTCGATCATGGGTATCTCAATACCTAGTTCAATCTCGTTACCAGCAAGTCTCTTTACTCGTTCCGTAATACACCATGTCGCAACTAACTCATTAGTTGCATTGCTTGCAAGGCTTAGGTGATGTGTATTACCGAGAGGACCCAGAGATACCTCTCCGACAATCGGAGTGACAAATCCTAATCTCGAAATACGCCAACCCAACATTTACCTTTGGAGAAACCTGTAGAGCTCCTTTATAATCACCCAGTTATGTTGTGACGTTTGGTAGTACACAAAGTGTTCCTCCGACAAACGGGAGTTGCATAATCTCATAGTCATAGGAACATGTATATGTCATGAAAAAAGCAATAGCAACATACTAAACGATTGGGTGCTAAGCTAATGGAATGGGTCATGTCAATCACATTATTCTCCTAATAATGTGATCCCGTTAATCAAATGACAACACATGTCTATGGTTAGGAAACATAACCATCTTTGATTAATGAGCTAGTCAAGTAGAGGCATACTAGTGACGTTTAGTTTGTCTATGTATTCACACAAGTATTATGTTTCCGGATAATACAATTTTAGCATGAATAAAAACATTTATCATGATATAAGGAAATAAAATAATAACATTATTATTGCCTCTAGGGAATATTTCCTTCAGTCTCCCACTTGCACTAGAGTCAATAATCTAGATTACACAGTAATGATTCTAACACCCATGGAGCTTTGGTGCTAATCATGTTTTGCTCGTGGAAGAGGCTTAGTCAACGGGTCTGCAACATTTAGATCCGTATGTATCTTGCAAATCTCTATGTCTCCCACCTGGACTAGATCCCGGATGGAATTGAAGCGTCTCTTGATGTGCTTGGTTCTCTTGTGAAATCTGGATTCCTTTGCCAAGGCAATTGTACCAGTATTGTCACAAAAGATTTTCATTGGACCCGATGCACTAGGTATGACACCTAGATCGGATATGAACTCCTTCATCCAGACTCCTTCGTTTGCTGCTTCCGAAGCAGCTGTGTACTCCGCTTCACATGTAGATCCCGCCACAACGCTTTGTTTAGAACTGCACCAACTGACAGCTCCACCATTTAATGTAAACACGTATCCGGTTTGCGATTTAGAATCGTCTGGATCAGTGTCAAAGCTTGCATCAACGTAACCATTTACTATGAGCTCTTTGTCACCTCCATATATGAGAAACATATCCTTAGTCCTTTTCAAGTATTTCAGGATATTCTTGACCGCTGTCCAGTGATCCACTCCTGGATTACTTTGGTACCTCCCTGCTAGACTTATAGCAAGACACACACTAGGTTTGGTACACAGCATTGCATACATGATAGAGCCTATGGCTGAAGCATAGGGAACATCTTTCATTTTCTCTCTATCTTCTGCATTGGTCGGGCATTGAGTCTTACTCAATTTCACACCTTGTAACACAGGCAAAAATCCTTTCTTTGCTTGATCCATTTTGAACTTCTTCAAAATTTTGTTTTTTTTGACAGAAAGACTGTAGGGGAACCCCCTACAGTATAATTGGTGCAACAAACCCAACTTGCAAGTACCATGCCTTGAAGCTGGGTGGGTGGGAAGGCATCAGCCCCTTCCCACCACTAGGCTATGCCTTAGTCTGCTTCTTCAAAATTTTGTCAAGGTATGTGCTTTGTGAAAGTCCAATTAAGTGTCTTGATATATCTCTATAGATCTCAATGCCAAATATGTAAGCATCTTCACCGAGGTCTTTCATTGAAAAACTCTTATTCAAGTATCCCTTTATGCTATCCAGAAATTCTATATCATTTCCGATTAGTAATATGTCATCTACATATAATATCAGAAATGCTACAGAGCTCCCACTCACTTTCTTGTAAATACAGGCTTCTCCAAAAGTCTGTACAAAACCAAATGCTTTGATCACACTATCAAAGCGTTTATTCCAACTCTGAGATGCTTGCACCAGTCCATAAATGGATCGCTGGAGCTTGCACACTTTGTTAGCTCCCTTTGGATCGACAAAACCTTCCGGTTGCATCATATACAACTCTTCTTCCAGAAATCCATTCAGGAATGCAGTTTTGACATCCATCTGCCAAATTTCATAATCATAAAATGCGGCAATTGCTAACATGATTCGGACATACTTAAGCATCGTTACGGGTGAGAAGGTCTCATCGTAGTCAATCCCTTAAACTTGTCGAAAACCTTTTGCGACAAGTCGAGCTTTGTAAACAGTAACATTACCGTCGGCGTCAGTCTTCTTCTTGAAGATCCATTTATTCTCAATTGCTTGCCGATCATTGGGCAAGTCAACCAAAGTCCATAATTTGTTTTCACACATGGATCCCATCTCAGATTTCATGGCTTCGAGCCATTTTGCGGAATCTGGGCTCACCATCGGTTCTTCATAGTTCGCAGGTTCATCATGATCTAGTAGCATGACTTCCAGAACAGGATTACTGTACCACTCTGGTGCAGATCTTACTCTGGTTGATCTACGAGGTTCAGTAGTAACTTGTTCTGAAGTTTCATGATCATTATCATTGGCTTCCTCACTAATTGGTGTAGATGTCACAGAAACCAATTTCTGCGATGTGCTACTTTCCAATAAGGGAGCAGGTACAGTTACCTCATCAAGTTCTACTTTCCTCCCACTCACTTCTTTCGAGAGAAACTCCTTCTCCAGAAAGGATCCATTCTTAGCGACAAATGTCTTGCCTTCGGATCTGTGATAGAAGGTGTACCCAACAGTCTCTTTTGGGTATCCTATGAAGACACATTTCTCCGATTTTGGTTCGAGCTTATCAGGTTGAAGTTTCTTCACATAAGCATCGCAGCCCCAAACTTTTAGAAACGACAACTTTGGTTTCTTGCCAAACCATAGTTCATAAGGCGTCATCTCAATGGATTTTGATGGTGCCCTATTTAACGTGAATGTGGCTGTCTCTAGAGCATAACCCCAAAACGATAGCGGCAAATCTGTAAGAGACATCATAGATCGCACCATATCAAGTAAAGTACGATTATGACGTTCGGACACACGATTACGCTATGGTGTTCCGGGTGGCGTGAGTTGCGAAACTATTCCGCATTGTTTCAAATGTAGACCAAACTCGTAACTCAAATATTCTCCTCCACGATCAGATCGTAGAAACTTTATTTTCTTGTTACGATGATTTTCAACTTCACTCTGAAATTCTTTGTGCTTTTCAAATGTTTCAGACTTATGTTTCATTAAGTAGATATACCCATATCTGCTTAAATCATCTGTGAAGGTGAGAAAATAATGATATCCACCACGAGCTTCAACATTCATTGGACCACATACATCTGTATGTATGATTTCCAACAAATCTGTTGCTCTCTCCATAGTACCGGAGAACGGTGTTTTAGTCATGTTGCCCATGAGGCACGGTTCGCAAGTACCAAGTGGTTCCAAAAGTCCATCAGTATGGAGTTTCTACATGTGTTTTACGCCGATATGACCTAAACGGCAGTGCCACAAATAAGTTGCACTATCATTACCAACTCTGCATCTTTTGGCTTCAACATTATGAATATGTGTATCACTACTATCGAGATTTATCAAAAATAGACCACTCTTTAAGGGTGCATGACCATAAAAGATATTACTCATATAAATAGAACAACCATTATTCTCTGATTTAAATGAATAACCGTCTCGCATCAAACAAGATCCAGATATAATGTTCATGCTCAACGCTGGCACCAAATAACAATTATTTAGCTCTAATACTAATCCCGATGGTAGATGTAGAGGTAGTGTGCCGACCGCGATCACATCGACTTTGGAACCATTTCCCACGCGCATCGTCACCTCGTCCTTTGCCAGTGTTCGCTTAATCTGTAGTCCCTGTTTCGAGTTGCAAATATTAGCAACAGAACCAGTATCAAATACCCAGGTGCTAGTGCGAGCTCTAGTAAGGTACACATCAATAACATGTATATCACATATACCTTTGTTCACCTTGCGATCCTTCTTATCCGCCAAATACTTCTGGTAGTTCCGCTTCCAGTGACCACTCTGCTTGCAGTAGAAACACTCAGTTTCAGGCTTAGGTCCAGATTTGGGTTTCTTCTCTTGAGCAGCAACTTGCTTGCTGTTCTTTTTGAAGTTCCCTTTCTTCTTCCCTTTGCCCTTCTTCTTGAAACCAGTTTTCTTGTTGACCATCAACACTTGATGCTCCTTTTTGATTTCCACCTCCGCAGCTTTTAGCATTGCGAAGAGCTCGGGAATAGTCTTATTCATCCCTTGCATATTATAGTTCATCACGAAGCTCTTGTAGCTAGGTGGCAGTGATTGGAGAATTCTGTCAATGACGCAATCATCTAGAAGATTAACTACCAATTGAATCAAGTGATTATTATACCCAGACATTTTGAGTATATGCTCAGTGACAGAACTGTTCTCCTCCATCTTGCAGCTATAGAATTTATTGGAGACTTCATATCTCTCAATCTGGGCATTTTCTTGAAATATTAACTTCAACTCCTGGAACATCTCATATGCTCCATGACGTTCAAAATGTCGTTGAAGTCCCGATTCTAAGCCGTAAAGCATGGCACACTGGACTATCGAGTAGTCATCAGCTTTGCTCTGCCAGACATTCATAACATCTGGTGTTGCTCCAGCAGCAGGCCTGGCACCCAGCGGTGCTTCCAGGACATAATTCTTCTATGCAGTAATGAGGATAATCCTCAAGTTACGGACCCAGTCCGTGTAATTGCTACCATCATCTTTCAACTTTGCTTTCTCAAGGAACGCATTAAAATTCAACGGAGCAACAACACGGGCCATCTATCTACAATCAAACATAAACAAGCAAGATACTATCAGGTACTAAGTTCATGATAAATTTAAGTTCAATTAATCTTATTACTTAAGAACTCCCACTTAGAAAGACATCCCTCTAATCTTCTAAGTGATTATGTGACCCAAATCAACTAAACCATAACCGATCATCACGTGAAATGGAGTAGTTTTCAATGGTGAACATCGCTATGTCGATCATATCTACTATATGATTCACGCTCGACCTTTCGGTCTTAGTGTTCCGAGGCCATATCTGCATATGCTAGGCTCGTCAAGTTTAACCTGAGTATTCTGCGTGTGAAAAACTGGCTTGCACCCATTGTAGATGGACGTAGAGGTTATCACACCCGATCATCACGTGGTGTCTGGGCACGACGAACTTTGGCAACGGTGCATACTCAGGGAGAACACTTTAATCTTGAAATTTAGTGAGAGATCATCTTATAATGCTACCGTAAATCAAAGCAAGATAAGATGCATAAAAGATAAACATCACATGCAATCAATATGAGTGATATGATATGGTCATCATCATCTTGTGCTTGTGATCTCCATCCCCGAAGCATCGTCATGATCACCATCGTCACCGGCGCGACACCTTGATCACCATCGTAGCATCGTTGTTGTCTCGCCAATCTTATGCTTCCATGACTATCGCTACCGTTTAGTGATAAAGTAAAGCATTACACCGCAATTGCATTGCATACAATAAAGCGACAACCATATGGCTCCTTCCAGTTGCCGGTAACTCGGTTACAAAACATGATCATCTCATACAATAAAATTTTAGCATCATGTGTTGACCATATCACATCACAACATGCCCTGCAAAAACAAGTTAGACGTCCTCTACTTTGTTGTTGCAAGTTTTACGTGGCTGCTACGGGCTTAAGAAAGAACTAATCTTACCTATGCATCAAAAACCACAACGATAGTTTGTCAAGTTGGTGCTGTTTTAACCTTCGGAAGGACCGGGCGTAGACATACCCGGTTCAACTAAAGTTGGAGAAACTGACACCCGCCAGCCACCTGTGTGCAAAGCACGTCGGTAGAACCAGTCTCGCGTAAGCGTACGCGTAATGTCGGTCCGGGCCGCTTCATCCAACAATACCGCCGAACCAAAGTACGACATGCTGGTAAGCAGTATGACTTATATCGCCCACAACTCACTTGTGTTCTACTCGTGCATATAACATCAACACATAAAACCTAGGCTCGGATGCCACTATTGGGTTTCGTAGTAATTTCAAAAAATTTCCTACGCACACGCAAGATCATGGTGATGCATAGCAACGAGAGGGGAGAGTGTTGTCTACGTACCCTCGTAGACCGAAAGCGGAAGCGTTATGACAACGCGGTTGATGTAGTCATACGTCTTCACGGCTCGACCGATCAAGCACCAAAACTACGGCACCTCTGAGTTTTAGCACACCTTCAGCTCGATGATGATCCCCGGACTCCGATCCAGCAAAGTGTCGGGGAAGAGTTCCGTCAGCACGATGGCGTGGTGACGATCTTGATGTTCTACCGTCGCAGGGCTTCACCTAAGCACCGCTACAATATTATCGAGGATTATGGTGGAAGGGGCACCGCACACGGCTAAGAAAACGATCATGAGGATCAACTTGTGTGTCTAGGGGTGCCCCCTACCCCCGTATATAAAGGAACAAGGGGAGGAGGCCGACCGGCCCTATGGCGCGCCAAGGAGGAGTCATCCTCCTAGTAGGAGTAGGACTCCTACTAGGAGGGGGAAGGAAGTGGGAGGGAGAAGGAAAGGGGGGCGCCGCCCCCCTCTCCTAGTCCAATTCGGACCAGGGGGGAGGTGGCGCGCGGCCCACCCTGGCTGCCCTTCTCTCTCTCCACTAAGGCCAATATGGCCCTTTACTTCTCCCGGGGGAGGGGGGGTCCGGTAACCCTCCGGTACTCCGGTTTTCTCCGAAATCACCCGGAACACTTCCGGTGTCCGAATATAGTCGTCCAATATATCAATCTTTATGTCTCGACCATTTCGAGACTCCTCGTCACGTCCGTGATCACATCTGGGACTCCGAACTAACTTTGGTACATCAAAACCAATAAACTCATAATATAACTGTCACCGAAACCTTAAGTGTGCGGACCCTACGGGTTCGAGAACAATGTAGACATGACCGAGACACGTCTCCGGTCAATAACCAATAGCGGAACCTGGATGCTCATATTATCTCCTACATATTCTACGAAGATCTTTTATCAGTCAGACCGCATAACAACATACGTTGTTCCCTTTGTCATCGGTATGTTACTTGCCCGAGATTCGATCGTCGGTATCTCAATACCTAGTTCAATCTCGTTACCGGCAAGTCTCTTTACTCGTTCCATAATACATCATCTCGCAACTAACTCATTAGTTGCATTGCTTGCAAGGCTTAGGTGATGTGTATTACCGAGAGGGCCCAGAGATACCTCTCTGACAATCAGAGTGACAAATCCTAATCTCGAAATACGCCAACCCAACATTTACCTTTGGAGAAACCTGTAGAGCTCCTTTATAATCACCCAGTTACGTTGTGACATTTGGTAGCACACAAAGTGTTCCTCTGGCAAACGGGAGTTGCATAATCTCATAGTCATAGGAACATGTATATGTCATGAAGAAAGCAATAGCAACATACTAAACGATCGGGTGCTAAGCTAATGGAATGGGTCATGTCAATCACATTATTCTCCTAATAATGTGATCCCGTTAATCAAATGACAACACATGTCTATGGTTAGGAAACATAACCATCTTTGATTAATGAGCTAGTCAAGTAGAGGCATACTAGTGACGTTTAGTTTGTCTATGTATTCACACAAGTATTATGTTTCCGGATAATACAATTCTAGCATGAATAATAAACATTTATCATGATATAAGGAAATAAAATAATAACATTATTATTGCCTCTAGGGCATATTTCCTTCACTTCGCTCGTCACCGTACTGGCGTCTGTCATCATACCACCGGGGCGTGTACAAACCACCCCTCGAAGGGGGAGTGGGCACTCGACCGCCATCGTCACGGTGATACCGAGGATCAAACTATCCATGGCCTCAACCCAGGTACTGGTCCTTGGGATAACCACAATCTTCATGCCGCGGAGGCGATTTTGGGCTGTGAGCAGACTGACCGTGTCCGCTGTGACGGACCTGCCGTGGATCCTATTATGCGAGTGGTAAACGACTGAATTTTGCTCTCCAGCTGCTCTGAGCAACACTCGGATCTGCCGGAGACCTTCTCCTACTTTGGATCAGGACACCTGGATGGAATCCGCAATCCATGCAGCAACAACAACATTCTGAATCGGAGTGCGGAATTCCTGATACTCATTCTGCGATCCACTCGAAAAGAGTAGTCGCTGTCGTCGACTAGGATTTGGGGGTGGCCTGCGAGCGTGGTCTTCAATTTACTTCTGGAGATCCTCCAGACGTGCGCGTTCAGCCAGAGTGGCTGCATGCAGCTTCCAAAGCTCGAGCCTTGGCAGTCTCCCCAACGATGGGGGTCGGAAGAGCCTGCTCATTCCTGTGCTGCAGTTCTTCCCTTTGCTCCGCAGTGAGGTCCTGCGGGTAGTACTTGTCATTGGCGTGCGACGGACCACCGCTTTCACCGCCGCGAGGAAATCCAAGTGGGCTATGCTGGGTGCCAACCACAAGGACTTCCGCTGTCGGATTGTTGCTTTCACACTCAGAAAGCGTATCCGAGTGACCTGTCGATAGATCGAACAAGCCATAAAGGGACTCGTTGGGCTCGATTGTCGCAATCTGGGGAGTGGATGACTGATGAGCCACCACGTGCTTCACCCACCGCTGGAGTCGCAAGGGATCGGATCGCTTGCGACGGCGAGCAGTGGGGAGGGAAGACACCACCGGAGCCGACCGATATTGAGTCGACGGCTGCCGCAAGAGAACGCCGCAGGCACTCGCACGGAAGTGCGCCGCCCTGCGAATAGTGAGCGCCTTGACGTGAAGGGGGCTTCCTGGAGCCAGGCCGAATGGTCGGTGATGAAACTGAGTGTGCCGAGACGGATCTCGTGACCCAGAGACAGTCCACCACCAGAAACCAGGTTGAAGGAGTTCGAAGAATGCAACCTTGCCGGAAGTCTCTTAGACGCCTGCCCCATGGTGGGCGCCAACTATCGTGGGAACAGATCCGACTGTAGAGGTAGGGGGTATGTAGGAGAGGGCAGAACCTAGCTACTACAAGATTGTACACTCGGATATACGAGTTCAGGCCCCGCTCTGAGGAGGTAATAGCCCTACCACTGGTGCGCGTCGGTTCTATACAAACCGTTTTTAACCCCTTTCCGCGACGACATTTGGAACCGTCGCCAAGTGAGGTGTGGGCGATAGGGGGGTCCTTCCCACACGACCCAGAAATCGTCAGGGATAGGCCCTCCTGGGACACAGGCTGGGGCCGTGTGCGATCGGGCGAGGCATTGAAACTCAATCATTTCCTTAGGTATGTACATCCCACACGGTAATCTGACAAAAACATTTCCATAGGTATGTACATCCCACACGGTAAATCCTAGAAAAACATTTCCGTTCATATGTATATCACACATAGTCAATCCAAGGAATAGGTTTCCGTTCTTATGTACATCCCACACAGTCAATCCAGGGAAAATGTTTCCGTTCATATGTACGTCCCACACAGTTTTATGTATACGCTCGTGTGTGAAAGGTGTAACTATCACACACGCTCTACCTTGGTTAACTGTTTGCTTTCATTACCTACATCACACACGATTTGACGTAGAAAACTGTGTGGCATTGGGCTATCCATCACAAGCACTTTTACTGCCAGGACCGTTTGCAAAGTTCCATGACCGTCTGTTCTCTTTTCATTTTTGCCTGTAATTTATTATTTGAATTGGAAATTTTGAAATATGAAACATGCAATTCGAATTCTCAGCATAATGGTTCAACAATGAATCCATAAATGAAATTGCCAGTACAATATGTTCAGTAATTACAGGACTAGGCAGCAATTAACTATGATGAACCACAATATTTAAGGGCGGTAAAGGTGAAGAGACAAGTGTAAATCATTTTGACTGCCGACGGTGTTGAAGAAGCGGAATGCCCATAATGTGCCTTCCTGCATGCCATAGGCACGAACCACTTTTGTCCAACCCCTTGTGACGATCGCCCGCCCATCCTTCACTGCCTTCAGGAAGACTTCTAGAGCATTATCATGGTAGCATGAATTATATACTTTAACCTTAGTTGCCTCCACTCCGGTCATGCAGTTTGCAAGGTAATCATCAGTAAATAGCTTCCGAAACCACTGAAAAGAGAAAAATATTAGATACTGAGGTCTAATAGAGTAACTTGTTGTGGGTAGGGGGAAAGGCAACACATTACTTACCATCCTAAAGTTCACTGTTGTCTTCGACAAAGTGTAAATAAAGAGCTTAATTCCAATCATCCGTTTCTTTCGCCTAACAATCTTTCTTAGTTTCCTCACTTGTCGCTTGTTCATGAATATCTCATTGCCCCATACGCAAAAGGGATCGAAGCGTGGATCAGTACCGCTCATATATGTACCTACAAGCAAGCAATAAATGTTAGAAGCTAAACTAAGATTGCACAAATGATGTAAAATACAACTACCCATGTTCCTAAGTACAAGTATTTTTTGAGATTTCCATATGAACTACATACGGATGTATATAGAATTATAGATATAGTTTAGATTAGAATCTAGATTCACTCATTTTGCTCCTTATATAGTCTATATTGGAATCTCTAAAAATACTTATATTTAGGAATAGATGGTGTATATGACATGGGATGTAGCTAACCTCGATGGAAAACAACAACATCACCATTGTAGCCCTGTGTAAGTACATGGAAAGACAATGTTAGCTACAACAGGGTTAACATCCACTAAAAATAGCAAATGGTAATAAAACGACAACATCAGTAGTGATATCTTCATTTCGAAAGAGTAGCACGGTAGCAAAGGGACGGATTAAAAAATGGATACAACTGTTAATTGCAACAAGCTTAACAACATCCTAATTCATGTTTTGTAAGTTTGTAGCCATTGAAATACAACTCTTTAAAAATGGATACAACTGTTAATTGCAACATGCTTAATGGCCATTGAAACCGGTACTGATAAAAATGCAATTTGTAGAGTTAAACATCACAGGGCAGGTGCTGCCAGAGAAGATAATGGCCCAGTTGTCTATAAAAAGTGAGGGAAAATAGCTAAAATGTGTTAGGCATGTTTACTACAACATGCTTAATACATCGACCGTATAAAACATAGCCATTAATTGCAACAGGTATTGGTAAGATTGAACTGGTGAGTACATACTTGGTAAGTCCTGAGAGGTAGTTGCTGGGGCACTTCATCTTGGCCAGAGCCCGCCCAAAGTCAGCGGCGGCGGAGGCGAGCTGTTCCTCCGGGTCGAAGCGTGGATCCGTGCCACTGACATGTGTACCTACAGGCAACCAGTAAATGGTAGAAGTTAAAATGCAATTGCACAAATGATGTGAAATACTGTAAGACATGGGATGGAGCTAACCTCGATGGCAGACAACAGCATCGGCTATTATGACTCTGCATAAGTACATGGACAAGCATGTTAAGTACAACATGGTTAGCATCCACCAAAAATAGCAAATGGGCGGCATATCTAGTATATCTTCATTGCGGAGAGTAGCATGATAGCAAATGGACAGATTAAAAAATGGATACAACTGTTAATTGCAACAGGCTTAACAGCATCCTAAGTCATGTTTTGTAAGTTTGTAGCCATTGAAATACAACTATTTAAAAATGGATTCAACTATTAATTGCAACATGCTTAATGGCCATTGAAACCGGTACTGATAAAAAATGCAATTGGCAGAGTTAAACATCACAAGGCAGGTGCTGCTAGAGCAGAGAATGGCCCGGATGTCTATAAAAAGGTAGGGAAAGTAGCAAAAACGTGTTAGGCATGTTTACTAGAAGTTGTTTAATACATCGACTGTACAAAACATAGCCATTAATTACAACTGGTATTGGTAAGATTGAACTGGTGAGTACATACTTGGTAAGTCCTGAGAGGTAGTTGCTGGGGCACTTCATCTTGGCCAGAGCCTGCCCAAAGTCAGCGACGGCGGAGGTGAGCAGTTCCTATGGGTCGAAGCTTGGATCAGTGCCACTGACATGTGTACCTATAGGCAACCAATAAATGGTAGAAGTTAAACTGCAATTGCACAAATTATGTGAAATACTGTAAGACATGGGATGCAGCTCACCTCAATGGCAAACAAAAGCATCAGCCGTCATGACCCTGCGTAAGTACATGGACAGGCATGTTAAGTACAACAGGGTTAGCATCCACTAAAAATAGCAAATGGGCAGCATCTCTAGTGATATCCTGAGTCATGTATTGTAAGCTTGTTGCTGGTATTAGTGAAATTGAGCTGGACACGGTAATATTTGAACATCACACAGTGTGCCGTACTGAAATAAACAAGGCACGAACATGCTTAATACATCAAGTGTACAAATCATAGCCGTTGCAAGTGGTATTGGTAAGATTTAGCTGGTCAGATCTGACCTATTAAGTCCTGGGGGGTAGTCGCTGGGGGACTTCATCTAGGCCAGAGCCTGCATCACGTCGGCGGCGGAGGCGAGGTGTTCCTCCGGGTCAACACGTACAACGGCCATCGCGCCATCAGCTCCTGGCAAGGGGGGGGGGATTTTGAGGCATGAGGATGTTTCGCATGCGCCATTTAAGCAATTAGGCCAAGACATGATAGAGATTGGTGGGTTACCTGACTGGATCTGAGCAGAACGTAGATGTGGTTGAAGCTGTGGTTGCGGCGGCGGTGGTTTGAGATACCGGTAGGGGGAGGCGCGACGGGGGGGGGGATACTCATGGTCGGGATGTGGTTGGAGGAATAAATTCTGAAATCACGCGCCAAATGAAAATTTCGCTGCGAAACTTAAAACTTGGGCGGGGGAAGCACACAACACAGACAAAGAGCATAAAATACTCGTGTGCGAGAAAAAAGAAAGTTGGCATATCCCGTCTCCAAAAAATGTACATGTGTACTTGATTTTTTTCGGTCAATGGTACACCTAGTTTTTTAGGAAACATCGCCCAAGTAACTAACTTATGGGTCATTAACGAAAAAACCGCAGATGGGTACAGCATAGAAACCGTGTGTTTTGTGATCTTCTAATGATTAATGCAAAAAACGCACATGGGCACACATGCTCTTACTAACATTGTACGTTAATACTACAAACTTAAAGTACTACTGGTAATTTCCTCTAATACTACAAACTTAAACTACTTCTCACATGCTGCCATCGGGGCATGCTGGCCAGACGCCGACGTTCTCCTTCGTGGCCTTGTAGGCGGCAGCCCACCGTGCTTCGATCTCCGCCAAGCTCTCCTCACCATGGCATGCAGCCTCTTTTTTCTTGCGGCGACGGGACTCTCTTTTCTTGACTGCTTTCTGCCTTTTCCGCTCCTTCTGTGCGGCTTTGGCCGCCTCTAGATCCACCACCCATTCGGCCATGGCAGCCTCAAAGTCCGCCCATGTAACTATTTGGCTGCTGGCGGCGATGAACTCGGCACGGCAAGATGCCATCGCTTCCTTACCATGTGTGCGGTCACGGGCGGCGAGGAATGCGGCGCGGCAGGATACCATCGCTTCCTTACCAGTTACTGTGCACCGTGGTGCCATGGACGATGCCTCGAGAGAGCTCTGGGACGGAGGGGCCGGGCAGCCATATAGTGCGGTGGTATTCAAGAGCTCAACGACAAACGACAACAGAAATTTGGCTTCCCTTACAATTTGGCAGCCATACAGTGCGGTGGTATTCAAGGGCATGGTGAGGCCATACCATGGCACCACGCCAGGCGTCATGTTTTCCAACCATGTGTTTCATGTTTTGTATAGTTGTTAACCTAGTAAACGACGTGTTTATGGTTGACTATTGCCACACATTTCCTTGAAATATCTGCCCATTCCTTGTAAAAGGCATGAGAATGTACTAAATAACACGAGCATGGTTTTCCAGGCCGTTCTTGTACACCTTTTCATACACCGATTGTTTGAATTTTAATTATGTCCATTAATGCCTAGAAAAATGCACATAATCCCCTAAATATGGTAAATGAGCCCGGGAAAATGTCAAATTTGAACATGTTGCATTTGAGGCGGTATGTTGATCGTTGAAATAAAACTGAATGACAAACTAGGACAGAAATTTGGATTCCCCTTCAATCTTGGGGATTTCCCTCTCGAAAGCATGGAACTTCCTCGGTGATGGTTCGATTTATGAAGGGCATGCATGACGACATAAGCCAAGCCTTCTCAAATTTTTACCAGGGCATGGTGAGATCATACCATGGCACCATGCCAGGCGTCATGTTTTTTAAGCATTTATTTCATTTTTTCTATAGTTGAAAACCCAACAAACAAACATTCATGGTTGAATATTGCCACACATTTCATCAAAATATCGGTCCATTCCTTGTAAAAGGCATGAGAATTTACTAAATGGCACGAGCATGGTTTTCCAGGCCATTCTTGTGGACCCTTTCATGCACCGATTGTTTCAACTTGAATTATGTGCATTAATGCCTAGGAAATGCACATAATCCCCTAAATATGGCAAATGAACCTGGAGAAGTGCCAAATTTGATCACAGTGATTTGCAGGTTGTACGTTAATCATAGAAAAAACTCGTGGACAAAGGTCAAAGGAAATTTGGATCCCCCTTCTATCTTGGTGATTTCCCCCTCGAAACCATGAAACTGCCTCGGTGATGGTTCGTTTTATGAAAGGCGTGCATGAGGACATTTTTACGAGGGCATGGTGAGGTCATACCATGGCACCACACCAGGTGTCATGTTTTCCAAGCATGTATTTCATTTTTGTATAGTTGTTAACCCAGTAAACGACGCGTTTATGGTTGACTATTGCCACACATTTCCTTGAAATATCTGCCCATTCCTTGTAAAAGGCATGAGAATGTACTAAATAGCACGAGCATGGTTTTCCAGACCATTCTTGTGGACCTTTTCATGCACCGATTGTTCGAATTTGAATTATGTGCATAATTAATGCCTAAAAATGCACATAATCCCCTAAATATGGTAAATGAGTTCGGGAAAATGTCAAATTTGAATACGTTGCATTTGAGGTGGTATGTTGATCGTTGGAAAAAAACTGAATGACAAACTAGGATGGAGATTTGGATTCCCATTCAATCTTGGTGATTCCCCACTCGAAAGCATTGAACTTCCTCGGTGATGGTTTGATTTATGAAGAGCGTGCATGATGACATAAATCAAACCTTCTCAGCTTTTAACCAGGGAACGGTGAGGCCATACCATGGCACCATGCCAGCCATCATGTTTTTCCAGCACATATTTCATTGTTCTATAGTTGATAACCCAGTAAATGACACCTTTGTGGTTGACTATTGCCACACATTCCATTGAAATCTCTGCCCATTCCTTGTAAAAGGCTTGAGAAATTACTAAATAACACGAGTATGGTTTTACCAGACCGTTCTTGTGCACCCCTTCATGCATCGATCATTTGAATTTGAATTATGTGCATTAATGCCTACAAAATGCACATAATCCCCTAAATATTATAAATGAATCCAGAAAAGTGTCAAATTTGAACACGGTGATTAGCAGGGTTTATGTTCATCGTAGAAAAAAGCTCATGGATGAAGGACAAAGAAAATTTGGATTCTCATTCAATCTCGGTGATTTACTATCGGACACGATTCATCTCCGTCGCCTCTGTGAACCGTGTGTGTTCACTCACACATGCAAAAGGAAAAAAGAAAACCCTCGCACACTTCATCCCCAGTCACTCGCCACGGACTCCTCCGCAACTCTGCACACTAAGCTCGACGGCTGTTGGCGGCGGGCGTAGGTCGCGCTCCAAACGGCACCGGATTTCGCCCCTACAGCTTTCTGCCGCCTATCTGCACCAACATTCTAGACTCTGGTTGACTGGGGTTTTCTGCGGGATTGGGACGGGGATTTTTCTCATGGAGAAGGTTATCAACTTAATTAGCAAAATATTCACTCATCTCTTATCATAGTCTGTCCGTCGTTGTTAATCAACTAGCGGAAATCACCATAGAATCATTTTTGTTCTAGCTGATTCGTGGTTGTTCATTCATGTGTCCAGAGTGCGAGCACAAATCGGGCAACTATGGTCGTGTCCAGTTGGAAACGAAGTTCTATCTCACCATTCTGGATGACTTCAGGGAGCGCTCGGTATGTTCAATCTCAACCTATCACGGTCGGCATGGCCTAAATTTGTGAACATGTACTGTCTGTTGCTACATTATCTATATACTTGTATCAAATCTTTGTTACATTATCTATTTATAATTCTATATTTTTGTACTTTGCTTTCATCTATATATATGGATCTGTTCTATCAGTTACTCCCATATTTGCATCTTGCTCTGTTATTTCAATATATCTAATTTACGATCTTAATTTTCATTTCAAGCAGTACATCCCTTGCTTTGCAAGAACATGAGTAGAAGGAAATCTTGGGCTTTACTTTGTTGATGACTCCCAGGATGTCATATTGACAACGCAGCATGGATTTGCAATGAAGGTTAGCATAAAACTTGATAAAGATGGTCACTCCTATTTTAATGCGGACCTTTGGAGAAAAATGTCTAAGTGTTATGAACTGAAAGCTGGCAATAAAATTCTAGTGCTTGCACCACAGCCTAGTCTAATTAACATGGATGTTTACTTCCACAACATCATCAGACGATCAAAGTCTGATCAAGGTTAGTGTCCTTTCAACTTTCTACATGCCGTCATATTACTATTTAAGCAACAAATTGTGATATCATATTCTGACTCCGTTCCTAGGCAGTAACAAATTATATTTACCAATTTATGCGCACTATATATTCTTCTGCCATGTTCTGAATAAATAATACCTTTCCATCTTTTAAGCAGGATATGTTGGATGCATAGTGAATGATCTGTATGTTACTAAGCGTACCAAATTTCACTGGAAGGACTTGAAGCATGTCATACTTTGTTGATAATCTGACAGAGATAGCACAGCGTATGAATGTTGGATTTTGGACATGATTAATTAGACCTATGGTGCACACACTGAACAAGACCAATTGTGTGCACAAAATACTAGTAAAAAGTCTTATTTTAATGTTGATGCTCATAAACTATATATATATCTTCAACGATATGTTACAATTGTTTTTTATTCTACATGTCAACAGAAATTTCACCCTATAGCAGTTCCTGGATCGATTTCCCGGCGTGGTTGAATTACACTTGTGCCTGCTAATAACGCCAAAGTGATTGCAAGGTACTGCATTTCCCGCAGAAATGGAACCATTCAAATTAACAAGTTCTCGCTTCTCGTGGCAATGCATCCACATTGGAAAATTGGAAACACTGTTCTACTCATGCTCTACCAAGGCATAGGAGAGCTGTTCCTTTTCATTGACGAGATGTCGAGTCGCCGTGATCAAGCTGCTTCCAGTGGATAGTTGTGGTTGTTGGCCCTCGGCCTCTTAAAATGTGCTAGCTATTACTATATATGTTAAGTATGTAGATATGGGTCATATGGTTCTTGGCCCTTAGCCTCTTAAAATGTGATAGTTGTTACTGTGTTAAGTTTGTAGATATGGATATGGTTGTCAAAACCGTGTTACAAAGATCCTCGTTTTGTCGAATAGTGTAACCACTATATATGTTACTCAAATGCTGTAACCCAAGTTCATAAATTTTCATGGAAAGTGTTAGTATCATACATAGTTCATTGAGTTTAAGCGTGTGCCCGATGTCCAGAAGGCATTTGCATATTAACTGTCCATATTGCAAATTCACACACATGTTAACATATGGAAACATATGTTTAACATACTAATCATCGCACATGAGTACTCGTAGATGCATCGTGTGCGATACTCCGCCACCGCAAGCAACTAGTTTGCATTTTTCAAAGTTTTTTGTACACACATAATCACACACGAAGTAACTGTATTGATCGTCTGTGTTGTAATTTCTCATCGCAAATAGTTCATCCGAGTCAGCTCTTTGCGACGTATCACACATCTCGTTTACATGACTCATTTGTGTTCTTTTGGCTCATCGCAAATAGTTCATCCATGTGAACTGTATGCTGCATATCACACACATCCTGTTAAGTTGAACCGTTTCTGTTGTGTTCTCTAATCAAAAACAATTCGTCCGAGTTAACCTTATGTCGTATATCACACACACATTGATATGGCTGCCCATTTCTATTATTCTACCTCATCGCAAATAGTTCAAATGGACTAACCGTGTGTCCTGCATCGCACACACATTGTTATGGCTGCCCGCTTCTATTGTTCTGCCTCATCGCAGATAGTTTGAATGGATTAACCGTGTGTCCAGCATCGCACACACAACTAAAATCTGAACCGTGTTTGATGGCTCCACCATTGCAAATGTTTTGCACCCTTTTTGATGGTTTTTTACACCACCGTTTGCGATTATTGCATCGCACACAGTTTCGGCAAAGGGTCTCTGATCGTAGTGTCGCGTTAGCAGTATCCTGTAGTAGTGTATGTCTCGGTGCTGCGGGACCTTTTTTGATTGTAGTGTATGTTTTGCACCCTTTTTGACGGTTTTTTACACCACCGTTTGCGATTATTGCATCGCACACAGTTTCGGCAAAGGGTCTCTGATCGTAGTGTCGCGTTAGCAGTATCCTGTAGTAGTGTATGTCTCGTTTGCGATTATTGCATCGCACACAACCAAAAGAAGTCCAAATGCCATGAAACTTTTTGGAGATCTTTTCTGCCCAGAAGACACCTAGGGAGCCAAAGGAGCACGCGGTAGGAAGCCTGTGGGGCCCACTAGGCATCAAGGCGTGCTAGAGGCCCCTAGCACCCTGGTGGGTAGTGGAGCCCACAGGATGCATCTACACCAACTTCCACCTTTATAAATACTCTAAAATCCCAAAAACCCCAGGAGAGTAGAGGAAATAGAGTTTCCACCGCCGCAAGTTCCAGAACCACGAGATCGAATCTAGAGGCCTTTTCTGGCACTCTGCCGGAGGGGGCAACGATCATGGAGGGGTTCATCATCATCCTTGTTGCCCCTCCGATGATGCGTGAGTAGTTTACCACAGATCTATGGGTCCGTAGCTAGTAGCTAGATGCTTCTTCTCTCTTTTTGATACTCAATGCAATGTTCTCCTCGATGTTCTTGGATATCTATTTGATGTAACTCTTTTTTGTGGTGTGTTTGTTGGAATCCGATGAATTGTGAGTTTATGATCTCAGACCGAGGGGCATTTAGGAGTTATGTCCTCGTCGCCACCTTGTGCTGCCTCCCTCGCGCTCAACCCTGTGCTGGCATCTTCACAAGTCACACCAGGGGCCAGGCCCACCTCTCTTGAACTGATCCTATGTGTGGGTTCCCTTCACACTAATGATTATTATTTCCTCTAACCTAATTTAAACCAAAATATTTCATTAAATCCAAGATATTAGCTTCAATATTGCTACTGCTACTTATGAGCTGCATTGGGTTTTCCCCAAAGAGGAAGGGAGACGCAATATAGTACCGGGTAGTATTTCTCTTAGTAGAGAACCAAGGTTATCGAACCAATAGGAGATCCACGCAAGTGACCTTTAACAGTAGCTACACACACAAGAGCAAATACTCGCACCCAACATGGGCAAGATGGTTGTCAATCCCCTTGTACTCTTTAATTGCAAGGATCAAATCTGATAGTAGGAGATATATAAATTGCAAAGTGAAATAAAAGTAAATAAATTGCAGCAAGGTGTTTAGGGCTTTAGTAATATGATTTAAATAGACCCAGGGGCCATAGTTTTCACTAGAGCCATCTCTCAAGAACATAACATACGGTGGGTACAAAAATTACTGTTGGGCAATTGATAGAAAAGCGCATAGTTATGATGTTATTCATGGGATGATCAGTACATAGGCATTACGTCTATGACAAGTAGACCATTAAAATTACTGACGCCTACTACTATTACTCCACTTCAAGAGCGCTTCAATGCTTGCCTCTCTGGGTATTAAGTTCATGACAAACAGAGAAATGCATGAAGTATGATGACATAATGTAGAGAGAATAAAACCAAATAATTTGATTAAACCCCATTGTTTTACCCTTAGTAGCAACAATACAAATACATGTCGGGACCCCAATCCTAAGTCACACCGATCTAGCATGTAACACATCATATGACTTTGCGGCCTCACGCATGGTATTCCCACGGCTGCAGCCTTACCTTGGTCGGGACCGTTTGCGCCTTTTGGCTCACGTATATAATTGTGTTGCTAGCATCCATATGACAGAGAACCCGGGCCGACATGACTAGTCGTAAACCCAAGGTGGCACAAACTTACACGGATAAGCATACGTAACCCAGCAATGAACGTGTCAGTCATCAACGTATGAACCCAAGTCGTAGCAAGCTACAAGGACTTAAAGGAACAATGCGTGACATTTCCCCGAAGGGACAGACACAGGAACAAAGAAGGATACATGTCGGCCAACCTAAGTGTTCTGGAGCAGTAGCGAACTACCATGGCTCAGTGGAAGCACCAAGAGACATTTCCCCATAAGGAAGGCTACCAAGAATAAACAACTAGGTGTTGCATCCCACACATACCAAGCATTTCAAGAACATACACACAATATGCTCGATATGTGTAAATACAACATGGCATCACAACGAAAATCCATGACTCAAAGTATTTATTCAATAGGCTTCGAGGAGCCAGGTATTACAACCATGGTCGCATGACCCAGCATTCAAGTCATACAAGCAACAAGTACAGGCCGAAGCATAAACATGTCTGAGTACAAACATCTGGAAAGAAAGAAGGCTAGAAAGCATGTTTATCTACAAGACCACGTAGAACTACTAGTGAGACTAAGGTCTCTCTATAGAACATAAATTAAGCAAACATGAGTACAAATGTACCCGGCAAGACTTACATCAGAACTAACTACATATGCACCAGTATCAACAAAGGGGGTGGTGGAGTTTAACAGCAACAAGCCATCTTTGACTCGGTGGCTATCCTGAACTACGATTGCCAATAACTTCTTTGAGGTCGCACACACGAGTCCACATATTCGCCATATCAATACACCACTATGGATCCACTCCCGTCTCCCTACGAGAAGGCCATCCATAGCACTCACGCTTATCTTGCGCATTTTAGAGTATCCACTTCTAGTTACCTATGGACAATGTAAGCGTTCCAAGTAGTCCATATCCACGGATGCATCTATTCGAATAGATCACGCTCTCACCACTTATCTCCGTTTACACGACATGTACTCGGAAACCTTCAAGCAGAAGCCTAACGAGGGTGTTGGCCACGACCTGACTAATCACACAAGACTCCAGTCTAGGTTTATCGCTTATTCGGGTTCCATCTGCAAGGAAGTCCGGCCGGGTTTCCACTACAGCCCCACATGATGTGTGCTTGGTTCCCAAGCCCACCAAACGGGCGACGCTTGGTACACTGCGCCATGGTGCCTAGTCTGTCCCATGCCCAATTGAACCGGGTGCCACTTGGTAGAACTAGTTGTAACTCCTGGACAGATATCAAGGCGATTAATAAGTCGAGAGGGGCACTTAAGCATTCCAATGCGTGGTAGTAACTGTCTTGGATCACAAACAATGAACTCAGTTCCCGAGGACGGTGATGACCCACAAGTATAGGGGATCTATCGTAGTACTTTCGATAAGTAAGACTGTCGAACCCAACGAGGAGTAGAAGGAAATGATGAGTAGTTTTCAGTAAGGTATTCTCTGCAAGCACTGAAATTATCGGTAAAAGATAGTTTTGTGATAAGGTAAGTGGTAACGGGTAACAAGTAATAAAAGTAATCAAGGTGCAGCAAGGTGGCCCAATCCTTTTTGTAGCAAAGTACAAGAATGGACAAACTCTTATATAAAGGAATCGCTCCCGAGGACACATGGGAATTATCGTCAAGCTAGTTTTCATCACGCTCATATGATTCGCATTCGGTACTTTGATAATTTGATATGTGGGTGGACCGGTGCTTGGGTATTGTCCTTACTTGGACAAGCATCCCACTTATGATTTACCCCTCTGGCAAGATCCACAAGTACAAAATAAGTATTAAGGTAAACCTAACCATATCATGAAACATATGGATCCGAATCAGCCCCTTACGAAGCAACGCATAAACTAGGGTTTAAGCTTCTATCACTCTAACAACCCATCATCTACTTATTACTTCCCAATGCCTTCCCCTAGGCCCAAACAATGGTGAAGTGTCATGTAGTCGACGTTCACATGACACCACTAGAGGAAAGACAACATACATCTCATCAAAATATCGAACGAATACCAAATTCACATGACTACTTATAGCAAGACTTCTCCCATGTCCTCAGGAACAAAAGTAACTACTCACAAAGCATATTCATGTTCATAATCAGAGGGGTATTAATATGCATAAAGGATCTGAATATATGATCTTCCACCAACTAAACCAACTAGCATCAACTACAAGGAGTAATCAACACTACTAGCAACCCACAGGTACCAATCTGAGGTTTTGGGACAAAGATTGGATACAAGAGATGAACTAGGGTTTGAGATGAGATGGTGCTGGTGAATATGTTGATGAAGATTGACCCCCTCCCAATGAGAGGATCGATGGTGATGATTTCCCCCTCCCGGAGGGATGCTTCCCCAGTAGAACAGCTCCGCTGGAGCCCTAGATTGGTTCTTCCAAGGTTCTGCCTCGTGGCGGCGGAGTTTCGTCCCCAAAGCTTGCTTATGATTTTTTCCAGGGCAAAAGACTACATGTAGCCAAAGATGGACACCGGAGGCCTGCCAGGGGGCCCATGAGACAGGGGGCGCACCCAGGGGGTAGGGCGCGCCCCCACCCTCGTGGATGGTGGGTGGCCCCCCTCTGGTGCTTCCTTCGCCCAATATTTTTTATATATTCCAAAAATGATTCCCGTGGAGTTTTAGGACTTTTGGAGTTGTGCAGAATAGGTCTCTAATATTTGCTCCTTTTCTAGCCCGGAATTCCAGCTGCCGGCATTCCCTCTTCGTGCAAACCTTGTAAAATAAGAGAGAATAGGCATAAGTATTGCTACATAATGTGTAATAACAGCCCATAATGCAATAAATATCGATATAAAAGCATGATGCAAAATGGACGTATCAACTCCCCTAAGCTTAGACCTCGCTTGTCCTCAAGCGGAAGCCGATATCGAAAAATATGTCCACATGTTTAGAGATAGATGTGTCGATAAAATAAAATACGGACATGAGGGCATCATGATCATTCTTAGAACAGAAACATATGTATATATTGTCATACGATTTCTTATGCTACAGTAACAATTCATTCACAATTTTCAAGTATGAATCAGAAACTTCATTGAAAACTAACAAACTATAATCTCAGTCATTGGAGCAATTGCAATTTATCATAACATCGGAAAGAGTCAATATAAGAGCTTTTAGAAAGTCCACATACTCAACTACCATTTAGTCTTTCACAATTGCTAACACTCACGCAATACTTATGGGTATGAAGTTTTAATCGGACACAGAGAAAGATAGGGGCTTATAGTTTTGCCTCCCAACCTTTTACCTCAAGGGTAATGTCAACAATAATAGTTTATGAAAACCCACATCCAATTAGCTATATATATATATATATATATATATATATCAGGATCTTTCCAACACACAGTGCTTGCCAAAGGATAAAATGTAAAAAGGAAAGGTGAAGATCAACATGACTCTTGTATGAAGTATAAGACAAAAATAAAAGATAGGCCCTTCGCAGAGGGAAGCAGAGGTTGTCACGTGTTTTTATGGTTGGATGCACGAAATCTTAATGCAAAAGAACGTCACTTTATATTGCCACTTGTGATAAGGACCTTTATTATGTAGTTCGTCGCTTTTATTTCTTCCACATCACAAGATCGTATAAAGCTTATTTTCTCCACACTAATAAATTATACATATTTAGAGAGCAATATTTATTGCTTGCAAAAATGACAACTTACTTGAAGGATCTTACTCAATCCATAGGTAGATATGGTGGACTCTCATGGCAAAACTTGGTTTAAGGATATTCGGAAGCACAAGTAGTATCTCTACTTGGTGCAAAGAATTTGGCTAGCATGAGGGGGAAAGGCAAGCTCAACATGTTAGATGATCCATGACAATATAATTTATTTCGGATGTAAGAAAACATAACCCATTACGTTGTCTTCCTTGTCCAACATCAAATTTTTAGCATGTCATATTTTAATGAGTGCTCACAATCATAAAAGATATCCAAGATAGTATATTTATATGTGAAAACCTCTCTTTCTTTATTACTTCCTATTAATTGCAACGATGACCAAAACTATGTTTGTCAACTCTCAACAACTTTTATTCATCATACTCTTTATATGTGAAGTAATTACTCTCCATTAGATCATATGATCTCTTTATTTCTTTTTATTCTTCCTTTTATTCCCTCAAGATCATAGCAAGATGGTGAAGCCCGTGACTCAAAACTAATATTTATTATATATAGCTCACGGACTCGATTACATAGATAAGGATCAACACAAAACGCAAAACTAAATCATACTAAAGCTTTATTCCACTAGATCAAGATATAACCAAAAGGATCAAACTAAGAAAAAAGGGTAAAGATAAAAGTGTGATGGTGATACAATACTGGCGCACTCGCCCAAGCTTGGCAGTTGCCAAGGGGAGTGCCCATACCTATGTATTTATGTCTATTTCTTCATAGGTGGAGGAGATGGTGATGATGATGACAATTGTGCCTTCAGCTTTTTCATGTTGTAATTGAGAAGAGCGATCTCCTCCTTTAAATCATCGACCTCCGATTCCAACTTCAAGATTTTGTCACATAAATCTCCTTTGCTTTTCTGCCAAAAACGAGAAGGAATAGATCGGTTGTTAGATAGTTTAGCTCTCTTAAGGAAACTAGAATTCTTGAACTTCATGTGCATGTCCCCAAGTTGAGGTAGATGAACATCCTCCTCCTCCGAACTTGAATCATTGATCATTCTCAAATGAGCATCCTCCTCATCATCCATAGTTCGACCACAAGGAGATAGGTCCCCATAGGTCTCTAGGTCAGCAATGAGATGTGAGACATAGTTCTCTCCGTCAGAGTCTTGAGATGACATCTTACTCTAAATCTGCAGCAGAAACAACTCGAAACAAAACAGAGGATATTTGCGCGGTACGTTGTTAAAACCTTCGGGAGATTATATAATGAATTTTTACCGACCAAAAGAAGTAACTGATACTTCTCCAACGTATCTATAATTTTTTTATTGTTCCATGCTATTATATTATCCATCTAGGATGTTTTATATGCTATTTTATATGATTTTGGGGACTAACCTATTAACGTAGAGCCCAGTGCCAATTTCTGTTTTTCCCTTGTTTTTGAGTATCACAGAAAAGGAATACCAAACGGAGTCCAATTGACGTGCCAATTTTTGATGATTTTTTATGGACCAAAAGAAGCCCCCAGAGTAAAAGAGTTGGGCCAGAAGAGTCCCGAGCTGTCCACGAGGGAGGGGGGCGCGCCCTACCCCCCTGGGCGTGGGCCCCTATCTCGTGGACGATCCGGAGACCCCCCTGATGTGAGACCTACGCCAAAAATTCTTATAAATACAGAAACCTCCAGAAAATAACCTAGATCAGGAGTTCCGCCGCCGCAAGCCTCTGTAGCCACCGAAAACCAATCTAGACCCGTTCCGGCACCCTGTCGGAGGGGGGAATCCCTCTCCAGTGGCCATCTTCATCATCCCGGCGCTCTCCATGATGAGGAGGGAGTAGTTCACCCTCGGAGCTAAGGGTATGTGCCAGTAGATATGTGTTTGATCTCTCTATCTCTCGTGTTCTTGATTCGCACGATCTTGATGTATCGCGAGCTTTGCTATTATACTTGGATCTTATGATGTTTCTCCCCCTCTACTCTCTTGTAATGGATTGAGTTTTCCCTTTGAAGTTATCTTATCGGATTGAGTCTTTAAGGATTTGAGAACACTTGATGTATGTCTTGCATGTGCTTATCTGTGGTGACAATGGGATATCATGTGATCCACTTGATGTATGTTTTGGTGATAAACTTGCGAGTTCCATGACCTCGTGAACTTATGCATAGGGGTTGGCACACATTTTCGTCCTGACTCTCCGGTAAAAACTTTGGGGCACTCTTTGAAGTTCCTTGTGTTGGTTGAATAGATGAATCAGAGATTGTGTGATGCATATCGTATAATCATACCCATGGATACTTGAGGTGACATTGGAGTATTTATGTGACATTAGGGTTTTGGTTGATTTGTGTCTTAAGGTGTTATTCTAGTACGGACTATAGGATAGATTGAATGGAAAGAATAGCTTCATGTTATTTTACTACGGACTCTTGAATAGATCGATCAGAAAGAATAACTTTGAGGTGGTTTCGTACCCTACAATAATCTCTTCGTTTGTTCTCCGCTATTAGTGACTTTGGAGTGACTCTTTGTTGCATGTTGAGGGATAGTTATATGATCCAATTAAGTTATTATTGTTGATAGAACTTTCACTAGTGAAAGTATGAACCCTAGGCCTTGTTTCAACACATTGCAATACCGTTTGTGCTCACTTTTATCATTAGTTACCTTGCTGCTTTTATATTTTCAAATTACAAAAACCTATATCTACCATCCATATTGCACTTGTATCACCATCTCTTCGCCGAACTAGTGCACCTATACAATTTACCATTGTATTGGGTGTATTGGTGACACAAGAGGCTCTTTGTTATTTGGTTGCGGGGTTGTTTGAGAGAGACCATCTTCATCCTACGCCTCCCACGGATTGATAAACCTTAGGTCATCCACTTGAGGGAAATTTTCTACTGTCCTACAAACCTCTGCACTTGGAGACCGAACAACGTCTACAAGAAGAAGGTTGTGTAGTAGACATCAGAACATGCAAGAAAACGGAGTCTGGAGGGCACACGAGGTGCCCATGAGGCAGGGGGCGCGCCCAGGGGGTAGGGAGCGCCCTCCACCCTCGTGGACGCCTCGTGTCCTCTCCGAACTTCTTCTTATTTTCCTATTTTCTTAAATATTCCAAAACGGAGAAAAATTCCTAATAGAATTGTTTTGGAGTCAGTTTACTTACCGTACCACACACCTCTTCCTTTTCGGAGGTTGAAACATTCTGGAAGGTGTCCCTCATATACTCCTCCGGGGTTACAGTTTCAAGAACACTAGTTTCAACATTTATAGGATTACCTGAGATATAATGTTTGATTCTTTGACCGTTCACCGCCCTCGGATTTGTGCCTTCGAAGTTGTTGATTTTTATGGCACCGGAACGATAGACCTCCTCGATAACATAAGGACCTTCCCATTTAGAGAGGAGTTTTCCTGGAAAAAAAAACTTAAACGAGAGTTCTATAACAATACATAATCACCTACATTAGACTCACATTTTTGTATCCTTTTGTCATGCCATCTTTTAACCTTTTCTTTAAACACCTTGGCATTCTCATAGGCCTGAGTTCTCCATTCATCAAGTGAGCTAATGTCAAATAGTCTCTTCTCACCGGCAAGTTTGAAATCATAATTGAGCTATTTAATGGCCCAATATGCCTTATGTTCTAGTTCGAGAGGTAAGTGACATGCTTTTCCATAAACCATTTTATATGAAGACATACCCATAGAATTTTTATATGCAGTTCTATAGGCCCATAATGCATCATCAAGATTCTTGGACCATTTCTTTCTAGATCTATTACCAGTCTTTTGCAAAATTAATTTAAGCTCTCTATTACTCAGTTCTACTTGACCACTAGACTATGGATGATATGGAGATGCAATTCTATGATTAACATCATACTTAGCAAGCATCTTACGAAAAGCACCATGAATAAAATGTGAACCACCATCAGTCATTAAGTATCTAGGGACTCCAAACTTCGGAAAAATAACTTCTTTAAGCATCTTAATATAGGTGTTATGATCAACACTACTAGTTGGAATAGCTTCTACCCACTTAGTAATGTAATCAACAGCAACTAAAATATGTGTATACCCATTAGAGGAAGGAAACGGTCCCATATAATCAAAGCCCCAAACATCAAATGGTTCAGTAACAAGAGAATAATTCATAGGCATTTCTTGACGTCTACTATATTACCAACTCTTTGACATTCATCACAAGATAAGACAAACTTATGGGCATCCTTGAAGAGAGTAGGCCAATAAAAACCAGATTGCAATACCTTATGTGCAGTTCTATCTCCAGCATGGTGTCCTCCATAAGCCTCGGAGTGACACTTGCGTAGGATCTGTTCCTATTCATGCTCAGGTACACAACATCTAATAACACCATATACTCCTTCTTTATAAAGGTGTGGGTCATCCCAGAAGTAATGTCTTAAATAATAGAAAAACTTTTCTTTTGCTGGTATGTGAAACTAGGTGGTATGAATTTATCAACTATTTAATTAGCATAATCAGCATACCATGGAGCAGTACGAGAAGCATTTATGACAGCTAATTTTTTATCAGAAAAGCTATCATCTATAGGTAGTGGGTCATCAAGAACATTCTCTAACCTAGATAAGTTGTCTGCAACGGGGTTCTCAGCTCCCTTTCTATCAATAATATGCAAATCAAATTCTTGTAGTAGGAGAATCCATCTAATAAGTCTAGGTTTAGCATCTTTCTTTTCCATAAGGTATTTAATAGCAGCATGATCAGTGTGAACAGTTACTTTAGAATCAACAATATAATGTATGAACTTATCACAAGGAAATACAACTGCTAAAAATTCTTTTTTCAGTAGTAGCATAATTTCTCTGGGCACTGTCTAGAGTTTTACTAGCATATTGGATAACATTTAATTTCTTATCAACTCTTTGTCCTAGAAAAGCACCTACAGCATAATCCGTAGCATCACACATAATTTCAAAGGGTAAATTCCAATCAGGAGGCTGAACAATAGGTGCAGAAATCAAGGCTTTCTTAAGTATTTCAAATGCTTCTACACAATCATCATCAAAGACAAAAGGAACATCTTTTTGTAAGAGATTAGTCCGAGGCCTGGAAATTTTTGAGAAGTCTTTAATGAACCTCCTATAAAACTCGGCATGACCAAGGAAACTTCTTATACCTTTAATGTCCTTTGGAAACGACATCTTTTCAATAGCATCAACTTTAGCTTTGTCAACTTCAATACCTCTTTCAGAAATTTTATGCCCCAAGACAATGCCTTCATTAACCATAAAGTGACACTTCTCCCAATTCAAGACAAGATTAGTTTCTTCACATCTCTGCAAAACTCGATTAAGGTTTCTTAAGCAATCATTAAAAGAAGTTCCATATACGAAAACATCATCCATGAATACCTCAATAATCTTTCCATAAAAGTCAGAGAATATAGCAGTCATACATCTTCGAAAGGTAGTAGGTGCATTACATAAACCAAAAGGCATACGTCTATAAGAAAAGGTACCGAAAGGACAAGTAAAATTGGTCTTTTCCTGATCCTCTTTTGACACATGTATTTGAGAGAAACCAGAATAACCGTCTAGAAAGCAAAAATGTGTATGTTTGGATAATCTTTCTAACATTTGATCAATGAAAGGTAGAGGGTAATGATCCTTTTTAGTAGCTTTATTTAGTTTGCGGAAATCAATTACCATTCTATAATCCACAACAATTCTTTGTGGGATCAATTCATCTTTGTCATTAGGAACAACAGTAATACCTCCCTTCTTAGGGACACAATGGACATGACTTACCCACTAACTATCAGCAACGGGATAAATTATACCTGCCTCCAGAAGCTTTAGTACTTATTTTCTTACCACTTCTTTCATCTTAGGATTTAGCCGTCGTTGGTGATCAACAAACGGTTTAGCGTCTTTCTCCAATTTTATTTTGTGCTGGCATAGAGTGGGACTAATGCCCTTAAGATCATCCAGGGTATATCCAATAGCATCACGGTGCTTCTTTAGAGTTTTCAATAATTTCCCTTCTTCTTTCTCTGAGAGGTCAGCGCTAATAAGAACATGATATATCTTCTTTTCATCAGGATAAGCATATTTAAGAGTATCAGGTAATGGTTTAAGCTCAAACACGGGATCACCCTTCGATGGAGGAGGATCCCCTAGGATTTCGACAGGCAAGTTATGTTTCAAAATAGGTCCATGTTTAAAGAATACTTCATCTATTTCCCTTCTTTCATTCATAAACATATCATTTTCATGGTCTAGCAAATATTGTTCTAAAGGATCACTAGGAGGCATGGCAATATAAGCAATACCAATAATTTCATCTTTACTAGGAAATTCTTTATCATGGGGTTGTCTACGAAATTTAGCAAACTTAAAATCATGAGACATGTCCCCTACACCAATAGAAACAGTATCCTTTTTGCAGTCTATCTTGGCATTAACAGTATTCAAGAAGGGTCTGCCAAATATAATGGGACAAAAGTCATCTTGTGGGGAACCAAGAACAAGAAAATCAGTAGGATATTTAACTTTCCCACACAAGACTTCAACATCTCTAACAATCCCAACCGGTGAAATAATATCTCTATTGGCAAGCTTAATTGTAACATCAATACCCTCTAACTTAGCAGGTGCAATATCATGCATAATTTCTTCATATAAAGAATGAGGTACTGCACTAGCACTAGCACCCATATCACATAAGCCATTATAGCAATGATCTCCTATTTTAACAGAAATGACATAAATGCCTACAACAGGTCTATGTTTATTTTTAGTGTTGGGTCTAGCAATTCTAGCAGCTTCATCAGAAAAGTAAATAACATGCCCATCAATATTATCGGACAAGAGATCTTTAACCATAGCAATACTAGGTTCAACTTTAATTTGCTTAGAGGGTTTGGGTGTTCTAATGTTACTTTTGTTGACCACAGTTGAAGCTTTAGCATGATCCTTTATTCTAGTAGGGAAAGGTGGTTTCTCAATATAAGTGGTAGGAACAATAGGATCAACATTATAAGTGATAGTCTTTTCTTCAACTTTAATAGGTTCGAATACTTTTACTTCAATGGGAGGATGATATTTAAGCCACTTGTCCTTAGGGAGATCAACATGAGTAGCAAATGATTCACATAAAGAAGCTACTATCTCAGAGTCAAATCCATATTTAGTGCTAAATTCACGAAAAGCATCAGTATCCATAAAAGATTTAACACAATCAAATTTAGGTGTTATACCTGACTCCTTACCTTCGTCGAGTTCCCAATCTTCAGAGTTGTGTTTAATTCTTTCCAATAAATCCCATTTGAATTCAATAGTCTTCATCATAAAAGATCCAGTACAAGAAGTATCGAGCATGGAGCGATTATTGAGTGAAAGCCGAGCATAAAATTTTTGAATAGTAATTTCTCTTGAGAGCTCATGATTGGGGCATGAATATAACATTGACTTAAGCCTCCACCAAGCTTGAGCGATGCTTTCTCCTTCGTGAGGCCAAAAGTTATATATATATAATTACGATCACGATGAACCAGATGCATAGGATAAAACTTCTGATGAAATTCCAATTTCAATCGGTTGTAGTTCCGTGATCCAATATCATCACATAGCCTAAACCATGTCAATGCCTTTCCCTTCAAAGATAAAGGGAAGACCTTCTTATTGATAACATCCTCGGGCATACCTACAAGCTTAAATAATCCACAAACTTCATCCATATAGATTAGGTGCAAATCGGGATGCATTGTTCCATCTCCTGTAAAAGCATTAGCTAGCAGTTTCTCTATCATACCCGAAGGAATTTCAAAATAAACATTTTCAGTAGGTTCAGTAGGTTGAGGAGCAACTCTTTGCTCTACCGGTCGGGGTGAAGATACCTCGAACAAGCCCCTTAAAGGATTACTTTCCATAGTAACAAGTGACAGTAAATTTCAGCACACTATATAAGTTTTTCCTTACCAAATTCCACCTACCAAAGGCGCTTCACTCCCCGGCAACAGTGCTAGAAAAGAGTCTTGATGACCCACAAGTATAGGGGATCTATCATAGTCCTTTCGATAAGTAAGAGTGTCGAACCCAACGAGGAGTAGAAGGAAATGATAAGTAGTTTTCAGTAAGGTATTCTCTGCAAGCACTGAAATTATCGGTAAAAGATAGTTTTGTGATAAGGTAAGTGGTAACGGGTAACAAGTAATAAAAGTAATCAAGGTGCAGCAAGGTGGCCCAATCCTTTTTGTAGCAAAGTACAAGAATGGACAAACTCTTATATAAAGGAATCGCTCCCGAGGACACATGGGAATTATCGTCAAGCTAGTTTTCATCGCGCTCATATGATTCGCATTCGGTACTTTGATAATTTGATATATGGGTGGACCGGTGCTTGGGTATTGTCCTTAGTTGGACAAGCATCCCACTTATGATTTACCCCTCTGGCAAGCATCCACAACTACAAAATAAGTATTAAGGTAAACCTAACCATATCATGAAACATATGGATCCGAATCAGCCCCTTACGAAGCAACGCATAAACTAGGGTTTAAGCTTCTATCACTCTAACAACCCATCATCTACTTATTACTTCCCAATGCCTTCCCCTAGGCCCAAACAATGGTCAAGTGCCATGTAGTCGATGTTCACATGACACCACTAGAGGAAAGACAACATACATCTCATCAAAATATCGAACGAATACCAAATTCACATGACTACTTATAGCAAGACTTCTCCCATGTCCTCAGGAACAAACATAACTACTCACAAAGCATATTCATGTTCATAATCAGAGGGGTATGAATATGCATAAAGGATCTGAACATATGATCTTCCACCAAGTAAACCAACTAGCATCAACTACAAGGAGTAATCAACACTACTAGCAACCCACAGGTACCAATCCGAGGTTTTGGGAGAAAGATTGGATACAAGAGATGAACTAGGGTTTGAGATGAGATGGTGCTGGTGAAGATGTTGCTTAAGATTGACCCCCTCCCGATGAGAGGATGAATGGTGATGATTTCCCCCTCCCAGAGGGATGCTTCCCCGGTAGAACAGCTCCGCCGGAGCCCTAGATTGGTTCCGCCAAGGTTCCGCCTTGTGGCGGCGGAGTTTCATCCCAAAAGCTTGCTTATGATTTTTTCCAGGGCAAAAGACTTCATATAGCCAAATATGGGCACCGGAGACCTGCCGGGGGGCCCACGAGATAGGGGGCACGCCCCCACCCTCGTGGATGGTGGGTGGCCCCCTCTGGTGCTTCTTTCACCCAATATTTTTTATATATTCTGAAAATGACTCCGATGGAATTTCAGGACTTTTGGAGTTGTGCAGAATAGGTCTCTAATATTTGCTCCTTTTCCAGCCCGGAATTCCAGCTGCCGGCATTCTCCCTCTTTGTGCAAACTTTGTAAAATAAGAGAGAATAGGCATAAGTATTGTGACATAATGCGTAATAACAGCCCATAATGCAATAAATATCGATATAAAAGCATGATGCAAAATGGACGTATCAGACGGCTTCAATGAGACAACCCACCATGTACTCCTACATGGCCTTTCATCGCTACCTTTACTATATCGTGTTCACACACTTAGCTATTAGTAGTAGGACATGTTCAACACCATTCCAATCCATCCCGGATAAATTAGACCTAACACAACTCTAAGCATAATAGGCATAAAAAGCAAGCATAAATGAGTAGGCACATCATAGCTCAAACAACTCCTACTCATGCTAGTGGGTTTCAACTATTTACTGTGGCAATGACAGGTCATGTAGAGGTCAACTACCGAAACATGTAGCAGTTGAATCATTGTTGTCCTAATGCAGTAAAGGAGAGTAGGAGCAAGAGAATGGGATTGTATTAGAGTGATCAAGGGGGCTTGCTTTCCTAGCACTTCTGAAGATACCACTCCTCTTCATCAGTGACAATGATCACAATGTCGGAAATATCGGCTATCGAGAGGGAACAACACTGACTAGCAAAGAAGGAACACAATCAATGCAATGCACATTCACATGAATGACATGTTATGTTAAGGTACTGAATTCACCTAATGCAATATCTAGCCAAGTTAATTGAAGTGGAATTCAAACAAGGTTAAACTCCAACTCCAAATGCTAGTGCATAAATTGCCCTAATCATGATTTATCCTATTCAGTGAGGTTAACTTGTTCAAACATGCATGAAAGTTCCATAAACAGATTATTTGGATTTTTCTGATAATTTTTCATATATAAATTATTCCATTTGGAGTTACGGTTTAATTTCGGTGTTTTTAAAGTTTAGTCAAATTTCTGGAATTTCTAAATCATTTAATACTTGTTTAAAATCCAGAAATAGTTATGACATCAGCACGATGTCAGCAAGTCAACAGATTTGACCAGGGTCAAACCTGACGTGTGGGCTCCACACGTCAGTGGCCCAGTGTTGGTTGTTAATTAAACTGGCTTAATTAGGGTGTTGGGGCCCATGTGTCAGTGGCTGTGGGATTGGTTAGTAGGGTTATTACCAGGTGGTTATAGCCGCAAATGAAGGCACCACATTGGTCGTGACGGAGCTCAGCCGGCGGTGACCAAAGCCAACGATGGAGACGTCGCGGGAAGGCGTTATAGGAGACGGTTTCGGCCACAGTTTGCGACTACAAGAAGTTGGGGGTGCGACGCATCTAGAGGTGGCGGCGGCAGAAGCTGGGGTGGCCGGAGCTCACCGGAAATGAGCACGTGGCGGTGGCCGGAGTACGGGCGCATGTGGGCATGGGGCTGCGATGCGCTAGGGGGTATGGCAGGTCGAACGGGTGGGCGCGCCCAGCTCCTGGGAGCGTGCTGAGCACAGGGCAACACTCAGCCGCAAGCTTTAGTGGGTGCAGCAGTAGCGGCGACATGGCCAGCATGGAGGAGCTCTCGGGGACGATGGCTAGAGGATGCGAGGGATGATGGGGCAATGGGGGATCGGGTCAGTGGCTCACCGCGGAGCTTCAGGGACGGTTAGCGGGCTCGGGGACGCGCCGGAGTGGCCGAATCGGCTGAGAAGGGTGCCGGAACCAAAGCTTGAAGACGTTGGAGATGCTGAGGTTGTGAGGAGTCCCTGGTCGCGTGGGTTGGGGCAGAGAACGTGCACGTCATGGTGGTTCTCTTGTACCCCTTGGATGGGCGAGGGAGGGCCAATGGCTGCGGTGGTAGGGGACGGCGGTGGCAAGCGCGCTCGGGGCGGGTGAGGAAGTGAGCCAGGGGAGGGAATTCACTTGAGGGGGAGAGAGGGGGATCCGGATGAATCCAGGGCATCGCGTGGCATCTTAGGGGAGGCCGGGGGCAAGCAGGCATAGAGGAAGTGGCCTCGCGCGTGCGTGCGTGCGGCGACCACGCGCCCTGGCGTCCTTCTGTCAAGAGGAGGACGACGACTGGCAGGTGGCCACGTGGGATGGCTTCACAGTAACTGGGCCGAGGTAAGCACTTCTCTCTCCGATTTGCTATTTAAGTTTCTGTTTTCTATTCCTTTAACTCTGTTTTGATTTAGTAAAATAGTAAACCACGTCTAAAAATCCTGAAATAAATTGTGGGCACCTTTTGAATTATTTCCAAAAACCCACATTTAGTTTTAGAATTATTTGAGCATTTAAAATAATTATGGCAAAATGCCTAAATTCAAAGACATAACGGTTTAATTCAAAAATCTAGAGATGACCTAGAAAATGTGCACTATTTTTGGCACAGGTTTTCACCCATTTCAAAAATGATGAACTTTTTTGACGGGCATTTTGGGTTCATTGAAAATATTTTTACATTGAACCTAGTTGAATTCCATTTGGTGCTAGGGTTTGAACATCCCCATTTCAAAATTTTCTTTGAATTCAAACATGATGCCTGGATGCTGATGCAACTAATTAGAATCAATTTCTAGGGCTGTGACAACTCACTCCCACTAAACAAGAATCCCGTCCCGAGATTCAATATGTGAGGTAAGAAGACAGAGGGGACATGGAACTGGCACAATCTTCAAGGTCCAAATTGCACTTCTCGAAGATGTTGTTTCATCACTTTATATTGATCTTGACATCTTGCCAAGCGACTTCAATGCATCTTCGCCTTTGGACATTCGACATCTTCACCTACAAGCAGCTCAAGACTACGCTCAAGAGAAGCTTCCCAAGCTCAAGTCCGCACCTTCCACAAGCTACTATGACCTCGACACAGACCACAAGCTTCCTTTCTATGGGACTCAAGACCTCGAGGAGTATCTCGAGTGGGAGTGCAAGATGGACGACTACCTCAAGCTCCTTCAAGTCCCTTTCGAAGATCAAGTGAAGTGCGCCATGATACGTCTCCAACGTATCTATAATTTTTTATTGTTCCATGTTGTTATATTATTAATCTTGGATGTTTTATAATCATTTTATAGTCATTTTATATCATTTTTTGGTACTAACTTATCGACATAGTGCTAAGTGCCAGTTGCTGTTTTTTTCCATGTTTTTAACATCACAAAAAATCAATATGAAACGGAGTCCAAATGCCACGAAATTTTACGGAGAATTTTTATGGGCCAGAAGGAACACAACGGGCCCTGGCTACTCCTGGGGGGTTCCCGAGGGTGGCATGATATGTCTCCAACGTATCTATAATTTTTTATTGTTCCATTCTATTATATTATCTTTTTGGATGTTTAATGGGCTTTATTATACACTTTTATATTATTTTTGGGACTAACTACTAACCCAAGGCCCAGTGCAAATTGCTGTTTTTTTGCCTATTTCAGTGTTTCGCAGAAAAGGAATATCAAACGGAATCCAAACGGAATAAAACCTTTGGGATAGTTATTTTTGGAACAAACGTGATCCAAGGGACTTGGAGTAGATGTCAAGAAAGGAGCGAGGAGGCCACGAGGCAGGGAGGCGCGCCTGACCCCGCCCCCCCCCCCCAGCGCCCCCCTCGTGGGCCCCTCGCAGCTCCACTGACCTACTTTTTCATCCTATATATATCCATATACCCCAAAACATCCAGGAGCACCACGAAACCCTATTTCCACCGACGCAACCTTATGTACCCAAGAGATCCCATCTTGGGGCCTTTTCCGGAGCTCCGCCGGAGGGGGAATCAATCACAGAGGGCTTCTACATCAACACCTAGCCTCTCCGATGATGTGTGAGTAGTTTACCAAAGACCTTCAGGTCCATAGTTATTAGCTAGATGGCTTTTTCTCTCTCTTTGGATCTCAATACAAAGTTCTCCTCGATCTTCTTAGAGATCTATTCGATGTAATTCTTTTTGTGGTGTGTTTGTCGAGATCCGATGAATTGTGGGTTTATGATCAAGATTATCTATGAACAATATTTGATTCTTCTCTAAAATATTTTATGCATGATTTAAATATCTTTGCAAGTCTCTTCGAATTATCAGTTTGGTTTGGCCTACTAGATTGATCTTTCTTGCAATGGGAGAAGTGTTTAGCTTTGGGTTCAATCTTGCGGTGTCCTTCCCCAGTGATAGCAGGGGCAGCAAGGCTCATATTGTATTGTTGCCATCGAGGATAAAAAGATGGGGTTTATATCATATTGCTTGAGTTTATCCATCTGCATCATGTCATCTTGCCTAATGCGTTACTCTGTTCTTATGAACTTAATACTCTAGATGCATGTTGGATAGCGGTCGATGTGTGGAGTAATAGTAGTAGATGTAGAATCATTTCGGTCTACCTGTCGCGGACGTGATGCCTATATACATGATCATGCCTATATATTCTCATAATTATGCACTTTTCTATCAGTTGCTCGACAGTAATTTGTTTACCCACTGTAATACTTATGCTATCTTGAGAGAAGCCACTAGTGAAACCTATGGCCCCCGGGTCTATTTTCCATCATATAAGTTTCCAATCTATTTTATTTTCCAATCTATATCATAAAAATATCAAAAATATCTATCTTATTATCTCTGTCAGATCTCACTCTCGTAAGTGACCGTGAAGGGATTGACAACCCCTTTATCGCGTTGGTTGCGAGGTTCTTATTTGTTTGTGTAGGTGCGAGGTGACTTGCATGTAGTCTCCTACTGGATTGATACCTTGGTTCTCAAAAACTAAGGGAAATACTTATGCTACTTTGCTGCATCACCCTTTCCTCTTCAAGGGAAAACCAATGCAGCGCTCAAGTGGTAGCAAGAATGATTTCTGGCACCGTTGCCGGAGAGATCTACGCACAAGTCAAGACATACCAAGCACCCATCACAAACTCTTATCCCTCGCATTACATTATTTTCCATTTGCCTCTTGTTTTCCTCTCCCCCACTTCACCCTTGTCGTTTTATTCGCCCTCTTTCCCGCTCGCCTCTTTTCCGTTCGCCTCTTTTTCGCTTGCTTCTTGTATCGTCGTGTGTCATCATGGCTAATCCTTCCATCATTGTTAGTACTCCCGATCATGAAGTTCTTAATTTTAAACAAAGTGAGGGATAAAATCTAAAAGTTGCTTGGCATAGAATTTGCAATGCTCAGAAAGGATCCACTATTAAAAAGGTTCATGCTATAGAAGAAATTAATGTTTTGAGTGGAAAGATGGATGAACTTATGAAATTGTTTGCTAATAACAGTGTTTCTTCTGATCCTAATAATATGCCATTGTATACTTTGATTGAGAATAATAATGAATCTATGGATGTGAATTTTGTTGGTAGGAACAATTTTGGTAACATCGCGTATAGAGGAAACTTTAATCCTAGGCCGTATCCTAGTAATTCCTCTAATAATTATGGTAATTCCTAAAACAACTCTTATGGAAATTATAATAAGATGCCCTCTGATTTTGAATCTAGTATTAAAGAATTTATTAGTTTGCAAAAGAGTTTCAATGCTTTGGTTGAAGAAAAATTGTTTAAGATTGATGAGTTGGCTAGGAACGTTGATAGAATTTCTCTTGATGTTGATTCTTTTGAAACTTAGATCTATTCCACCTAAGCATGATATCAATGAGTGTCTCAAATCCATGAGAATTTCCATTGATGAGTGCAAAGAAAGAACTGCTAGGGTGTGTGCAAAAAAGGATTGATTTATAAAAGCGTGTTTTTCTAGTTTTGATGATAATAAGGATGAAGATCTCTAACATCCCGAATTTTCAATTTGGAATGTTATACATAGATCATTCTTGCATATAATATTTTATTGCATTTTGCCTCGCAATCCTCGAAATCCTAAGCAACTCAAGGACCCTCAAAGAGAGTTGGGGATTCCCCCGGTTTTCAAATTTGATTTTTATCAAATTTTGAAATGAGAATTTTGGTTCTAAGTATTTTTCTCTTCGAAAATATTTCATATTAAAATATATGAGAGGAGATAATATGACTTCTCCAAAATAAATGAAATATTGGAGGAAAAATATTAAAATCAATATTTGTTTTATTTTGTATTTTATTTGCAATTTTGTTTGCATTAGAAAAATTGCACGTTTTCAAAATTGCATTTTAGGGCCAAGAAAATGTTCATCTTGTTCTAAATATTTTATTTAGACGAAGAATATTTGTTTTGGCATTTCTAGAATTTTATTTTATTTTCTAGGATTTTTTTAGTTTCGGCGGAATTATTAAAAAAAACGCCATGGCTAACTAGACCGAAGCCCGGCCGCCAGGTCCACCTCCCCGCGTCGCCGTCTCCTAGCGGGAGACCGCCGCCGCGCCGCCCGAACTGGAGTCCGACTCGGACTCCGCTTCCCCGCGCCATGCCCCCTCCCCCAAGCCGAGCCCCCCTCCTTAAAAGCCGCGCCCCACCGCCCCTTGGAGCCGTCCACCCCGCTGCCGCGAGCCGCCCACCCCACCGCTGCAAGCCGCCGTCGCCCGCTGCCGCGCCGCCACGCCGCCCTTTGCCCGCTGCCGCGCCGCCCCTCGCCAGAGCCGCCGCCGCCGCCCCGCGCTGCCTGCTGCTCACCAGAGCCGCCGCCGTGCTGGACCTCGCCAGAGGTATAGCGCCGTTTGGTTTTTTTAGAAAACCGGTTTGGTTTTCGTTAGAAACCCCTAGCTTGTTTTTTTCGGTTCCCCAGCTTTTTATGGTTTTTCTTTTTAGCGGACGTTCGTCCGTACATTCGTTTTAACGAAAGGTTTTCGCTCATTAGTTACAGATAATGAATGCTCGTTCGTTAGCCTGTTTGTCAGTTTTCTTTTATCGGATTATTCCACGATTATTTCTGATCGCGATTTCTGATCCAATTTTTGTTCTAGTTTATCTTTTCTCTCGTTAGTCGGAATCAGGCGATTCAAGCGCCTAGATCTTCGTCTCGAGACCCTCTTTCCGTTTAATCAACTTGCACAAGTTTTTGCTACTGTAAAAATTGAACTAGGTCCAGATTAGTAAATGGATCTTGTTTCTTTCGCCGTTTGAGTTTCGTTGCTCCGTTCAATTTGATTCTTTTTGCAAACTTGAGTTCTTAAGTTGAACTTTCTGGTTAGATCTTCTTATTTGAAATTTACCCGTGTTTCTTTGCTTGATTGCTTATGTAAGTTATTGTTTGTTTGCGATAGAATTCCCGGAGTACGAGGCGTGTTATTTGGAGTCTCTAGGTTTTGCGGATCATCAACAAGGCAAGTAACACTTTGATCATACACCTTTATCACCCAGTTTTTATGCATTAGTTCCAATCCTTGAACCTTGCATGGTTAGGATGTCATTAACATGTGGGTTGGGAAGTAGTTGATGAGCTAGAACCTATTACCCTGTTACATTCAAACTCTTGGGAGTTACTTCTACGCGTTGCTTATATTGCAATGCTATGCTATGCTCGTAGACGAGGTTTGGGTGAGTGAAATCCATGACAGATATGAGATTTACAGTGAATGGTTCAACTTAAGGTGGAAACTTAAATACACATCTGGGTGGATTGAGGCACCTGGAGTACCCAGTGTTGCCTGTATTTTTGGAAATCCCGGAGTACCCGTGTGATCTTCCTATGGACCGCCACCCAGGCTCAAAGGGAACTGAGATTATTCATGCTAGAAACTTCCGTGTGCATCCACAAGCTATTATGGGCTCTAGCATAGCTGAGTAAGTTACGCGAAGCTCTTGAAGAGGTGGATCAGGAGGTAGTGGGATTGTAGGTTTGGTATGGTCTGCCCGGAGTAGAGAGTTAATGTTTCTGAAAGACTGCGTCTCGATCATCCGTTTCTCAAACACCCTATAGTGCGAGAAAACAAACAGAGGAGATCAAGTCTTATGGGGAAAAGTGTGCAAACCTCTGCAGAGTGTATAAACTAATCATGGTTAGCCGTGTCCCCGGTTATGGACAATCTTGAGTATCTAGTACTTGGAGTATCTTAAGTATCTCATCACTCTAAATTAATATTGTTGGGTTGATAATTACTTTAATTGGGATTCAGTTGGAGGAACCTTCTCAATGATGTTTCAACTACCATGATAGTTAAATTAAAATCTATTCCTTTGTTGTAGGGAAAAATTGGCTTTTGGCAAAACTGTAACCATATAGCTTTCCACCAGCCAAATATGCATGTAGTGATAGCATTATTCTGTTCTTGTTGTACTATGTTATTTATCCAGCATATTCCATGTGCTGACCCGTTTTCGGGCTGCAATGTATTATGTTGCAGACTTTTCAGACGAGGAGTAAGGTTCGTTAGGTCGTTGCCGTGCAGCTCAGCTATGTCGTTGGAGTTGATGGACTCACTTTATCTTCCAAGCCTTCCGCTATTGTCCTATTAGATGGCCTTAAGCCATATTTATTGTAATAAGTTCTCTTTGGAGACATTCGATGTAATAAGTGTGTGATTGCTACTCTGTTATAAATCCTCAAGTACTGTGTGTGTCAGCATTACTGATCCAGGGATGACACTGAAGCACAGAGACTTGACCGTTTGATGTCAGGTCGCTACAAGATGGTTTCAGAGCACATGCTGAGTGTAGGACACGACCACTAAGCTAAAAGCCATATATCACTATTCTCTTCTCATTTCTGACTCCTCTCCATTTTCTACTCTTTAGGATGGCGGATGCAAGGAATAATTTTGCACAACCAGATGAAGAAGCACCTTTTGGACGACACTTGAAGGAAGTCACTAGGTACCTGAACATAGGAATACCAAGCTTCACCGGGACCTACAACGCCACCTTACTAGAAGAGGAGCGATGGATGATTCAAGTTCAAGTTCCAGGAAGGGCCTTCATGGCAGTCACTAAACCCATAGAGTGTTCCTTCGATGAACCAACTTGGAGTCTAGGAAGGAGTATGGCAGCTCACATCACCATGGGACGCATTGGAGAAGTTTATCACAAGGATCTTAAAGACACTATCTACCAGATTTGTGGGCACCGAGATGAGCAATGGGAGATGATCAACACCAGGAAGGATAGATCAATTGCAGCTTTCATCCAGGAACTAAACCAACACATTCGACGCCAGGAGAATCAGATGTGCGCAGGCATGATAGATCTGAAGAAGGAAATGACTAGGATTACGGAACTGGAGGAAGAACTCAAGGCTACACGTGAAGATTATGAGGAGGAAATCGTTGTACTAGTGGAGAAGAATGACTACCTGATTAAGAAGATCAGAATATTCATGGGAGACCCCACAACAGTAGAAGAAGACGAAGAACCCAAGGAGATTCACCCGGAAGACTACATCATCATCGACGACACCGACTCTGACCTGAGCGATGATGACTTTGAAGACGAAGCTGGAGCAGATATCATGGAGTCTGCAACCGAGGAATATTTCTAGTAGATCACAACATCAGTAGTAGTATTCCACCATGTAAATAGAGTAGTCCGAGCACTTTTGCGATAGTTAGACCGATTGTATGGCTTGATTGATTTATTGAGTGAAATTTTTGTGTTTGTCTCATGTGCATATGGGTAGTGCTTTCTCATTAGACCTCATTCTATTCTTATCTCTCCCCTCTAAACCCATCAGATGCCTCCGAGACATGACCCCAGATTTGCATTCCCACCGGAGCTCACTCAGTTGATCCAGCAGCAGAATACCCTGCTGCAGTTGTTAGTTCAGAACCAAGGCAACAACAACAACAACAACAATCCACCACCACCACTAGTTGACAACTTAGCCTGTTTTCTGAGGTTGCAACCACCGGTGTTTTCCAGTAGCATCGAGCCTATAGTAGCAGATGATTGCCTCCGCAGGGTTGGAAGGGAGTTAACCACTGCAGGATGTACTAATGCTGAGAAGGGGCGTTTTGCGGCACACCAGTTGGATGGACCAGCAGCATCATGGTGGGAGAATTACACTGTCACCTACCCCATAGCCATGGTGACATGGGACCAGTTTTAGCAAGCCTTCCGTACCGCCCATGTCTCAGCTGCAGCCATGAATTTGAAGAAACGTGAGTTTCGCAACTTACGCCAGTGGAACCATACTGTGGCTCAGTACGCGGATGAGTTTAGCAAGTTATCTCGCTATGCCCCTGATGATGTGGCCACAGATGCCGCAAAGTAGGAGAAGTTTATGGAAGGGCTGAATGATGAGATGAGTATGCAGTTGATGGTGGCAACATTCACCAACTACCAGGAGTTGGTAGATAAAGCTCTTATGATTGAAGGGAAGCAACAGCAGATTGAGAGCCGTAAGAGGAAGTATGGACAAGGGAGGTATAACTCAGGAGCTCAGCAGAAGCCTCGCCTAACCCCAAACTCGGGAGGACTTGTTCATAACCATGGAGGCCACACCCATAATGGAGGGAGTAACCATAATCATACTGGCCCTAGGAATGGGAATGGAGCAAGCAACAATCAGAATCGCCCAAATCCAGCCACACCCACCAAGAGGGACCTAAGCCACGTTACTTGTTTCAAGTGCGGGAAGACTGGACACTATGCCATGGAGTGCCCTGAAGGGAAGAATGGAAATGGAAATGGGAGCGCTGGGAAGAAGCCCAATCCATTCAACAAAGGACAAGTGAACCACATTTACATGGAGGAGGTTGAAGAGCAGCCAGACACGGTTATAGGTAAGTTTTTGGTTAAGTCATTTACCGCTCTTGTTCATTTCAATACTGGTGCATCGCATTCATACATATCAAGGGAATTCGTGGATAAGTTTAAACTACCAACCCAAACCCTTAGTACCCCTCTGTTAGTAAGCTCACCAGGAGCAAAGTATATGGCTAGTCGATGGTGTGACCAGATATCCTTAACCATTGGCAACCATGTTTTTCCGTTCGACCTAATTATCTTGGAGTCACAAGGATTGGATGTGATATTAGAAATGGACTGGATGTCAAAGTACGGAGGAAGAATTGACTGTGTTAGTAATTCAATTTGTCTCACCACCCCGGAGGGAAAAAGGATCAAGTATATATCTAGGCATGCGCCAACAAGTAGCCAAGTAAATACCCTCACAGGAGTTGTTCAGGAGGAAGTGCCTATAGTAAAGGATTACCCGGATGTTTTCCCAGAGGAGTTACCAGGCATGCCACCAGATCGAGATATCGAGTTTTTGATAGAGCTACTGCCAGGCACAGGGCCAATATCCAAGAGACCCTATAGGATGCCCGCAAATGATCTGGAGGAGATTAAGAAACAGATCAAGGAGTTATTGGAGAAAGGTTACAGTCGACGGAGTTCATCACCATGGGGAGCTCCAGTGCTTTTGGTTGAGAAGAAGGATAAGTCCCTAAGAATGGTTGTTGATTATCGGCTTTGAACGAGTTAACGATTAAGAACAAGTACCCATTGCTGATGATCAATGATCTGTTTGACCAGCTGCAAGGAGCTAAGGTGTTTTCAAAGATCGATCTGCGATCAGGATATCATCAGTTGAAGATACGAGAGAAGGATATACCAAAGACAGCCTTCACCACACGGTACGGGCTATACGAATATACGGTCATGTCATTTGGACTGACTAACGCCCCTGCCTATTTCATGAGCATGATGAACAAGGTGTTCATGGAATATTTGGATAAGTTTGTTGTGGTGTTCATTCATGATATAATGGTATATTCGAAGAATGAAGAGGAACACAAGGAGCATTTGCGTTTAGTTTTTGAGAAACTCAGGGAACATCAGTTGTATGCCAAGTTCAGCAAATGCGAGTTTTGGTTGAAGGAAGTCGGATTCCTTGGACATGTTATATCCGGAGAAGGTATAGCAGTTAACCCCATCAAGGTTTAGTCCATCACTGAATGGTTGGCACCCACTTCAGTTAGCGAGATCCGCAGTTTTCTTGGACTTGCAGGATACTATCGGAGATTCATTGAGAATTTTTCCAAGATCGCGAAGCCAATGACAGAATTGTTGAAGAAGGATACCAAGTTTAAATGGACGGAAGATTGCGAGGCAAGTTTCCAGGAGTTGAAGAAACGTTTGACTACAGCCCCAGTGCTGACACTGCCAGATATACGTAAGGATTTTCAAGTGTATTGCGACACCCCTCGCTTAGGACTTGGAAGTGTGCTTATGCAGGACGGAAGAGTTGTTTCGTATGCCTCATGACAACTAAAACCACAGGAGTTAAATTATGCCACGCATGATTTGGAGCTAGCAGCCGTAGTGCATGCGTTGAAGACTTGGAGACATTACCTTATTGGAAACCATTGTGATGTGTACATGGATCATAAGAGTTTGAAGTACATTTTCACCCAGAAGGAGCTGAACCTTAGGCAGAGAAGATGGTTGGAGCTTATAAAGGATTATGACATGAAGCTTCATTATCATCCAAGAAAGGCCAATGTTGTAGCAGACGCTTTGAGCAGGAAGAGCTATGTTAATACCCTAATAAGCATGGGATTGCCAAAGGAGTTAGCAGAGGATCTCTGGGAACTTCGATTGGAGATTGTTCCTAGAGGTTTTGCAACAATGGAGGTGCAGTCTACATTGTTGGGAAAGATTCGAGAAGCTCAAAAGGATGACAAAGAGATTGCCGAGATAAAGGAGAAAATGAGCGAAGGAAAGGCCAAAGGTTTTGTGAGGATGAGCACGACACCCTGTGGTTCGAGGACCATGTTTATGTGCCCAATAACACAGAGATGAGGAAGTTAATACTTCATGAGGCACATGACTCACCATACTCGATACACCCCGGAAACACCAAGATGTATTTGGATTTAAAGGAACGTTTCTGGTGGACAGGGATGAAGAAGGATATCGCCGAGTATGTGGCCGTATGTGATGTATGTCTGAGAGTAAAGTCACAGCATCAAAAGCCAGCAGGATAGTTTCAGCCTATGCCGATACCCAAATGGAAGTGGGATAAACTTGGCATGGATTTTATTACCGGATTGCCCAGGACCAAATTAGGATATGATTCTATATGGGTAGTAGTTGACCGTTTGACCAAAGTGGCACACTTTATCCTAGTGAAAACAACTTATACCAGTGCAAAGTTGGCCAAGATATATATGACCAGGATCGTATGTCTGCATTGAGTTCCGAGGACCATCGTATCAGATAGAGGAACACAGTTTACTTCAAAGTTTTGGCATCAGCTGCACCAGACTTTGGGAACGAGATTGGAGTTCAGTACAACATTTCACCCGCAGACAGATGGACAGACCGAGAGAGTCAATCATATTCTGGAGGACATGTTGAGAGCTTGTGCGCTAGATTATGGATCTAGTTGGGATGACAATCTGCCTTACGAAGATTTCTCATACAACAATAGTTACCAAGCCAGTTTGAAGATGGCTCCGTTCAAAGCCCTGTATGGACGAAGGTGCAGAACACCATTGATGTGGGATGAAGTCGGAGACCGACAGTTGTTTGGACCAGACTTGATCAAAGAGTCTGAGGAGAAGGTTAAACTAATCTGGATAGACTGAAGATAGCTCAATCCAGATAGAAGAGTTATGCAGATTCGAAACGCAAGGAGGTAATGTATGAAATTGGAGACAGGGCATACCTGCGAGTATCACCTTTGCGAGGAGTGAAACATTTTCGAGTCAAGGGAAAGTTAGCCCCGAGATTTGTGGGACCATATCGTGTTTTGGAACGGATGGGAGAAGTTGCCTACAAGTTGGAGTTACCTGAAGGACTGTCAGGAGTTCACGATGTGTTTCACGTTTCCTAGTTGAAGAAGTGCCATGCTGAGATGACCGACATACCGCTAAGATATACAGTACCCTTCGAGGCGATTTAGTTGGACAATGACTTGACTTATGAGGAGAAGCCAGTCAAGATTTTGGAGTTTGCTAGTCGAATCACCCGGAGCAAGGTCATCAAGTTTTGCAAGGTTCAGTGGAGCCACCATACCGAGGACGAAGCCACATGGGAACGAGAGGATGATCTCCGCAAAGACCACCCACACCTATTTTCTAGCCAACCCGAATCTCGAGGGCGAGATTCATCTTAAGGGGGGTAGGTTTGTAACGTCCCAAATTTTCAATTTGGAATGTTATACACAGATTATTCTTGCATATCACATTTTATTGCATTTCTCCTCGCGATCCTCGAAATCCTAAGCAACTCAAGGACCCTCGGAGAGAGTTGGTGATTCCCCCGGTTTTCAAATTTGATTTTTATCAAATTTTGAAACGAGAATTTTGGTTTTAATTATTTTTCTCTCCAAAAATATTTCATATTAAAATATATGAGAGGAGATAATATGACTTCTCCTAAATAAATGAAATATGGGAGGAAAAATATTAAAATCAATATTTGTTTTATTTTGTATTTTATTTAAAATTTTGTTTGCATTAGAAAAATTGCACGTTTTCAAAATTGCATTTTAGGGCCAAGAAAATGTTCATCTCGTTCTAAATATTTTATTTAGACGGAGAAAATTTGTTTTGGCATTTTTAGAATTTTATTTTATTTTCTAGAAATTTTTTTATTTTCGGCGGAATTGTTTAAAAAACGCCAGGGCTAACTGGGCCGAAGCCCGGCCGCCAGGCCCACCTCCCCGCGTCGCCATCTCCTAGCGGGAGACCGTTGCCACGCCGCCCGAACCGGAGTTCGGCTCGGACTCCGCTTCCCCGCGTCGTGCCCCCTCCCCCAAGCCGAGCCCCCCTCCTTGAAAGCCGCGCCCCACTGCCCCTTGGAGCCGCCCACCCCGCCGCCCCTTGGAGCCGCCCACCCTGCCGCCGCGAGCCGCCCACCCCGCCGCTGCAAGCCGCCGCACCGCCGTTGCCCGCTGCTGCCCCACCCCACCGCCCTTTGCCCGATGACGCGCCGCCCCTCGCTGGAGCTGCCGCGCCGCCCCATCGCCCTTTGCCCGCTGCCGCGCCGCCCCTCGCCGGAGCCGCCGCCCCGCGTAGCCCGCCGCTCGCCGGAGCCGCCGCCGTGCCGGACCTCGCTGGAGGTATAGCGCCGTTCGGTTTTTTTAGAAAACCGGTTCGGTTTTCGTTAGAAAACCCTAGCTTGTTTTTTTCGATTCGCCGGTTTTTCTCGGTTTTTCTTTTTAGCAGACGTTCGTCCGTACGTTCGTTTTAACGAATGGTTTTCACTCGTTAGTTACAGATAACGAACGCTCGTTTGTTAGCCTGTTCGTCGGTTTTCTTTTATCGGATTATTCCGCGATTATTTCTGATCGCGATTTCTGATCCGATTTTTGTTCTAGTTTATCTTTTTGCTCGTTAGTCGGAATCAGGTGATTCAAGCGCCTAGATCTTCGTCTCGAGGCCCTCTTTCCGTTTAATCAACTTGCACAAGTTTTTGGTACTGTAAAAATTGACCTAGGTCCAGATTAGTAAATGGATCTTGTTTCTTTCGCCATTTGAGTTTCGTTGCTCCGTTCGATTTGATTCTTTTTGCAAACCGGAGTTGTTAAGTTGAACTTTCTGGTTAGATCTTATTATTTGAGATTTACCCGTGTTTCTTTGCTTGATTGCTTATGTATGTTACTGTTTGTTTGCGATAGAATTCCCGGAGTGCGAAGCGTGTTATCTGGAGTCTCTAGGTTTTGCGGATCATCAGCAAGGCAAGTAACACTTTGATCATACCCCTTTATCACCCAGTTTTTATGCATTAGTTCCAATCCTCAAACCTTGCATGGTTAGAATGTCATTAACATGTGGGTTGGGAAGTAGTTGATGAGGTAGAACCTATTACCCTGTTACATTCAAACCCTTGGGACTTACTTCTATGTGTTGCTTATATTGCTATGTTATGCTCGTAGACGAGGTTTGGGTGAGTGAAATCCATGACAGATGTGATATTTACAGTTAATGGTTCAACTTAAGGTGGCAACTTAAATACACATCTGGGTGGATTGAGGCACCTGGAGTACCTAGTGTTGCCTGTATTTTTGGAAATCCCGGAGTACCCGTGTGATCTTCCTATCGACCGCCACCCAGGCTCAAAGGGAACTAAATTCATGCTAGAAACATCCTTGTGTAGCCACAAGCTATTATGGGCTCTAGCATAGCTGAGTAAGTTACGTGAAGCTCTTAAAGAGGTGGATCGGCAGGTAGTGGGATTGTAGGTTTGGTATGGTCTGCCCGGAGTAGAGAGTTAATGTTTCTGAAAGACCGTGTCTCGGTCATCCGTTTCTCAAACACCCAGTAGTGCGAGAAAACCAATGGAGGAGATCGAGTCTTGTGGAGAAAAGTGCGCAAACCTCTGCAGAGTGTATAAACTAATCATGGTTAGTCGTGTCCCCGGTTATGGACAATCTTGAGTATCTAGTACTTGGAGTATCTTAAGTATCTCATCACTCTAAATTAATATTGTTGGGTTGATAATTACTTTAATTGGGATTCAGTTGGAGGAACCTTCTCAATGATGTTTCAACTACCATGATAGTTAAATTAAAATCTATTCCTTTGTTGTAGGGAAAAATTGGCTTTTCGCAAAACTGTAACCATAGAGCTTTGCACCAGCCAAATATGCATGTAGTGATAGCATTATTCTGTTCTTGCTCTACTGTGTTATTTTGCCAGCATATTCCATATGCTGACCCGTTTTCGGGCTCCAACGTATTATGTTGCAGACTTTTCAGACGAGGAGTAAGGTTCCTTAGGTCGTTGTCGTGCAGCTCAGCTATGCCGTTGGAGTTGATGGACTCACTCTATCTTCCAAGCCTTCCGTTGTTATCGTATTAGATGGCCTTAAGCCATAATTATTGTAATAAGTTCTCTTTGGAGACATTCGATGTAATAAGTGTGTGATTGCTACTCTGTTATAAATCCTCGAGTACTGTGTGTGTCAGCATTACCGATCCAGGGATGACACTGAAGCACAGAGACTTGACCGTTTGAGGTCGGGTCGCTACCAAGTGATTGATTTGTCTCCTATTAAATCTTTGCTTTGCAATATGAATCTTGATAATGATGGGACTGGAGATGATTCAACTTTAGTTAAAAGGCGTCCCAATGATTCGGAGCTTTTAGATCTTGATGCAAAAAATAATAAAAGTGGGATTGAAGAGGTTAAAATTTACATAGCAATGAACCCACTATTTTGGATTTTAAGGGATTTAATTCTGATAATTGCTCTTTGATAGATTGTATTTCCTTGTTACAAACGTGCTAAATTCTCCGCATGCTTATAGTCAAAATAAAGCTTTTACCAAACATATCGTTGATGCTTTAATGCAATCTTATGAAGAAAAGCTTGAATTATAAGTTTCTATCCCTAGAAAACTTCATGATGAGTGGGAACCTACTATTAGATTAAAGATCATGAATGCTATGCTTTATGTCATTTGGTTGCTAGCATTTCCATGATTCCAAAAACTTTGTGTGATGTGTTAGGTTTCGGTGAATTTGATGTTCGTTCTTTAAATTTGCATCTTGCAGATTCCACTATTAAGAAAACTATGGGAAGGATTAATGATGTTCTTATTATTGCAAATAGAAATTATGTGCCCATAGATTTCATTGTTCTTGACATTGATTGCAATCCTACATGTCCCATTATTCTTGGTAGACCTTTTCTTAGAACGATTGGTGCAATTATTGATATGAAAGAAGGGAATATTAGATTCGAATTTCCATTAAGGAAAGGCATGGAACACTTTCCTAGAAAGAAAATTAAATTACCTTATGAATATATTATGAGAGCCACCTATGGATTGCATACCAAAGATAGCAATTCCTAGATCTATTCTTGTTTTTATGCCTAGCTAGGGGCATTAAACGATAGCGCTTGTTGGGAGGCAACCCAATTTTATTTTTGATTCTTGATTTTTGGTTCTGTTTAGTAATAAATAATTCATCTAGCCTCTATTTAGATGTGGTTTTATCCTTTTAACTAGATCATTGATGGTGCATGTTGCCGCGCCCGTCCATTTTATCAATAGAGTGGTAGGGATTTCAATAATATATATGACACAACAAAACATGATACTCCCTCCAATCCAAATTAATTGGCACTGATTTAAACTAGCATCGATATAACACTATCCAAATCATGAACCCCTCAAACTAAAAGAAGGTACCCAACTGATTATTGCACAGGTTCATTCATTATTTATGATATTGAGTAAGCATGATTTTGATCTCCTCACAAGTTAATTAGTGGATACTTCTAAACATAGCTTTACTATGTTAGAAAAGGTAGTATATGTTTCATCAAACAATCATTGATAATATAAGGCAGAAATTTAATTCATCAAACAATCATTGATAATAATATAAATTGCAATATAAGACAGACGTTTAATTAGGAAATGTATACCAAATTCTTCGTCATCTTGTTTTTAAGGTCTTGCAAGGTGAGAATAAGAAACACACAAAATATTTCAATTAAGTGTGGTGTTAGTATTGTTTACTAAATTATAAAGTTGCCCAAACCCATCCAGGTATTGAATTACACAACGATGTTTGCTGATCCCAAAAAACGAAAAAGAAAGGCCTTCTAGTCAAAATGATGCCTGCATTCAGGTTCGTGCACTTTGAATCAAAGTCAAGCTGCATAGGTTGTTAAACAACATGTAAATATGACAAGATCAACTATAATTTAAATGGAAGATAACACTAAAGCAGGCGCTATAATTTAGTTCCAAATTTATAACCTTCTACAAAAATGTGCCAGTGGTTGTACATTTCTTCTAGGTCCATCTAATCACTCTAAGCAAAAATTCGTACTACAAATTATCATATGGGAGATGCAAGGTATAATTAAGTGCCACTGTATGGTGCAGACGTTCTATTATGTGTCATCTTCGTAGTAGAATTTTTTCTGTAATCTACGGCCATAGTTAAAGGTAAACTATCCATGCAAATACCATGATTCTTTTCTGAATGTACAGTCAATTTTCTTGCCAGGAGATGTAAGGTAAATTTCTTCAAATCCAAGAATTCCATTCTGTTTTGTGCAAAGAAGATCAAAGACCAGTAAGAATAGGGAAAATGTTGAGGGAAATGCACTATCGTATTAACAGAGATCATATTGTGTACCAAGTGTCAACATCATTCCAACATCAATGATTAGCCTATGCACACATATTTATATATCTAATAAAAGGATAATACTGGTCTAGGTAATCAGTCCTAGGCTCAGGTGGAGGTTGTATATAAGAGGTAACTGGGTGCCAATGGTTTGGATGTCGGTCGACGTAGGTGGGGGTCAGTTTTTGTGAAGATTGTTTTTCATAAGAAACTGGTAGCATGTGGAGTCCTATGACCTTAGTACATATGATCAAGACTTTAACAAGATAGATAATGTCCCTTCTAGTCCCGGCTATCAAAGCCGGCACGATTCTATGGGCAATTAAATGTCCCAAGAAAGTGGCAGGTACATTTGCTCAAGTAGATATGGCTTGTTAAATCATTTGTTTGTTAGTATTACATATTACGATATATTTACGTGCGTGCCCAAAAAGCGTGCATGATTCTACCATTAGGAAGATGTCTTTGCCATATATTGCTTTTGGTTCCTACAGAATGGTAAACAGTGTGTTTTATATCTCTAGGGTCCCAGTAATATGCCAAAAACAAGAGTGGGAGTGACTCCATAGTAATTACATTAGAATGAAAAAAAATACATTTTCATTGTACAATACAAACAGAAAATTCCTGTACACACATGCATTGTGGACTTAATGGATCAGCGAACAAACACTCCGTCTTATTGATCTTGAAAAGCGGCAGCTAAAACTCCTGAACCACGCTAATGCACAAGCATGACAACTCAGATTTTTCATCTCTCATCATATACACAAATATGTACGAACAGAACATTATTTTACTTTTAACAAGATGGGTGTTTATCCACTGACCCTGTTAATCACCTGTCATGTATGACAACACTGTTGATTTCTTGAACACATCGTACGAATCTGGATAGGTTCCCTTGCTTTCATCCAGGCAGCGGTGAATCCAGTTGGTGGTCTATGGAGCGGGAACGACGACAGCGGTGCCCTGACACTGGAGGCTCCACCTCCACTGTCCTGGTTCTCCTGTGCTGATTGCTAGCGGAATTCTGGCTAACCCTCCATCCAACAACTCGTACATATTTGTATTTTTTATATGTTTCAGCCAAGAATTAATACCAAACTTCTATATCGTCTTATGGCATCTTGGATTGAAGGATTCACCATAATACATAGATCAATATGGGGAAAAACTGGAAGAAAAGATGCAGGAATCTGAATAGCTGACTGAGCATTTGACAACTGAAGAATGAGATGTCAAGGATGCAAGGCTCTGGGCATGTCTACATTGTCGATACTATTGTGATAAATATATATGCAACACAAGAACAAAACGCCGTGACACAAACCCATGAACCTGAGAAACTTGATTAACTAACAGAAGGACCGCCCTTACCATGCAAAACAAAGACTGCCCCTAAACAAAACAAAAAAGGGAAATTAGCATGTGACAGTCAGTTAGCAGTTCTCACCGAAGATAGTGCCGACGGGGTTCGTGGCGGCCTGGTTCATGGTCGTGTCGCTGATGAGCCACGGTGTCTGTGAAGGTGACGCAGGACAGACCGGTCGTTGGTCGTGATCTCCGTGGTGGCCAAGATCCTGATCCTTGGCGACGTGTTTGCGGTCGTGGCGGATCTGGCCGCCTCCATGGTCGGCACCTGACCTGGTCGATCTCCCTCTTCTCTTCTCTTCTCTTCTCTTCTCTTCTCTTCTGATGAGGTAGGAGCAGAAGGTGGGAGACGAGGTCGGTGTCTTTGGGAGAGAGGATAGGAGGGGGCGGAGGCCGGCAGCGAGATGGTGTGAGGGCGCGTGACGGGAGGGGTAGCGTGGAAGGTAGCGGCGGCGGCGTACCTAGGTTTCTCGAGAGCAGTCGCTCGCCCTTTTCTCTCCTATAAATTTCTTCTTGGGCTTTGTGTGGTGGCTAGGCCCAATGAACCAGAGTGCTCAGAAATTGCCACCGAAGTAGCTGCGTAGCCCACTTAGCGAGAAAATGTGGAATAGAACAGGGAATCCGACGGCTAAAAATGACTAAAAGTGACGATCTAACAATTAGAAATACTGATGGCTTGAGAGGACAGGGAGGGTGCTCAGTTTTAATATATCTAAAGTAGTGTTTGAGCCAAGTAGAACCTTTGGGAAGACTTGGGGTAAGTTTTTGCAATCTTGCTGTAAAAAACAGAAACTTTATCACTCACGAGATTTTCTGCCATTTTTTACTATAGAGTGCGATTAGGTTGGTTATTTTTGCAGATGATTAATAGACAAATTCCTCACATCGACCAATTTATTTCAGAAGTTTTGGGGTTACAGAAGTATTCGAAACCTACAGATTACTACAGACTGTTCTATTTTTGACAGATTCTGTTTTTTCGTGTGTTGTTTGCTTATTTTGATGAATCTATGGCTAGTATCGGAGGGTATGAACCATAGAGAAGTTGGAATAAAGTAGGTTTAACACCAATATAAATAAATAATGAGTTCATTACAGTACCTTAAGTGGTGGTTTGTTTTCTTATACTAACGGAGCTCATGAGATTTTTTGTTGAGTTTTGTGTTGTGAAGTTTTCAAGTTTTGGGTTAAGATTTGATGGATTGTGGAATAAGGAGTGGAAAGAGCGTAAGATTGGGGATGACCAACGCAACCCAAGATAAAATTAAAGGACAACCAAAAGCCTAAGCTTCGGGCTATATTTTTATTCATCACATGATATGTGTTTTGCTTGGAGCGTCCTATATGATTTGATAATTTGTTTTTAGTTTAACACAATCGTACTTTCTATACACACCTTTTGGGAGAGACACACATGAATTGGAATTTATTAGAATACTCTATGTGCTTCACTTATATCTTTTGAGCTAGATAATTTTTCTCTAGTGCTTCACTTATATCTTTTAGAGCACGGTGGTGGTTTTATTTTATAGAAATTATTGATCTCTCATGCTTCACTTATATTATTTTGAGAGTCCTTTGGAACAGCATGGTAATTTACTTTGGCTATAACATTGGTCCTAATATGATAGGCATCCAAGATTGGTATAATGAAAACTTTCATAAAAAGGTGCATTGAATACTATGAGAAGTTTGATGCTTGATAATTGTTTTGAGATATAAAGATGGTGATATTAGAGTTGTGCTAGTTGAGTAGTTGCGAATTTGAGAAATACTTGTGTTAAAGATTCCAAGTCCCGTAGCATGCACGTATGGTAACTGTCGTGGGTTTGTCACGGTAGATGTCCTCGTGAAAGGACATAGTCGTAGAGCCATCGCAACAGGTTAGCTTAAAGGGCTTAAACCGGACAAGGGGACATGGGAGTTTTATACTAGTTCGGCCCCTTCGATGAAGGTAAAAGCCTACGTGTAGTTGTGATTGGTATTGCTAGGGTTTCGAAGGCCAGGGAGTGAATCCGCTTCGTCTGGCTCTCGAGTTGTTGTTGTCTATCCCTAAACCGCGGTCGGGTCGTCCCTTTATATACATAGGTTGACGCCCGCCGGGCTATAGAGTCCCGAAGCCGGATTATAAACGTTTCCGGTTCGGCCTCTCTCTTTCTATCTTACTATACAAGTTACATGGCTAGGCTGGTTTACATTTATAAACTGTAACCCGCCTTTGGGCCCTCCGTAAAGCGCCAACATCTTTACATCTTCATGGGCTTCTAATCTTGAAAGAGTCAACCCGGTTACATAAGGCCGGTTTACCTCCAGTAGTAATATCCCCAGCATTAGGCCCCAGATTGGTTTGAACTTGTTCATGTCAATCTTCCACACTTTAGAAAAAATCTTCTCTCTTATCTTCATTTTTGATCTTGTAAACCGTCGTGATGTCATACTTCAAATTACGATAAACCGCCGTGACGTCATCCATCCATTGATGTTGGAGATTTCCTTCATTTAATATATATCCAGTCATCGAGGCGACACCTTTATTAACTTATCCATTTTTTTGGGCTCCTCGATTCCCGTACTTGCCATCACTTCGCCTTATAAATAGGACCGAGGGGTCATTTTCACCATTTCCCCCTATGCCTCTTTGCGTCGTCTTCCTCATGCCGCTCAACCTCTGGAGCTCCGCCGCCACCGTCGACCGTCGCCTCTGCTCCGACCTTGGCCGCTGCATCACCCTGAACGCACTAGAATACTGCGGCGCCCTTCCAGTTCCTTATCAGCCCCGGTAAGTTCTCTGCTTCTTTCACCATAGATCTGTTCTAGGGTTTCGACCTTCTTCGCAGTTCTTCCGAAGTTCATCAGTGCTATTCTTCCTTGTTCTTCCTTTAATAGATGAACACTTCATGCTTGATGCATCTCTTGCCGTAGCTTACCTACCATGGTCATCACAAATCCTTATGCGCAAAGAACTGATCTAGTCTGTCAAAAATTGCTTCAATTCTGCACCCTTTCAAGATCCAATTATTTTTGCTTTTCTGTCTTAGCTTTAGATCCGAAGGTTTTATACATAACTGTGAGATCTGTTTCTATGCTCCTGCGAGATCCGTTTCTCCTTGCACCAATATAAGCGGTTTAGCATTGTATAAATAGTCTATGCCATTAGCCCCCTGATAAACTGGAAGAGCATGTTACCTTCACAATCATGCTCCGGTTTAACAGTGTCTGATCAACCCTATGCTAGCATTACCTTTCTCTCTTATTATACTAGTCTCCGGGTTGTACCATTTATCATATCAGCATGTTTCTTACTCCCTTGTCTCTTGTGTATAATCAGGCATAACTTATAAACCGGCCTTTCATTTTCAGTTTGTTCTCTTTGCAATGGCCAAACAATTCACTGCCTGCAACTGGGCTTGTTCCTGGGTTACTGAGGATCAATTGAATGAGATGGTTAGCATCGGCTCTTTGCCTAAGAAAACTGAGATCAAATGGCGAGTTCCAGGAACAGAGAATCCTCCAACCCCAAGACAAGGCGAGGTGGTAATCTTTGTTGACCATATAGGTCATGGTTTCAAACTGCCAGGGTCAAAATTCTATCGAGATGTACTTGCCAGCTTCCAACTGCATCCACAAGATATTGGTCCCAACTCAGTCTCCAACTTATGTAATTTCCAAGTCTTCTGTGAAGCCTATTTACAAGAAGAACCAACTGCAGAATTGTTCCGGGATTTCTTTCACTTAAACCGGCGCATAGAGTTTGTGAATGGCCCGAACATAGAACTTGGTGGTGTCTCGATTAAAAAGCAAAAAGAAGTGGAATTTCTTCATGCCAAACACCATAGCCACCCAAAGGAATGGAACCAAACATGGTTCCATTGCAGAGACACTTCGCATGAGGATGAAAATCCCCTCCCTGGATTCCGTGATCATAGATTATCCAATACTCACCCAATGCCACAATGCCTGAGCTCTTCAGAAAGGGCAAAATACGCTCCTCAAATCGCCAAGCTCCGGGCCTTTATGGCAAACGGTTTAACAGGCGTGGATTTTGTGTGCTGTTGGATATCCTGGAGCATCTTGCCGCTAAGCCGGCGTTCCGGTTTAATGTGCGAATATACTGGTGAAGTTGACGATCGTCAACGTCACTGCAATCTCCAATTATCTGAGGAAGAAGTTACCGAAGGTGTAAAGAAAATTCTGAATGAATCGGAACTTGTCTGTAGTCAAACCGGTCTGAGTCCCTTCTATACCAAGAACAAACCGCCTGCTGTAAGCATTGCCCTTCCTCTTCATCTCTAATATCTTTAACTTATACAAGCTGTAACTTATTCTAATGATGGGATTAGAATAACTATTTGGATCACAGCCAACCCTATAAGGGCCCGACGGGATGTTACTGAGATCGCGCGAGCGAAAGAAAAAACAGGATCGGCCCATTCCCATCCCCCACCCCACCTCCCGCATCACCTCTATCGGATCCCGAACCACCTTCCGCCGCCGCCCCCTTGCTCCGGTGCGACTCCGGCCGCCGCCCCCGACCCCGACGCACCTCCTGCCGCTGGCCACCCAACCCGGACGCCCACCCACTGCTGGACAACGGAGCCACCGCCCCCACTCGCGAGCTCCGCTGCCGCCTCCTTCCGGAACACGGCCTCCTCCTCCCTGCTAGCCGCCGCTGCCGCGTCGTCCCGGCTCGCCTCCGCCGCCGCCGAGGTTCCCAGTCCCCTTCGCCTGCCGCCGCTACTTTCGATGACGCCCACGCCATCATCCTCCGCCAGTACGATCTACCCCGACCAAATCCGCCGCTGCCATCATCCCCCCGGTCACTTCCGCTGCCGCCGGCCTGCCCCCGACCACCTCCACCACCACCCTCCGCCCTGACCACCTCGCCTGCCCTCTGCCCTGACTACCTCCCTTCCACCCGCCCCAAACTTCACCGCCGGGCTGACCTTCCACACACTCCATCGCGACCTTCCCTCCCCTCCGACACGGCCTTCCCTCAGCCCCTGTATCTTCCACCGCGCCGCCCTGGTCAGCCTGATCTTCTTCCTGGCCGAATCAAACCACCCGCTGCCTGACTGTCTCGCCCCCGAGCGAACTCCGTCGGACTCCCAGGGGCATTGCGCCATCGGCAGGGCCTGTAGCATAGCACACCATGCTCCTCAACTCTGGCCTCTTCACCTCCTGCATTGGCATCCCTCGCGCATGACCTTCTTCAGCGCCTCTAATCGACCTTCCCATCGTCTCTTGCTTGAACCTATGAATCACTGTTTCCGGATCAACTCTACTCCTTCAAGCGATAGGTAACTCTCATGTCTGTTTCTACAATATTGTTTGCAATTCAGTATTGTTGATAAGGATGCTTCGCTGCTGTTCAACTTAGTATCTTCAAAAACCATGAACGATTGAGTATGTACCTGCATCAAGAGAATCCCGTCTCTGAGTTTTGATTCGATAGTTCAGTCAATATATTGTTAGAAAGAATTAACCGTGTGATGAGCTGAGATGTATGTGCTACTAAGTGTCTTCACGCACTGGTGTGTGTGCATCCGTCCAGGGATTTTTCTGAACTTCCTTTCGTCTACAAACACAGGAGCATTCAGAATCCTAATGTGCAGTTATTCTTGTGTGTGTGTTTTGTCCTTCAGAGCAGTTTTCTTTTGGTGTTCATGACACCTATTCCCATCTTCATCTAACTAGTTAAGTTGTTTGATTGGATTGATGAATGACTGTATCGAAAAATCAACCAACTATTCTTGAGCTACAGTGAGCCAACAGTCAGTCCATTAATCAGGAAAGTTGATGCTTCATGTATACATCAGGCTTGTTAACTGAACTTAACTGTGTTGACTGATTGAGCTGCAGGGGCTGTGGAGCAAGCACTGTGGCAGCCCACAAAAAATGGAAATAATGTGGGCATGTGTGTTTGTGGATTCAGAAAATTTGATGGAAAAGTTAAATTTTGTGAAGTTTATAGGACGACACGATGCTCTCCAGCTGCGGGCACGTCGCCGAGTGGAAGCCAGCGATGTCCAGAGGGAGGGACAGCGTCGGGGAGAGCAGCACGACAACAATGACGAAGGCCAGAACGTACAGGCGGCTCTCCGGCAAGAGGCCACGCACGCCGCCGGCCTCCTCTGCATCTTCTTCCACGAGTGTTTCCAGTAGGGCTCAATGTTTATTAAAAAAAGAGTAAGACATTTACACTTTTCTCCAGGAAGACATTCGTCAGTCTAAACATGGTGTTCCTTTTGAAGACATTTAATTTGATTTAAGAAGAACTATTTCTCGTCAGCCCATGCACCCCCATCTGCCTGCGCTGCTACACCCGATCTCTATCCTTCCGACCCCACTCTCGTTTTGTTGTGTTCTTCAAGAGCGTCCGCAAAACTATTTGTGAATGAACATATGATCTCAAAAAACGGAGACAAAGAATGCTCTGTTGTGCTTGTACTAATGCGCGATTTATTTTTGCTTTCAAAATTTGTTTTTGCGAAGGTCAAGATGTTGGGTTGCAGAAGGTCAAGTGTGTATATAATTGTATATGTGTTTTTAATGCATACCTTCATTGATTCACCTCAGAATGCTCTTTTTCAGATGTGTGCATTTCGTACTTGTGTAAAAAAATGCATGTAGCATGCGAAGTTTATGTGTAATTTTCTTGAATTATAATAGCATGCGAAGTTCATGTATCAGAAATTCATAAGTTCAGGTGTATCACATACTGAAGAAATTCATCAATGAAAAAAAAGGATTGCCTAAGCATTTCGCCGATAGCAAAAAATGGCTAAAAATGTCGTGGGACAAAAACAAAACTGCATAAGATATAACATAGTAAGTTCATAGAAAGGTGGAAAAACATAATTTCATTTTGTTTGTTTAACCATTTCTAAAAAATGCCTTGAAGTTCAAATTTAAATAATAGGGCAGTTCAATGCTTATTACAAACCTGTAATTTTCCCTATTACTATAGAATAAACCAAGAAGTTCAAAAACTAAAAATGGAGCAGTTCGAAAAGTTTATAAAAAATGGTGTTTCTACATTTTACTTAAAAATTGGAGAAGTTCAAATTTAAATAACATAGAAGTTCAAAAATGTTTATTCCAAAACCAAGAAGGTCAAATATAAAAAATCAAGTAGTTTAAAAGGTTTGTAAACATGGATGTGCCCATATTTGGAGCTTGCAGTTTTACTAAAATAATGGAGCGACACGATGTATGCAGAAAACTCAAATTCTTCTTGTTTCTAAAAAAATGTATTACATTCAATTCACGAAAAAAGTTGTTCCATGTTTACTTACAAAAATTAATTCTCTATTTTCTAGAAATCAAACTAAGAAGTTCAAATTAAAAAAAGAGAGAAGTCCGAAGTTTATAAAAACATAGGATTTACAAGGTATGCTATTTTTTGGCATTTTGGAAACTTTCCATAAATTGCGACGAATTAGAAAAAATTTGATGAAATTTTTTTCTTCTCAAACATAATCTTTCCAAACGGTATATCATGTGTATTATTCCCATAATATAATTTGAATGTTTTGTGTATATCATTCAAAACAAGTCTTAGCATGTTCAAAAAATGCTCTTAACTAGTGCTATCATTTGCTCAAATTCGACGAGTGCTTTAGGAGTTAGGGACAAATTTTTTTACAGAGTTGTTCAAATTGAAAACGGCCAGAAGTTCACGTGCTGCATGGTGTGTGTTTTCATATGAGAAAATAGAATAAAAGATAAAGTATAAAAATTTCGCTGCTAGAAGTTCAGGTGCTCAGCACAGGGAAGTTCAAAAACTTCTTGTGAGAGAGGTAATCGGCACTATATAACATTTGTGCAACTCCGATGAATGAGTGAGAAATTACGGACAAAAAACATGGTAGAAGTTTAAAGTGAAAACAGTGGGAAGTTCGATCATTATAAAAAAACTCAGATTTTCCTCGTTATTAAAGAATGGAAACAAGAAGTTCAAAAATAAAAAACAAGAAGTTCAACTTTTAAAATAAAGCGCTTCAAAATTTCATCAAAAAGGATTAAGAAATAAACTAGGAAGTCCATATTAAAAAGATGGAGAAGTTCGATGAGTATAGAAAACTCAGATTTTCCTCGCTATTAAAGAATGGAAACAAGAAGTTCAAAAATACAATAACAAGAAGTTTAACTATTAAAAATAGAGCGATTCAAAATTCATAAAAAAAGATTAAGAAAAATCAGATTAAAAATTCATAAAAACTCAAATATTTTAACGTAACCGAGAGACGTTCAGATTGATAACTGCCAGAAGGTCATGTACTACACGGTGTGCATCTTGTATTAAAAAGGAATAAAAAATCGAAGTCTAAAAGTTTTGTTGTTATAAGTTCAAGTTCTTCATCGGAGAAAGTTAAAAAAAATTGTTGTGAGAGAGGTTTGTACAGAAGAAATATCATTTGTGTAACACTGACGATGGATGAGAAAATTACAAACGAAAATACGTCACAGAAGTTCAACAGAAAATAGAAGGAAGTTCAACTACTAAGGAGGATGAATTTCTGATGAAAAACTTTTAAAATCGTTGTGAGTATGAAAAAACGATCAACACGGGAAAGTTATGTGTTTACAGCAGCTTTCCACTAGTATATAACTTGCTTAATTCCGATGAGTGGATGGAGAGTTATGAGCAGTGGATGGAGACCTATGAGCAAAAAAATCACGTGAAAACAGAGTGTAGTTCAGGTACACGCGCCGAGAATTTCAGGTTCTTCACGCGGTGCATTTTCGAAGAATCTTTTTTGCGATCAAGGCAGAACGCATGGTCTGACCATTTTCGAAATTACTTGAAAACGGCTACGAATCAGAGAAAACAATCAACATGAAAAAGTTTTGCATTTTCCGTAGCTTTTTAGCAGTATATTATTTGCCCCATTCCGATAAAGTTTGTAGAAATTACGGCGAAAATACGTTTTTTCTCCATTTTCGAAACTGAGTTAAAACCTTAAAGAATTGGGAGAAACAATACATACAAAAAAGTTTCGCATTTGTTCAAGCTTTCCAACGCCATATCATTTGCTGCATTCGGACGCACGGTTAAAAAATTAGCTCGAAAATACGAACTCGGTAGGACTTGGACCATTTTCTAAATTACTCTTAAACCATTCAAAATTAGAAAAAAAAAACTTTCAAGATGAAAAAGTAGCGCATTTTCATAAGATTTCCAGCGCCGTATCATATGCCTCCATTGGATTAGCCATTTATAAATGACATCGAAAAAACGAACTCAGCTGTTCGGTTTACGAAATTTTACATTTTTTCAAATTACTCTTTAACCATAGGGAATTAGAGAAAGCTTTCAACATGTGGAAGGAGCGGTTTTGCAGCAGCTTTCCAACTCCATATTATATGCGTCATTCCGATAAACGGTTTAGAAATGCGATCGAAAATACGATTCATGTTTTTTATGCGAAGAAAAAACGGTTTTCAAAACTGCTGTTAAACCGCTTATATTTTGCCAAAAATTTAACTTGGGTCATGATATTGGTGTCCATAGCTTTGCAACGGTATATCACAAGCCCCATTTGGGCAATGTTGGCAGAAGTTCAACCTAGTTAACAAGAAAGTTCAACGTACTACTAGCGGGGTAGGTCAGGTTGTGATCAGAATATTATTCTGATCCCATGATCAGAATAGTGTTTATGTATATATATATACATATATATATATCATGATATATATATAGGGTGATGACTCTTTCTGGAAACGGAAATCCATAGAGAAAGCGGCAAAGCCAACTGGAGACAAAGCGGTCAAACCAACCCGCCCGAAGACCAAAGCCGTAAAACGGACGTCAAAGCGGAAAACGGCTGACCGGATTAATATGGAACTTGATGATGATACTGATGACCCAGAAGTTGAGGTAGAACTTGACTCACTTGGCTCTCTTTTTATGCATCTTGTTAACAATGATCTTCCTGAGGAGGAGGCAGAAGCGAGTCAGCCCGATGACGTAGAGGTAATTACCCTTTCCTCCGGTTCAGACTCTATGCCAACACAAAAAACTCGCCAAGCAATCCGGAAAGTAAGCTTTTCTCTTCCTCTTGGTCACTTGGATCCAACATTTATTTTGAAGACTCAACAGCATGAAGCTCGCCGGACAACCCGGCACAGTGGCCAACAGGTCACCTCTACCGGTTTACCAGATACTCCGGTTCGGAAGCGCCGGTCTGAGGTCTCTCCTACTTTTGACCATTCTTACCCCAAGGCAGGTTATTTCAGACAGCCTCTTAATCTGTCCGATTCAAATTATCAGGTGACACCTCCTTCCTCTTCTGGTGAATCGACAGCAACTCAACTCCCCCCTTTGAAAATTGTGGCCGAGTGAGTTATGAAAAACCTTTCCTTTCAATGCGCCCTATATCTTTTGAATAGGATGTTAATCCTTTTTATTCTGTTTGCAGGGCCAAAGCTAGACCCAGCAAGAAAGCTCGGGTCACCAATCCGCCAGAAGACCCTGCTGCCAAAGAAGAAGAGCCAAGAGGTGAACCGGAGCAGACTGGTGAACCGGAAGGCCTTCATCCTGAAACAACTTTTGATGATCCGCCCCTTGACGGCCAATATACTGACAAACCAACAGATGTTGAACCTGCCGCCCCTGATACTGAAATTCCATCATCATCCACCAAAAATCCTGAAGGCCAAGGTGATGATGTTATTATTACTAGAACAGGCCACAGCTCTCCTGGTCATCCCGTCATTTTGACTCAGCATAGTGCCAAAGAAGAGCAAATTGCCAGGGATAAAGGTAAATGGAGCAGCGACTTATCAAACTATGCTCATCTCAACGCTGATGAACTTCATTCCGGCTTCCTGAACCGTGTGCACTCAAACCGGGATTATGAAGCCGGTTTGGTGAATTTGATGAAAGAACGATATGAGGTAAATGCTTCTCCTTTGTACATTGATTTATAGCTGAAATACTATTCCAAGTAGCCTCCAAGGGCCATTTTATGATTGTTAATCATAAACTGGATCTTTGTAACACTTCAAGCATCCCATCATTGATCCTTCCAAAGGCGTGTCCTCAATCATAGATAAGACTCATGTTTGAAAAAATTAGAGAACGTTCTGCAGCATAGCCCCCAAAGGCCGGTTTAACTTGGCTAGTTAATCCGATTTTTAATCCACACTGCCGGTTTAGAACAAACGTACATTAGCCCCCAAGTGTCAAGGATAATGCTTGCATTGTTCTGGAGACTTGTATAGAGGGTAGTATTTGAGAGCTAATAGGCATTAGCCCCCAAGTATGAAGTGGATAACTTGTTATATGCTTTATACTTAGTGCATAAATATGTTGTTTTGTTGAATATTCCTTCAATATTGTAGGCTGAACTGAGAAGCAAAGATGCCCAAAACTCTGACTTGCAAGAAAATGTGAAATCTCAACAAGCTGAAGCTGCAAAAGCCAAAGAGGAGCTGACGCAGGCCCTGGCCGGAATGAAAAAATTGAAAGAATCCTTCAACCGAGATCGTGCTGAATGGGAAACCGAAAAAGCCGGTTTGACCAAAACAGCTGTAGATGTCGAGGAAGCCCTGAAACTGGTGGTTGAAGAAATATCCAGTTTAAAGCGCCAAATCAATGCTATGACATCTGCTATCTTTGGTAAGTGTCTGCTTATGTATGTTGCAGTAGTCAATGAATCATAAAACTGACCAAAATGTTGATAAAATCTTTGGCAGGAACTCGGATCACTCATCTTGGAGCAGATATGCGGATGAAGCTCAAAGCGGCATATACATTGGTTGAGCAGCTATAGTCTGGATCTCAGCGAGCCATTAGTACAGCGGCTTATAACAAACCGGCGCCAACATTGATTAAGGAGACCCTTGAGAAGTTGGGCATGTTACCGGCACGTATTGTCGAGTTGAAAAGAGCCGCTGCAAGAGCAGGAGCATTAATCGCCCTTATTCGAGCCAAGGCCTGGATTCCAAACCTTGAAGCGGAGGATATCATTAAAGGATATCCACATGTTAAAGAAGATGGTTCAAACTTTGACAATGATGATCTTTGGTGGATGACCAAACAGATGCGACCAGCGGCCAGCAAATTGGCTGAGGGCACCGATTTGTCCCATTTTCAACCGTTTTATGATGCAGAAGGGAAAAGACAGCCGGCCGATATCCATGAAGTCGAAGAACTTGTGCCTCCGATTCATAAGCACACTTATGCCCCTGATATTAACCCTTCTGATCTTATCCATGAGGAGGCAGTGTTCCAAGCTTTAACCGGAATCGACTGGTCAACGTCTGATTTCCAGCGGCTGGGGAGGGATGAAGAAGTGCAACACCAACTGACTCGCAACCGTCAAACCGTCGTGATGAAGAGTCCTGATCCGGTCGCCGGTTTATATGGCTACTATGAAAAACAATGGCACTGTTTGAACCGCTTTGAAGCTTCATGTAATAGGATAGCTGAAACTTTGTTTATCTTCCATGCCATCGAGCATGTTTCATAACGCTTTGTGACAATCTGTGCCATCCTTCAAGATATATTTTATGCATAGCCTATGATGACTTGCCTTCCTGGTTCCAAAAAACTTAAAATTATCTAGCGGTTTACCGCTAAACATGTCATAAGATCCAAAAAGTATATAGTACTTTAACTGAATAACCAAATGTTTGTACAAAAAATAATGTACAGAACATACCTCATTGATTGACCAAACGTGTATACAGCAAAGGTTTTTAACACCAACCCGATACGTTTGGTAATTTCATCTTCATAATGTCGGTCTATCTATTAAACGGGAACCGTATAACTACCGGATTTTCTTTATAATACTGGTGATTTAGTCAAACCAGACCGGGTCAATGACCACCGGTTTATAACTGATCATGTGCCAACAACTGGTGGTTGGAAAGCAAGCCGGGTCAAGGACGCCGGTTTATCAAAAAATACTTATGATTGTCAACAAACAAAATTCAAATAGGAAAATATGCGGGGCTTTTTACGAGCTGCCAGGCTCCAAAGCGAGGCTTTTCATGAGCTGTCAGGGCTCTGAGTTAACAAAGCCTTTTAAGAAGGGCCTCCAATTAACCAATCATCGTTTTAACTGTGAAAAGTTCAGGGTCTGTAAAAGATTGACTTGTCAAACGTTCGATGGGTCATGCCAGGATTACCTGGATAGGAGTGGCTTACTTGATGAATGTAAGTCCCCAAGACCGGAGCTTCAGTTGCCTTCCAGGGTTTCTGAGATTCCTTGTTGATTGGTTTTGTCGGTTGCATGCATCTCTGCATCATGTGCATTGCATCATGTCATCATGCCATCATTTCATTAATTGTTGCAACTCAACTAAATAAATCGCATGGATGTTCGGTCCATTTAAACTGAGGGTATTCACATGATGAATTCTCTTTATAACATATCCTCCCGATATTAGGGAGCTATATTAAATATTCCATTCTTTTGGAATTAAACAAAACACACTTGGAAAAAATCCCACTCCCTTTCTACTTCAAGTTTGGTCCCCAAACTTTGCCAACATTTCTTTTCCCATATATCGAGGCTCCTCCTAAATTCTCAACATTTTTGGAAACCTCTAATTCGTAGTCCTTGCTCAAACCTTTTGAATTAAATTCAAATGATTTTGAATTTAATTCCTGCAAAATGGCCACTCCATTTTTCTTTGGATCGTGCACATTTCTGCGAGTCCGGGTATGTTATCCCCATGCCCAAATTTTTCCTCTATCCATCTCTCCTCTCTTTTCTTTCTCTTTATTTTCCCTGTTATTTAGAGAAAAGGAAATAGGGGAGAGGGAGAAGAGTCCAGCCCAGCTGGGCCTCCCGCCTGCCCATCCATCACCGAGGCCCAGCCTTTGTGCCCTCCTAACCCTAGCCCGATCTCCTTTTCCCTCTCGTCCTCCCACACCGCCGCCACACGCACACCTTCTTCATCGAGCCAGGAGACGCTCGATCCCATCTCCCTCCTCTCGCTCTTCCTCACGACCGAAGCTCCCATCTCCCTCTCCATCACGCGTGCCGCCTCCCATAGGGAGGAGAGGAGTGAGGCCCCCTGGACGACCACCCCGCGACCCCGTGAGCTCACCATCCTTGACCCCGCATCCTCATCTCCGACGACCATCGCCGCTCCGTGTACCCTAGCCACCTCAAGCGCGCCTCGAGCCTCCTCTTGTGCGCCTCCACCCAGGATCCAGCCTCGACCCCGCAGGAGCTCCCCGCCGCCAGATCGGATCGCCTCCGCCCGATTTCCCCGCCGCCAAGTCCATCCCCGTCGACCACCATGGTGCCCGTGCTCTGGATCGGCCGCGCCGCCCTGGATCCCTGTGGAGTCGGCCTCTGCTTCCTTCTTCATCGATCAGGAGCTCGCTCAAGCCCGGCGCCGTCCAAGCTCGTTCCCGGCCAGATCCGGTCGCCCAAGACCCCGCTGCCCCTCGCTCGCATCTCGCCGGCGCTCCACGCGGGGTGTGGCGTCCTTTTCGTCTTCAGAAACGACGGACCAGGGAGCCCCGCCGCTCGCCTGAACATGGCATCTGCCTCCTGTTCATGCTGCCTTGTCTCGTTCGCGGGCATTTCTTGCCTCAAGTGCTCCTGACTGGGACCCTCAAATCATCTACCCGGAGCCCAATGTTCGAAGACTACCGTGGACGTGTGCCTGGTGTCACTCGGATTCGTCAAGACCGCCAAGAGCCCTTTTCGGTGAGACCAAGCCCGCAAGTTCCACAGATCTGCAAGTACCTCTACGCACGGTTACGCCAAGTACCAGGACATCGAGGACCCGCCAAGTTCTTCTTCGGTACGTGTACGACAAGACGCGGGAGAATGACTTCTTGGACCGACAAATCACACGACGACCGTTGCCCGCCAAGTACCCCCTCGGAGCGTCAAGTTCCACTACCGTCGTCTCCGGAAGCCTTGGATCCGTGAAGTTCCACTACCGTCGCCGTGTTTCCGACAAGTTCGCGAGTACGACTACTTCCCACAATATCCTGTACCACTACCGTCGCTGAAGACCTATGAACCTAAAACTTCAAGTTCGACTACCGTCTAAAGGACGAGACCGACAAGCCCGAAGACCCCAAGTACCCCCATGATGACCCGAACATCAACAGAAAAACGTGTACCTCTACCGTCGCCATGTACACCTACTTCCGCTACGAACGTCCCGAGAACGTCTACTTCCCCTACACCGCATCGAACTTGGTCCGTTCCGACAACACACACTTCGAAGGTATAACCCCGAGACGATGCCCGTAAATGAATGCATGTTGTCTGAGATGCACCCTTGTTCGATAATGTTGCCCCTCTTTTGCCTTGCCACCGACATGTGGGAACTCGGTATTCGAGAGCACCCCACATTCTATCGCATGTCACGCTCCCGTCGCATTTTCTTTTGCACCGGGATCTCAATCGAGTTACCGGAACCGATATGTTGCCATGGCATCATTTTCGGATTCGTTGCCGTGGCACCCCTCTTCTTTCCACCGCGGGGACCAAATGCTTCATATTGCTCTTATCAACATTTTCTTACAAACTTGCATAAATATGTTCATGTCATCCGCATCATGATAACAACAATTAAAATGTTTAAAATGTTGTTTGCATATATTTGCCCCTATGTCTTGTTAAAATGATTTATTTCATAACTAAATAACCGTAACTCGGAATTAAATAATCTTTATATGTAAATGGGGTAGAATTTTGCCTAGTTTAACATGGTGGCCTTACTTTGCATGTTTAATAACTCTAAAATTGTGTTTAGGGAAGAACAGTAGCAAACCTTAAATTATGCTATGGGGATTTACCGGAATTGTTGTTTGTTGCTTCCGGCCTCATTTAAACTTGCCTAGATAGGTAGTTTTGGTGTGCTTCACCTCTTGCCATGTTAATCAACATTTAATATTGTTGGGTGCATAACCGAGAGAGAACTAAATAATTGACGTGGTGTTTCTTCAATATGCAACTCGTTGCATATTGAGCTCCACTTAATTTGTAGGATTGCTTGTGCACTTTGCCATGCCATGCATACTTAAACCGGACATGCATCATACTCGATTGTGCATCATGCCATGTTGATGTGTTGGTTGTTTACTATGTTGTGTGCTTCTTTTCCGGTGATTGCTTCCTCAGGTTGATTCCGGTGACGTCGTGATTGTGAGGACCCGTTCGTCTATGTCCGTTTACCTTCTTCATGGACTCGTTCTTCTTCCTTGCGGGATTTCAGGCAAGATGATCATACCCTCAAAATCACTACTATCTTTGCTATGCTAGATTGCTCGCTCTTTTGCTATGCCAATGCTACGATGCCTACCACTTGCTTGTCAGCCTCCCAATTGCCATGTTGAACCTCTAACCCACCATTGTCCTAGCAAACCGTTGTTTGGCTATGTTACCGCTTTGCTCAGCCCCTCTTATAGCGTTGTTAGTTTTAGGTGAAGATTGAAGTTTGTTCCATGTTGGAACATGGAGATGTTGTTCCTTGTTGGAACATGTTTTACTTGTTGGGATATCACAATATATCTTATTTAATTAATGCATCTATATACTTGGTAAAGGGTGGAAGGCTCGGCCTTATGCTTGGTGTTTTGTTCCACTCTTGCCGCCCTAGTTTCCGTCATATCGGTGTTATGTTCCTGGATTTTGCGTCCCTTACGCGGTTGGGCTATAATGGGAACCCCTTGACAGTTCGCCTTAAGTAAAGCTTTTCCAGCAATGCCCAACATTGGTTTTACCATTTGCCACCTAGCCTTTTCTCTTCCCTTGGGGGTCGCGCGCCCAAGGGTCATCTTATTTTAACCCCCCCCGGGCCAGTGCTTCTCTAAGTGTTGGTCCAACTGAGCGATGTCCGAGGCTACCAGGGGAAACTCTGGGCTGGCTTACCCGACGTCTTGCTCATCCGGTGTGCCCTGAGAACGAGATATGTGTAGCTCCTATCGGGATTTGTCGGCACATCTGGGTGGTGTTGCTGGTTTAGTTTTACCCTGTCGAAATGTCTTGTTGTACCGGGATACCGAGTCTGATCGGAATGTCTCGGGTGGAGGTCTATTCCTTCGTTGACCATGAGAGCTTGTCATGGGCTAAGTTGGGACACCCCTGCAGGGATTTGAACTTTCGAAAGCCGTGCCCGCGGTTATGGGCAGATGGGAATTTGTTAACGTCCGGTTGTAGAAAACCTGAAGTCGACCTTAATTAAAATGAAACAACCGCTTGTGTAACCGTGATGGTCTCTTTCCGGCGGAGTCTGGGAAGTGAACACGGTTGTTGGAGTTATGCTTGACGTAGGTAGTCCAGGATCACTTCTTGATCATACTTTTACCGACCGTGCTTTGCCTTCTCTTCTCGCTCTCTTTTGCGTATGTTAGCCACCATATATGCTAGTCGCTTGCTACAGCTCCACCTCATACCTTTACCTTACCCATAAGCTTAAATAGTCTTGATCGCGAGGGTGCGAGATTGCTGAGTCCCTGTGGCTCACAGATACTTCCAAAACTAGCTTGCAGGTGCCATTGAGTCCGTGCAGATGACGCAACCCAGCTCAGGAGGAGCTCGTTGAAGACCTTGTTCATTTGTGTTGTTTCGTTCTAGTTGATCAGTAGTGGAGCCCAGTTGGGGTCGATCGGGGACCTTGTCGCATTTGGGGTTCTTCTTTTATTTTGGTTCCGTAGTCGGACCTTGAGTGTAATTGAATGATGTAAGGCTTTATTCATGTATTTGTGTGAAGTGGCGATTGTAAGCCAACTATGTATCTTTTTCCCCTATTGTATTACATGGGTTGTGTGAAGATTACCTCACTTGCGACATATGCCTTCAATGCGATTATGCCTCTAAGTCGTGCCTCGACACGTGGGAGATATAGTCGCATCGAGGGCGTTACAATGAAGGCAGGTTAACCCGGGGTTTTAGGTGAATACACCAGGCTTCCAAGTCGTGGCTTGATAGCCAATTAGGAGGGTCCTTTCAAACTCTTTGTTGCTTTGCAAAAAAAGAGCCCCCAAGTAACTTTGTGAGCGATGCTCAGCGTGTGCCTATGTTTGAGTTTGTACTGTGTACAATACCCTCTTTGGCTCCACAAATTTTTCCTTGTGTGGCTGAAATGCCTATCAAGAGGTGTAGCTGTGGTTCAAACATGACCAAGCCCCCTAGTGATTTTTTTTATCTTGATGTAGCTGCTAAAGCCGGTTTAACAAAGACTCCGCTTTGACCTTTAACTTGTAAAAGCACACATATGATATAAGAAAGAACAGATACCCCGCTTATGATGGAGGCTCCGGTTTATTATATGGTATATACACTATCATAAATATGCACAGGTCAAGAGCCTATGGCTTCAAGTATAGTAAGACCGAAGGAGAGCTACGTTACATGGCCGCTTTGTCTCCTCCTCCGATTGACGTGAGTCTTCATGCTCTCGAACATCTATGAGGCAGTAGGATCCCTTGTGCAGATTTTTGCTGACCACAAAGGGTCCTTCCCAAGGGGGGGATAACTTGTGCATATCAGTCTGATCCTGGATGAGCCGGAGCACCAAATCACCTTCTTGAAAGGTTCTAGTTTTAACCCGGCGGCTGTGATAACGTCGAAGATCTTGTTGATAAATCGCCGAACATGCTGCTGCAAGATCCCGCTCTTCATCCAACAGGTCCAGAGAATCCTGACGTGCCTTCTCATTATCAGCTTCAACATAAGCTGCCACACGGGGCGAATTGTGACGGATGTCACTAGGAAGAACCGCCTCCGCTCCATAAACCATGAAGAAAGGCATGTAACCCATAGACCTATTGGGTGTGGTGTTGATGCTCCATAACATAGAAGGTAGCTCCTCGACCCAACAACCTGGCATCCTCTTTAAGGGAACCATAAGCCTCAGTTTGATACCCCATAGAATTTCTTGATTTGCCCTTTCCGCTTGACCATTAGATTGGGGGTGAGCCACTGATGCTAGATCAAGCCGGATGTGCTCACGTTGACAGAATTCTTCCATCTCCCCTTTTGATAAGTTAGTACCATTGTCTGTTATAATGCTATGTGGAAAGCCAAACCGGAATATCACCTTTTTGATGAATTGAACCGCCGTGGCTGCATCACACTTGCTGACTGGCTCTGCCTCTACCCATTTAGTGAATTTATCAACTGCTACTAACAGATGGGTCTTCTTGTCCTTGGACCGCTTGAAGGGTCCAACCATATCCGGCCCCCAAGTTGCAAACGGCCACGTAATTGGAATCATCCGCAACTCTTGAGCCGGAACGTGCGCCTAGCGGGCAAACTTTTGACATCCATCACATCTTTTGACTAAATCCTCCGCATCAGCATGCGCCGTCAACCAGTAAAAACCGTGGCTAAAAGCTTTGGCAACCAACGATTTTGAACCGGCGTGGTGACCACAATCACCCTCATGAATTTCTCGCAAAATCTCACAACCTTCTTGAGGAGAAACACATCGCTGAATTGCTCCTGAAACACTGTAACGATGTAACTCCCCGTTGAGTATGGTCATGGATTTGGACCGCCGGATTATCTGTCAAGCCAACATTTCCTCAGCTGGTAACTCGCCCCGGTTCATGTAATCCAGATATGGGATCGTCCAATCCGGTATGGCATGCAAAGCTACCACCAACTGAGCCTCTGGATCAGGAATAGCCAAATCTTCTTCGGTTGGTATTTTGACTGACGGATTATGCAATACATCAAGAAAGACATTGGGCGGAACCGGTTTACGTTGGGAACCAAGACGACTTAAAGCGTCCGCCGCTTCATTCTTCCGCCAGTCTATATGGTCCACCTGATAACCTTTAAAGTGACCAGCCACTGCGTCCACCTCTCGCCGATATGCAGCCATGAGTGGGTCCTTAGAATCCCAAGTGCCAGACACTTGCTGAGCCACCAGATCTGAATCGCCGAAGCATTTAACCCAGCTCAAATTCATCTCTTTAGTCATCCGAAGACCGTGGAGTAAAGCCTCATATTCAGCTGCATTGTTAGTACAAGGGAACATTAAATGGAGGACATAACAAAACTTGTCACCTCGCGGGGAAGTTAATACGACTCCAGCCCCTGAACCCTCTAACTGTCTAGACCCATCAAAATTAATAGTCCAATATGTATTTTCTAGTTTCTCCTCAGGTGCTTGTAACTCCGTCCAATCGTTGATGAAATCGACGAGTGCCTGGGACTTGATCGCCGTGCGGGGTATATATTTGAGCCCGTGAGGTCCAAGCTCAATGGCCCACTTGGAAATCCGGCCAGTTACCTCTCTATTTTGAATGATGTCGCCCAGAGGAGCTGAACTGACCACTGTGATAGGATGGCCCTGAAAATAGTGTTTGAGCTTCCGGCTTGCCATAAACACCCCATACACCAGTTTCTGCCAATGTGGATACCTCTGCTTTGATTCAATGAGCACCTCACTGATATAATAAACCGGCCGTTGAACCGGATACTCTTTGCCAGGCTCCTTGCGCTCTACCACAATGGCTACGCTGACAGCCCGGGCATTAGCAGCCACATATAATAATAATGGCTCTTTATCGATCGGTGCTGCCAGCACGGACGGTTCCACTAGCTGCCTCCTCAGATCCTCAAATGCCTTATCAGCTGCCTCACTCCAGACAAAGTTATCTGTTTTCTTGAGCATCTGATATAAGGGGATGGCCTTCTCTCCAAGGCGGCTGATAAACCGGCTCAAGGCTGTACTCCGGCCAGCCAGACGTTGCACATCATTAATACACGCCGGTTTAGCCAAGGACGTAATTACTGCAATCTTTTTTGGATTAGCCTCAATGCCTCTGTTTGAAACCAGAAAACCTAAGAGCTTGCCTGCCGGGACACCGAAAACACACTTCTCCGGATTGAGCATCATCTTGTAAACCCGGAGATTGTCAAAGGTTTCCCGTAGATCATATATCAATGTCTCCTCCTTTCTGGATTTGACCACAATATCATCCACATACACATGAACATTGCGCCCAATTTGCTTATGAAGGCAATTCTGAACACATCGCTGGTAAGTTGCCTGGGCACTCTTGAGTCCAAAGGGCATGGAAACATAGCAGAAGGCTCCAAAGGGAGTTATGAAGGCTGTCTTCTCCTGGTCCTTAACTGCCATTTTGATCTGATGATAACCAGAGTAAGCATCCAAAAAACACAAATGGTCACAACCCGCCGTAGCATCAATTATCTGATCAATGCGAGGGAGAGCAAAGGGGTCTGCAGGGCAAGCCTTGTTTAAATCTGTGTAGTCCACACACATGCGCCAAGTGCCGTTTTTCTTAAGAACCAGCACCGGATTGGCTAACCACTCTGGATGAAAAACTTCAACAATAAACCCAGCAGCCAACAAACGGGCTACCTCTTCACCTATAGCCTTGCGTCTTTCCTCATTGAAACGGCGGAGGAACTGTCGGACCGGTTTGAATTTAGGATCAATGTTGAGTGTGTGCTCAGCGAGTTCTCTTGGTACACCTGGCATGTCAGAAGGTTTCCATGCAAAGATGTCCCGATTCTCACGGATGAACTTGATGAGTGGGCTTTCCTATTTGGGATCCAGGTTAGAGCTGATGCTGAACTGTTTAGATGACTCGCCAGGAACAAAGTCAACCATTTTAGTGTCTGTAGCTGATTTGAACTTCAATGCTGGATCATGTTCCGTAGTTGGCTTTTTTAAGGAGATCATGTATGCTGGATCAACTTGCTCCTTATAGAATTTTAACTCCTCCGTGGCACAAACCGACTCAGCATAAGCCGCATGGCCTTCTTCACACTCCAAAGCAATCTTTCTACTTCCATGTACTATGATAGTCCCCTTATGACCTAGCATTTTAAGCTGTAGGTAAACATAACATGGCCTTGCCATAAACTTAGCATAAACCGTCCGCCCAAATAAGGCGTGGTACGGATTTTTGAACTTCACCACCTCAAATGTTAAATGTTTCTGACCTTGAATCGTAGTCATCTCCAAAAGCTACCTCCAGAGCTATCTTACCAACAGGATATAGAGACTTACCAGGCACCACACCATGAAATACCGTATTCGACAGTTTAAGATCCTTATCTATCAACCCCATACGGCGGAATGTATCATAATATAAAATATTGATACTACTTCCCCCATCCATGAGCACTGTAGTGAACTTGTATCCCCCAACTTGAGGGGCTACCACCAAGGCCAAATGACCTGGATTATCAATCCGGGGCGGGTGATCCTCTCTACTCCACAAAATAGGTTGCTCCGACCAGCGTAAATACCATTGAATGCCCTTTTGTGAAGCTTCTGATCATGTTTGCACAAACTAGTAGTGAACACATGATATTGCCCGCTGTTCAGTTGTTTGGGATTGCTCTAATAACCCGACTGCTGCTGCTGCTGCTGACTCCCCTGATGGTTGTAATCTCCCTGGTTGCCTTGGTGTCCTTGATTGACGTGTCCGGTTTGATTGCCTGGAAACCCTGAACCGAAACCACCACTTCCATAACCCGGCCCGTGGAAACCTCCTCCTGAACCGCCGGGCGGGCCGTTGTCATATTAGAACATATTGGAATTTTTGAAATCCCGCATGATATAACAATCTTTCCAGAGATGTGATGCCGGTTTATCCTTCGATCCGTGCTTTGGACAGGGCTGATTTAACAAACGCTCCAAACTGTTTCCTGGACCTCCACCCCTCTGGGGCTGCTTGCCTTTACGGCGCTGGCCGTTCTCCTGCGTGTTGGTATTTGCGACAAAGTCCAAACCACTGTAGGCCTTGCGCTTACCAGCGTTTCCATGGCCTGCCAGATTATGTTGTTGGCCTTTGGCATTGCTGTTCTTCTTACCCTTCTCCGGTTTGTCTTCCTCTGAATCCGGATCCTTGGTATTATCTGAATCGGCATATTTTACCAAAGCGGCCATGAGTGTTGACATGTCGTTGCAGTGACGTTTGAGCCTTCCCAACTTCTGTTTCAACGGTTTGAAACGGCAATTGCCCTCTAGCGTTAACATTGCGGTGTCTGCATTGATATGATCTGATGAACGCAAAATCGCCGAGACCCGTTTGACCCAAATGGGTCGTGGACTCCCCTTCCTCTTGGACACAAGCGGCCAGATCTACAATTAACATTGGCTGCTTACACGTATCCTTGAAGTTCTAGATAAACCGGTGCTTCAGCTCGGCCCATGATCCAATAGAGTTGGTCGGCAAGCTCTTCAACCAAGTGCGAGCTGTTCCTTCCAACATCATGGTGAAATATTTAGCACACACCGCCTCATCCACATCTAACATCGCCATTGCCATCTCATAACTCTCCACCCACGCCTCTGGCTGCAAATCGGCGGTGTAATTTGGTACCTTATGTGGTCCCTTGAAATCCTTGGGTAGTCGCACATTACGCAAAGCGGGAGTTAAACACGGTACCCCTAAGGAACTGAACATCGCTCCTGGCTCCACGGAGGTGGTGGGGTGAACCGAAGTATGTTGTCGTGCTCCGTGTCGAGCTGTCAACTCGGCCTCTCGACGTGCGCGGCCATGGTCCACAACATCTTGCGCATTAGCACCTCCCCCAGCCGGGTTGTTCCCTCGTGGTGAATTTCGGCGACGTGCACTACTGGACACGGCTGGTTCGTCCTCCACGTGTCTGCTGTAACTCCGTCTTGGACGGGGAGTGGAATGAATCCTCTCACAGCTGTGTGAATATGCTTGCTGTTGATTTAGTGCTGTCTGAACGAGGTCCCTAGCCCGACGTGCTTCCACTGCAACTGGTGACTCGCTGTCGGTTGGAAGGGCCGCCAGGCGTGAAGCGGCGGCCACAATGTTGTCCAACGGGTTGGAATAATGCCCGGGCGGTGTTGATGGTACCATGTTGTTCTGGCGAGGCAGGTCCGTCGTGCGCGGCTGAACCGGCGCTCCTGCTCCCGGTGCCCCCACCCGGTTTAGCGTGGGTTGGTTACCAGCTCCTGCACCTGGCGTGTTGAAAAGATTCTGTGGCTCATAAACCGACGGGAGACGTGATCGGTACCTTCTTCGCATGACTTCCTCTGAAGCATTCTGATCCAGTCTAATCCGGTAAGCCTGTGCTTCCAATTCGGCCCGCTCCATAGCCATCCTGGCGTTCTCTGTTGCCAGGTCCGCTTTAGCCTGGGCTATCTGATCTTTCACTTTCACAATCTCCGCATCATGCTGATCCCTGGCTGCTGCGTCTACCTCCGCGGACATCAATGTTGCCAAAGCGTCGAACAAATCAGACATGACTTGAGCCGGAGGTGGCGCCGAGCTTCCTGCCCCTGCTGGTGTGGCCGTAGTTGAACCGGAGAGCATTGCTGCGGTGGTAGATGAATGAGGCGCCGATTGTGTGCCGGCCATGAAGATGGCGGCCCGGTTTGGCAGATCGGGGGAATCCGGAATACTATTGCCCTCGGATGCTCCCTCAATCCGGCCGTCCTACAACTGGTAAAGCGATTCGGTTTCTCCAGAAGACTCGTCATCAGAACAGACTACGGTTTCTCCATCGGACACCGGTCCTTCCTCGTACCCCGATCCATGGACGACACCTACGAAAACATGCCTTGCCTCGGGCTGAACCGGCAAAGATCTTGCACACCGAGCCGTTTCGATGATGTCGGTGTAGATGTCCGGCTCGGGGGCTGGTTCACCGATCTTGCCGATGAAGACGTGAATCCCACCAAAGGGGACCCGGTACCCATATTTGATTGAATCGGCCTCAGGACCCCATCCTGCGTTGTTGATGTAGAGCTTGCCGCGGCGACTCTTCGTCATCCGGCCCATAGCGTATCCCATGAGTCCATCGAAGCTGCCCTTCAAGAACTCAAAACCACCGTGCGATAGCCCCACGGTGGGCGCCAACTGTCGTGGGTTTGTCACGGTAGATGTCCTCGTGAAAGGACTTAGTCGTGGAGCCATCGCAACGGGTTAGCTTAAAGGGGTTAAAACGGACAAGGGGACACGGGAGTTTTATACTAGTTCAGCCCCTTCGATGAAGGTAAAAGCCTATGTCTAGTTGTGATTGGTATTGCTAGGGTTTCGACTGCCAGGGAGCGAATCCGCTTTGTCTGGCTCTCGAGTTGTTGTTGTCTGTCCCTAAACCGCGGCCGGGTCGTCCCTTTATATACATAGGTTGACGCCCACCGGGCTATAGAGTCCCGAAGCCGGATTATAAACGTTTCCGGTTCGGCCTCTCTCTTTCTATCTTACTACACAAGTTACATGGCTAGGCCGATTTACATTTATAAATTGTAGCCCACCTTTGGGCCCTCCGTAAAGCGCCAACACCTTTACATCTTCATGGGCTTCTAATCTTCAAAGAGTCAACCCGGTTACATAAGGCCGGTTTACCTCCAGTAGTAATATCCCCAACAGTAACCTTTGTGTAACAAATTTGAAACATGAGGTGTTCTTTGATTGTCTTCCTTATGAGTGGCAGTCAGGGACGAACGATAGTCTTTTCCTACCAATCTATCCCCTAGGAGCAAGCGCGTAATGCTTGGTTTTTGATGACGTGTAGTTTTTGCAATGAGTATGTGAGTTCTTTATGACTAATGTTGAGTCCATGAATTATACGCACACTCACATTTCCATCATTGCTAGCCTCTTCGGTACCGTGTATTACCCTTTCTCACCTTGAGAGTTGGTGCAAACTTCGCCGGTGCATCCAAACCCCGTGACATGATACGCTCTATCACACATAAACCTCCTTATATCTTCCTCAAAACAGCCACCATACCTACCTATTATGGCATTTCCATAGCCATTCCGAGATATATTGCCATGCAACTTTCCACCGTTTCATTTATGACACGCTTCATCATTGTCATATTGCCTTGCATGATCATGTAGTTGACATCGTATTAGTGGCAAAGCAACCATGCATAATTTATCATACATGTCACTCTTGATTCATTGCCCTTCCCGGTACACTGCCGGAGGCATTCATATAGAGTCATATTTTGTTCTAGTATCGAGTTGTAATCATTGAGTTGTAAATAAATAGAAGTGTGATGATCTTCATTAATAGAGCATTGTACAAAATTCAAAAGGGGAGAAAGACCAAATAAAAAAGGAAGGCCCCAAAAAAGAGAGAAATAAAAAGGGACAATGCAACTATCCTTTTTCCACACTTGTGCTTCAAAGTAGCACCATGAACTTTATGATAGAGAGTCTCTTGTTTTGTCACTTTCATATACTAGTGGGAATTTTTCATTATAGAACTTGGTTTGTATATTCCAACAATGGGCTTCCTCAAATGCCCTAGGTCTTCGTGAGCAAGCAAGTTGGATGCACACCCACTTAGTTTCTTTTGTTGAGCCTTTCATTGTTGGGGATCGTTGCAGAAATTAAAAAAATTCTACGCATCACCAAGATAAATCTATGGAGAGACTAGCAACGAGAGAGGGGAGTGTATCTTCATACCCTTGAAGATCGCGAAACGGAAGCGTTACAAGAACGCGGATGAACGAGTCGTACTCGCAGCGATTCAGATCACGGTTGATTCCGATCTAAGTGCCGAACAACAGCGCCTTCGCGTTCAACATACGTACAGCCCGGGGACGTCTCCTCCTTCTTGATCCAGTAAGGGGGGAGGAGAAGTTGGGGAAGAACTCTGGCATCACGATGGTGTGGTGGTGGAGCTCGCAGTTCTCCGTCTGGGCTTCGCCAAGCTCACTGAAGGAGGAGGGGGTATTGGAGAGAGGGAGGGCTGCGCCTTGGATGTGGTGCTGCTGCCTTCTCTCCACCCATCTATTTATAGGGCGAAGGGGAAAGGGGGCCGGCCCCTCTAGATGAGATCTAGAGGGGCGACGGCGGCCAAGGGGAGGGGGCTTGCCCCCCACGCCAAGGGGGGCGCCCCCTTTAGGGTTCCACCCAAACCCTAGGCGCATGGGCCCTAGGGGGGATGGCACCGAGCCCACTTAGGGACTGGTTCCCTTCCACATACAGCCCATAGGGCCCTCCAGGGCAGGTGGACCCTCCCGGTGGACCCCCGGAACCCCTTCGGTGGTCCCGGTACAATACCGATAAACCCCCGAACACATCCGGTGACCGTATGATGACTTCCCATATATAAATCTTCAGCTCCAGACCATTCCGGAACTCCTCATGACGTCCAGGATCTCATCTGGCGCTCCGAACAACATTCGGTTACTGCATACTATTTCCCATAACAACTCTAGCGTCACCGAACCTTAAGTGTGTAGACCCTACGGGTTCGGGAATCATGCAGACATGACCAAGACATCTCTCCGGCCAATAAACAACAGCGAGATCTGGATACCCATGTTGGTTCCCACATGTTCCATGGTGATCTCATCGGATGAACCACGATGTTGGGGATTCAATCAATCCCGTACACAATTCCCTTTGTCTACCTGTATGACACTTGCCCCGAGATTCGATCGTCGGTATCCCTATACCTTGTTCAATCTCGTTACTGGCAAGTCTCTTTGCTCGTTCCATAACACATCATCCTGTGATCAACTCCTTGGTCACATTGAGCTCATTATGATGATGTCTTACCGAGTGGGCCCAGAGATACCTCTCCGTCACACGGAGTGACAAATCCCTGTCTCAATTCGTGCCAACTCAACAGACACTTTCGGAGATACCCGTAGTGTGCCTTTATAGCCACCTAGTTACGTTGTGATGTTTGGCACATCCAAAGCATTCCTATGGTATTTGGGAGTTGCACAATCTCATGGTCTAAGGAAATGATACTTGACATTAGAAAAGCTTTAGCAGACGAACTACACGATCTTGTGCTATGCTTAGGATTGGGTCTTGTCCATCACATCATTCTCCTAATGATGTGCTCCCGTTATCAATGACATCCAATGTCCATGGTCAGGAAACCGTAACCATCTATTGATCAATGAGCTAGTCAACTTGAGGCTCACTAGGGACATGTTGTGGTCTATGTATTTACACATGTATTACGATTTCCGGATAACACAATTACAGCTTGAACAATAGACAATTATCATGAACAAGGAAATATAATAATAACCTATTTTATTATTGCCTCTAGGGCATATTTCCAACAGTCTCCCACTTGCACTGGAGTCAATAATCTAGTTACATTGTGATGAATCGAACACCCATAGAGTTCTGGTGTTGATCATGTTTTGCTCGTGGAAGAGGTTTAGTCAATAGATCTGTGACATTTAGGTCCGTATGCACTTTACAAATATCTATGTCTCCATCTTGAACATTTTCATGAATGGAGTTGAAGCGACGCTTGATATGCCTGGTCTTCTTGTGAAACCTGGGCTCCTTGGCAAGGGCAATGGCTCCAGTGTTTTCACAGAAGAGAGTCATTGGGCCTGACGCATTGGGAATAACTCCTAGGTCGGTAATGAACTCCTTCATCCATATTGCTTCATGTGCTACCTCTGAGGCTGCCATGTACCCCGCTTCACATGTAGATCCCGCCACGAAACTTTGCTTGCAACTGCACCAGTTGACTGCGCCACCATTCAAAATATACACGTATCCGGTTTGTGACTTGGAGTCATCCAGATCTGTGTTGAAGCTAGCATCAACATAACCCTTTACGACGAGCTCTTCGTCACCTCCATAAACGAGAAACATATCCTTAGTCCTTTTCAGGTACTTCAGGATGTTCTTGACCCTTGTCTAGTGTTCCATGCCAGGATTACTTTGGTACCTTCCTAACAAACTTACGGCAAGGTTCACATCAGGTCTGGTACACAGCATGGCATACATAATAGACCCTATGGCCGAGGCATAGGGGATGACACTCATCGTTTCTCTATCTTCTGCCGTGGTCGGGCATTGAGCCGTGCTCAATCTCACACCTTGCAATACAGGCAAGAACCCCTTCTTTGACTGATCCATGTTGAACTTCTTCAATATCTTGTCAAGGTACGTGCTTTGTGAAAGACCAATGAGGCGTCTCGATCTATCTCTATAGATCTGGATGCCTAATATATAAGCAGCTTCTCCAAGGTCCTTCATTGAAAAACACTTATTCAAGTAGGCCTTTATACTTTCCAAGAATTCTATATCATTTCCCATCAATAGTATGTCATCCACATATAATATGAGAAATGCTACAGAGCTCCCACTCACTTTCTTGTAAACACAGGCTTCCCCAGAAATCTGCGTAAACCCAAACGCTTTGATCATCTCATCAAAGCGAATGTTCCAACTCCGATATGCTTGCACCAGCCCATAGATTGAGCGTTGGAGCTTTCATACCTTGTCAGCATTCTTAGGATCGACAAAACCTTCCGGCTGCATCATACACAATTCTGCCTTAAGGAAACCATTAAGGAATGCCGTTTTGATATCCATTTGCCATATCTCATAATCGTAGAATGCGACAATTGCTATTCGGACACACTTTAGCTTCGCTACAGGTGAGAAGGTCCCATCATAGTTAACCCCTTGAACTTGTCAATAACCCTTAGCGACAAGCCGAGCTTTATAGATGGTCACATTGCCATCTGCATCCATCTTCTTCTTAAAGATCCATTTATTTTCTATGGCTCGCCGATCATCGGGCAAGTCTGTCAAAGTCCATACTTTGTTTTCATACATGGATCCTATCTTGGATTTCATGGCTTCAAGCCATTTGTTGGAATCTAGGCCCGCCATCACTTCTTCATAGTTTGAAGGTTCACCATTGCCATCATTTCTAGGGCAGGGTTACCATACCATTCTAGCATGGAACGTGTCCTTGTGGACCTATGAAGTTCAGTAGTAACTTGATCTTAAGTTCCTTGATCATCATCATTAACTTCCTCTCTAGTCAGTGCAGGCACCACAAAAACATTTTCTTGAGCTGTGCTACTTTCCGGTTCAAGAGGCAGTACTTCATCAAGTTCTACTTTCCTCCCACTTACTTCTTTCGAGAGAAACTCTTTCTCTAGAAAGGATCCATTATTGGCAACAAAGATCTTGCCTTCGGATCTGAGGTAGAAGGTATACCCAATAGTTTCCTTAGGGTATCCTATGAAGACGCATTTTTTTGACTTGGGTTCGAGCTTTTCAGGTTGAAGTTTCTTGAAATAAGCATCGCATCCACAAACTTTCAGAAATGACAGCTTAGATTTCTTCCCAAACCATAATTCATATGGTGTCGTCTCAACGGATTTTGATGAAGCCCTATTTAAACCGAATGCGGCAGTCTCTAAAGCATAACCCCAAAATGATAGCGGTAGATCGGTAAGGGACATTGAGGGAGTCCTGGATTAGGGGGTCTCCAGACAGCCGGACTATATCCTTTGGCCGGACTATTGGACTATGAAGATACAAGATTGAAGACTTCGTCTCGTGTCCGGATGGGACTCTACTTGGCGTGAAAGGCAAGCTAGGCAATACGGATACGGATATCTCCTCCTTTGTAACCGACCTTGTGTAACCCTAACCCTCTCCAGTGTCTATATAAACCGAAGAGTTTTAGTCCATAGGACAACAATCACAACATACAATCATACCATAGGCTAGCTTCTAGGGTTTAGCCTCTCTGATCTCGTGGTAGATCTACTCTTATACTACCCATATCATCAATATTAATCAAGCAGGACGTAGGGTTTTACCTCCATCAAGAGGGCCTGAACCTGGGTAAAACATCGTGTCCCCTGCCTCCTATTACCATCCGGCCTAGACGCATAGTTCGGGACCCCCTACCCGAGATCCGCCGGTTTTGACACCGACATTGGTGCTTTCATTGAGAGTTCCTCTGTGTCATCGCTGTTAGGCTTGATGGCTCCTACTATCATCGATAGCGATGCGGTCTAGGGTGAGACTTTTCTCCCCCGACAGATCTTCGTATTCGGCCGCTTTGCACTACGGGCTAATTCGCTTGGCCATCTGGAGCAGATTGAAAGCTACGCCCCTGGCCATCAGGTCAGTTTTGGAAGTTTGAACTACACGGACGACATCCGCGGAGACTTGATCTTCGACGGATTCGAGCCGCAGCCGGACGCGCCGCACTGTCACGATGGGTATGACCTAGCTCTGCCGCCGAACAGTACCCCAGAGGCCGCACCCTCATCAGCTCTGACCCTTGGCTCGGAGCCAACTGCGCCAATCGAGGACGGGTGGTTAGACACCGCCTCAGGGGCTGCAGTCTCAACGGCGATCGAGCCGAACACCAGCCTAACCCTCTGCACAGCCCGTGACTCCAAGGTGCCGGACTCTTTTCCGGACTCCGAACCATCCGCGCCCCTGCCAATCGAATCCGATTGGGCGCCGATCATGGAATTCACCGCCATGGATATCTTTCAGCACTCGCCCTTCAGTGACATTCTGAATTCACTAAGGTCTCTCTCTTTGTCAGGAGAGCCCTGGCCGGACTATGGCCAACAGGATTGGGATGCGGACGACGAAGAAATTCGAGGCCCACCCACCACCCACTTCATAGCCATTGTCGATGATTTAACCGACATGCTCAACTTTGACTCCGAAGACATCAACGGTATGGACGATGATGTAGGAGACGAACATGAACCAGCGCCTATAGGGCACTAGAAAGCCACCTCGTCATATGACATATACATGGTGGATACACCCAACGAAGGCAATGGCGACGAGATAGCGGAGGATGACCCCCCCCCCCCCAGAAGCAACCCAAGCGCCGACGTCAGTGGCGCCGTTCTAAGTCCCGCCAAAGCAAAAGTGGTGATACCGGCACAGGAGATAATAACACTCCGGATAGTGCCGAAGACAACAACAATCCCCTCTGGCAAGATTTAGAGCAGGAGGATGAAGGAGCCAGCTCTCCTGAGAGAGCGGCAGACAGAGAGGAGGAGGATGACAATTATATGCCCCCCTCCGAAGACGAGGCAAGCCTCGGCGACGGTGAATTCGCCGTACCATAGGATCCCGTCGAACAAGAGCGCTTCAAGCGCCATCTTATGGCCACGGCAAATAGCCTGAAGAAAAAGCAGTAGCAGCTTCAAGCTGATCAAGATCTGCTAGCTGACACGTGGACAGAAGGCCTCGCGGCCGAGGAATATAAACTCGAGCGCCCCTCCAAGAATTACCCAAAGTGCAGGTTACTACCCCGACTGGAGGAAGAAGCGTATGATACGGCTGATCGGCCACCTCGTGGCTGCAATAGAGAGGCATTCCAGCCAAAAGCTCAGGCTCCACCCCGACGCCATTCAAATAAAAAGGCATGGGGAGATATGCCAGACCTGCGAGACATATTGGAGGACAAAGCCAAGCATGCAAGATCGATCTACGGATCACGACAGCGCACCACTCTACAAGACGATAAACGTCACGCCAGATACAGTAAAAGCAAATCAGGCTAGGCCGAACACAGCGGGCAAGACCCATTCGAGCTGCGTCGCGATATAGCCCAATACAGAGGCGCCGCACACCCTGTATGCTTTACAGATGAAGTAATGGAACATCAATTCCCAGAAGGTTTCAAACCTGTAAATATTGAATCATACGACGGCACAACAGATCCCGCGGTATGGATTGAGGATTTCCTCCTCCACATCCACATGGCCCGCGGTGATGACTTACACGCCATCAAATACCTCCCACTAAAGCTCAAAGGACCAGCGTGGCATTGGCTTAACAGCTTGCCAGCGGACTCCATTAGCTGTTGGGAAGATCTGGAAGCCGCATTCCTCGACAACTTTCAGGGCACTTATGTACGACCACCAGGCGCCGATGAGTTGGGCCACATAATTCAGCAGCCAAAAGAGTCGGCCAGGTAACTCTGGACTCGGTTCCTTACAAAGAAAAATCAAATCGTCGACTGTCCGGATGCGGAGGCCTTAGCGGCTTTCAAACACAACATCCGAGACGAGTGGCTAGCCCGACACCTTGGTTAGGAAAAGCCGAAATCTATGGCTGCTCTCACGACACTCATGACCCGCTTTTGTGCGGGAGAAGACAGCTGACTGGCTCGCAGTAATAACATATCAAAGAACCATGGTACCTCAGATACCAAGGACGGAAATGGCAGGTCACATCGCAACAAACATAAGCGTCGCATTAACAGCGAAAATTCTAAGGGTACGGTAGTCAATGCCGGATTCAAAGGCTCTAAACCCGGTTAGCGAAAAAGGCCATTCAAACAAAGTACGCCGGGTCCGTCCATCTTGGACCATATACTTGATCGCTTGTGTCAAATACACGGAACCTCAGACAAGCCAGCCAATCACACCAACAGGGATTGTTGGGTGTTCAAGCAGGCGGGCAAGTTAATTGCCGAAAACAAGGACAAGGGGCCGCATAGCGATGACGAGGAGGAGCCCCGGCAACCGCACACCGGAGGGCAAAAGAGGTTTCCCCCGCAAGTGCGGATGGTGAACATGATATACGCGACCCACATCCCCAAGAGGGAGCGGAAGCGCGTGCTCAGGGACGTACATGCATTGGAGCCAGTCGGCCCAAAATTCAACCCTTAGTCCTCCTGTCCGATCACCTATCAGAGGGACCATCCCACTAGTATCCGTCATGGCGGATTTGCCGCACTGGTCCTAGACCCAATCATTGACGGATTCCACCTCACTCGAGTCCTTATGGATGGCGGCAGCAGCTTGAACCTGCTTTATCAGGACACAGTGCGCAAAATGGGTATAGACCCCTCAAGGATCAAACCCACAAAAACGACATTTAAAGGCGTCATTCCAGGTGTGGAGGCCCATTGCACAGGCTCAGTTACACTGGAAGTGGTCTTCGGATCCCCGGATAATTTCCGAAGCGAAGAGTTAATCTTCGATAGAGTCCCATTCCGAAGTGGTTATCACGCGCTGCTCGGGCGAACCGCATTCGCTAGATTCAATGCGGTACCACATTTTGCATACCTCAGGCTCAAGATGGCAGGACCTTGCAGAGTTATTACAGTCAATGGAAACACAGAGCGCTCTCTCCGAATAGAGGAGCACACTACGGCCCTCGCAGCAGAAGCGCAAAGCAGCCTCTCAAGGCAATCAACTAGTTCGGCGCTTCAAAGCCCGGACACCTTCAAGCGCACTCGGGGCAATCGGCAAATAGACCGCCTGGCGCGATCTGAGCTCACGTAGCAATACGGCGGCCACCCCAATCCCAGCCCAACGGTGAAACTCGTGTACATAATTACGCATTAAAAATACCATCGGCACAGGTGGGGAGGGGGGCACAACTGCGGCACGTCCCAAGACGCGGCTTAAACCGCACTAGGGGCTTCCCGTTTGGTTATTTTTATTTTTTTAGGACCTTAATCTCTGGAAACACTGTCCGGCAGCACTATTGCCGAACACATGATGCAGCAACCAAGGAGGCAGACAGCTACGTCATACCACGGAATTCCCAGGTTGATTACAGTAACGAGCGAAATATTCGATTTAGTATCACTCCTCAGCTTTCCCTTGGAAGGGACATAGTCCTACTCTTTGCTTATCGCACTATCTGTATCACTCTGCTTTAACGCAATTTTTTAATAAACAATGCATGACATTATGACTATTATTGCATTCTTGTTATATATATACATATATATATATATATATGTGTGTGTGTGTGTGTGTGTGTGTTCATTAATGACGCCTTGCAACCGTACACCTTGGTACGGCTAATACTGTCGGCGTTCTGGGAACGGGGGTCCCCAAACTTGCCTGCCTGCGGCCTGCGGCGTGGCTCAAGTGGGGGCCCAGCGCGGCCCATCTTCATCAACACGAGGCTCAAGACCCTCGTGAGGCGGACAACATGGCGCATCCTCAAGCACAGCCTCGTCAGGCTGGCTCGCGAGGAGGCAGAGAGTTCAAGGCGGGGTACCTCGCGAGGTGCCCATGACGCAAGCCATGACGACACGAGGCACCAGGCGGGTGCCAGCGCGCGCAGCATCCCTCTTTCCTCTTTGGTGCAAAGGGGGCAAGCGTATCCGCGGAGTACCGAGGCATCAGGCAAAGGTTGCCACTTCGGTGCAACAAGACCAAGGCCAGGAGGACTACGAGACGGAGGTCACCATGGAGCCCAGCGCGGCGTCATCACCAGAGCCTTTGGCAGGCGAAGACTGCTTTTGTCAGGATAGATGTACTCGTTGTCCCCTTCAATTTAGGCTGCCATTGTTGGATCCCTTCCCGCTCGATATTTGGGGAGAGGACTAGGGCCTCTATAAATAGGACTAGCCACCCGCATAGCTGGGGGTTCGGTTCGGTTCAGTTCGGTTCGGTTCGGTTTGGTTCGGTTGGTTCGTTCGGTTCGCAAGTAGAGAGAGAGAGAGAGGGTGACTGAACTCTTCATAGCAGTTCATCACCATAGCCAAGAACAGACCCTTGCGAGGCTGTTCTTCCTTGTATTGTTCATCCACACCAGCCCCAGGAGGCAATCCATCCACCACACACTGGAGTAGGGTATTACACCACATCGGTGGCCCGAACCAGTATAAATCTTGTGTCTTTCGTGCAGCTCTTTTAGTAGTTTAGATCCCATCGAGACGGAGAGGTTGAAGGCGAGATTTCCACGCGCACCCCAGTGTTCGAACCTTAAGGGTCTGCCGAAACCCGAAATCCGACATTTGGCGCGCCAGGTAGGGGTGCGCCGGAATTCATCTTCCACCGCTCCGCTCTCCTCCGACCGTCGCATCCATGTTTGACGCTCGTCGGGCCCGCGCCGAGCGCCGGGCCGCCATCGCTTCTCGCGTCGCCCAGACGGCCCCGGTCGGTGGGCGTCCTCGTCGTTCCCCGTCGCCCGCCGTCAACGCCGCCACCGGCCCGGCGGGGGGCGAGCAGCAGGCATCGTCTCAGCACCCGTCCGTGCGGCAAGACGGCCGCACCGCCAGTCCGTCGCTCGCACCAGCCAGTTCTTCGTCCCGCGCGCTCCGCGCACCCTTGGAGGCTCGGGCTGCGCTCCTCGTGGCAAACGAGCTCCTGCGCTACCGTCCCGTCGACGACGTCTACGAAGAATGGCTCGACCGCGTCACCGAGCTTGTCCGCGCCGCAGGGGGCTCTTCCGCACCGTCCGTCCCTCTGCGCCGCACTCCGCCCCGCGTGGGCAACAAAGCTCCAGAGGTGCACCAGCCGCCTACCCTCCAAGAAGATGCCGTGGCTCCAAGGCGATTGGCCCCTGGGCGGAACCCGCTCTGCCAGGCGCCATCGCAACAAGAGTGAAGCTGCCAAGAAATCCCTTGCCCGCAGGGGGCTGCCAGGGTGCTCCCTGCTCCGGCACGCCACGGCCCTGCTCTAGCTCCGGCACGTCAAGACCCCGCCCTGCTCCTAGCTGCAGCGCGTGGGGACCCTCAAGACCAAGCTCTCCACCAACCGAGGCCTTTCGTGGCCACCGTGGGCTGCCACGCCTACACCACTGAGCTGCGCAGCGTCGCATGGCCTGGCAAGTTCAAGCCTGACCTGCCTCCTCGCTACGACGGCACAACCAATCCCGCAGACTTCCTCCAGCTCTATGAGCTGGGTATCGAGGCTGCCGGCGGGGATGAAAAGGTCATGGCGAACTGGTTCCCCATGGCGCTGAAGGAAGGGGCGCGGACCTGGCTCCTGAATCTGGCTCCAGGCACGATCTCCTCCTGGGACCAGATGCGCGCCTGCTTCATCGCCAACTTCCAAGGTACTCGCAACCGGCCGCCCGCCGTGAGCGACATGCGCCGCATCAAGCAACAACCCGGAGAGACCCTGCAAAAGTACATCCAGCGCTTCAACAGCGCGTGCCTCAAGATCCCCAGGGTGTCAGAGGAGGCCATCATCTCCGCCTTCTCTGACGGCATGCGTGACGTCAAGATGAAGGAGGAGCTGGCGATGCATGAAGACCTCTACACCTCCCTGGAGCTGTTCAACTTGGCGAACAAGTGCGCCAGGGCTGAGGAGGGGCGTCTCTCGCTCCTCGAGCTGCCTGCCGCGGACCCAGAAGAGAAGAAGCCCAAGGCCAAGGGCGTGAAGCGCAAGGGGGCTGCCGTACTCGCGGCAGAACCAGACACCAAGCGGGGCAAGGATCTGCCCGAACCCTCCAGAGGCAGCCGGTACTGTGTGTACCATGACCTCCACACCCACAACACCAACGAATGTCAAGAGCTCCACGCCGTACGAGAAGGAAGGATCAGCCGTCGCCCTGACCGTGCTGACCGGGGCTATGGCCGAGGAGGAGGAAGAAACCCAGGGCGCTGGGAAGACCGCGGCCCGTGCCAGGGGTGGCGCGACCAGCCTCGCGAGGGGCGCTGGCGGGACCTGCCTCGTGAGGGGGACTGGAGAGACCAACCTCGTGAGGACCGCCCTCATGGCAACGCAGGCCTACCTCCACTGCCGCCTCCACCAAGAAGGAACGAAGACCGCCATCAAGACGAGGGGGCTCGGGGCTTCCAGGAGCCGCGCGCGATCGCCTGCATCCTGGGCGGAGCTCAAGCCGCAGCCTCCCAACGCATCTTCAAGCAGTTTGCCCGCGAGGTGAATGCAGCCCTCCCCAAGCTCGAAGCAATGCGCCCCCTCAAGTGGTCGGTGTGCCCCATCACGTTTAGCTCCGCAGACCAGCTCAAGTGCGCGGCCACTGCAGGAGTCCTCCCGATGCTCTGCTCCTCGGTCATCAGTAACGTGCAGGTCACCAAGACCCTCATCGATGGCGGGGCAGGGCTCAACGTCCTGTCCGTGGAAACATTCAACAACCTCCAAGTGCCCTATGATCAGCTCCAGCCGACCAGGCCTTTCTCCGGGATCACCGATGGTTCCACAGTCCTGATCAGGCAGGTCTGCCTCCCTGTCACCTTCGGAGCCCGCAGCAACTACCACACCGAGCTCATCGACTTCGACGTCGCTGACATCCGCCTACCGTACAACGCCATCCTCGGGTACCCAGCGCTGGCCAGGTTCATGGCTGTGACCCACCACGGCTACAACGTCCTCAAGATGCCAGGAAGTGGCGGCGTCATCACGGTGCCCTGTGAAGAGAGAGATGCAGTGTGTTCCCTGGAGCGAGCCTTTCAGGCCGCGTCGCTAGAAGACCCAGATCACGGAAGCAGGAGGCTTCCTGAGACCACCCCCAAGAAGAAGAAGACGTCGTCAAGCTCAGCCCCTCAGGAGGCAGGCCCCTCAGGGCCCGTGCCCCCTCAGGAGGGCCCTCCATCCATCGCATAGGAAAGCGCGCCTGGCGCCCTCCTCAGGCAGGGCTCGGGGGCTCTCACCTGGAGGGCCATCAACCTAGCCAGGGTCGCGAGGGAGGCGCTTGGGCACCATGTGGAGGCGTGCTTCACAGCACGTTTCCCTCAGGAGGGAGCCAGGCGAGGAAGATCAGACCAGCAAGAGTTCGTTGACGAGGCCATTCAAGAGCTACAGGAGACAAGGATCATGAGAGGTTGCTGCCGCTAGCCAGCCGTGGCCCCACATCCAGGCGAGGATGGTGGGCTGCGCATCTGCGTCGACGTACCAGGGCTCAATCAGATCGCCACAACGGAGCGCCTCTGGCCCTCGCAAGTGGGGCGCTGCAGAGGTCCACCCCACAGCTATGTTCGCATGCCTTACGGCCTCCCGAGCATGGATGCGGCGTACCAGCGCCTCATGAGGGGCATCGTGGAGGCTCAGGAAGACAGGCATTCCGCGGCCTTGGCGGAGATGGAGGCAGCTCGCGAGGAGTCAGCAGCGCCTCCGGAGCCTCCCGAGGCCCCGGGGCTGGGGGCTCGTGAGGATCTGCTTCTGCTGCCCGTCAAGTCAGCTGCACCAACGCCACTATGCCGACGACATCCTCAGGTGACATCTTTCAAGTTCCGTTCTCAGCTGGGAGCACGCTCCCAGGGTTGCATCACTCCCAGGCCGCGTGGGTCCGTCCCCGCGGCAAGTATCTGCATTTACCTTTCCATCGTTAGCTTGCCTTGTTGGGGGCGCCCCTCGGGCTGCATCATCCCCAAGCCGTTCGGGCCAGACCCAGCGGTGTGTATCCCCCTAGCGTTTATTTCCAGCTATGCATTGCCTATCACGCTTAACTGCATGGTGCCCGTCTGCGGCATCTTCTCTTCCCATGTCGGCCACTTGCACGTTAAAGGGGGGTGCCTGAGCATCGCGACTCAGGGCTCTTACTGGCTCTCCAACCCTCACCCTCTGGCCTTGTCCACGGCATCGCGACCTGGCATACCAGTGATGGCTGAGACAAGCTTGAGGGCCGGGACCCGAGGACGTAGAGTACCGGCATCTAACCAAATTTTGCAGGGACACATCTCAAGATATGGCCCAGTGCCGGGCGCAACCCGCCCAGAGGTAGGGCCTCGTGAGTCCCGCGCTGGCTCACGGGTGCCCAGATACACCTCACCCAGCTCTACCATGCCGGTCACGTGTCAGGGCAGGGCTGTATACGCCTCGGGGGCTCCTCCCGGAGGGGAGCCCCCTCCCATGTACTAGTGGAAGCACCATGCTCCGCGCTGGCTGACGACACTGCCGAGGAGCGGCTATGCCCGTACACATACGGAAGCGCTATGCTCCACGCCGGTGATAAACAACTGAGGGTGGCCTCCGGGCCGCGTTACCTCAGGGAGCCCAGAGCTCAATGGCTGGCCTCATCGCAACGCATCCCCTCGGGAGCTCCGCGTGAGGGGGCTGGGCACGGGGGCTACGGCTGGGTCACGCCCAGACGTACGTCGCCCCAGCCAGGCCCCTCGGGCCTGCTTCGCCGCGCGTCTCTCCCCGAGTGGAGCCAAGGTATGAAGGCCGTTTGTGCATCAAGGGGGACCCCTGGGCATCGCGACCCAGGGGCCTAACTGGTCCCGTAGCCCCTCACTCCTTAGTTCCGAAAGGCTATGCTGGGTGAGGTACGCGCTGGGCCGGGCTCTGCAGACGTAGAACGGTAGCCACACTTACATCTCGCCTCATCACCCGCTGTTCGCGTGTCAAGGGGGACTCCTGAGCATCGCGACTCAGGAGCCTAACTGGCTCCGTAGCCCCTCACTCCTTAGTTCTGAAAGGCTATGCTGGGTGAGGTACGCGCGGGGTCGGGCTCTGCAGACGTAGAACGGAAAACACGCCTACATCACGCTTCCCTACTTGTTGTTCGAGCGCCAAAGGGGACTCCTGAGCATCGCGACTCAGGAGCCTAACTTGTCACGTGGCCCCTCACTCCTTTGGTCCCATCCTGGTTTCCAGTCGGGGCTGATGCTGGGTGAGGCATGCGCAGGGCCGGGCCCTGCCGGCGTAGAACACAAGCAAGTAGGGAAGAAAAGCATAAAATCCAAGGAACTTAAAAGCAAATATTACAGTCCATAATGTCAATCTCAATGCCAAACGCAAGTTTAAATGCCTCCCCAAGGTGTGATGCATGTGCAGGAACCTAAAGAAGAGTAGGGATGGGACGGAGTCACTCGTCGGCGCTGGTTTCGCCTTGCGGAACGGCAGGGTCGGCAGCGCCTTGCTTCGGCCTGGTGCTGAAGGCTCGGAACTTCTCCAGCAGCACCTCCGCGCGCCCCTTCACGGCTTCGACAGCGGCAGCAGCACCCTCGCCGCTCACCGGTTCCAGCAGGACGTCGAGGTCGGTGTTGGGATCGCGGAGGTAGACATGGGCGAAGACCCGTGTCAGCGCGGCAGAAGACAGGACGTGCGCCTCGGCCTCGGCCGCGGGGCCGATGCCAAGGACATAGTCCCCAAGAGCCTTGACCAGGAAGGGAAGCAGCTTGGCGGGGCCATCCTCATCACCAACTAGCGGGCTGTCCAGGCCGCTCTCGTAAAGCATCTTCAGCGAAGCGCGGGCATCCTTCTCCATGTCCGCAAAGGCCACGCGATCTTCGGCGAGGACCTGAGCCTTGGCCTCCAGCTCGGTCTGCGTCGCCTCCAGCTCTGTCTTCCACACACCTAGACGCTCGCGGTGCTTCTTGAGCTTGGCCTCCGCGTCCTCGAGCGCCGCCTCACGCGCCTTCGCCCCCTTCTCCTGCTCTTGGCGAAGGCGAACCTCCTCTACAAGTTGGCCCCGCAGGCCTTGCAGCTCGTCCTCCAGCGCCTTGCAGCGGTCGCGGGCCTTGACCGCTTCCCCCAGGGCCGCGTCACGAGCAATCTTCGCCTCAAGGACGGCCCGCTTCTCCTCGTCACAGGCCGTCGAGGCCTGAACCAGCGCCGCCCGGATCGAAGCATCAGAGCGAATCCACCCCGAAGCCAGTTCCACACGCCCGGCCACCAGGCGAGGGTCGGCGCCGAGAAGGTCCTGACGCAGCTGGTCCAGTTCAGCAGCAGCATGCTCCAGGACGGAGGAAGAAGACGGAGGAGCCTCGGCGCGCTCCAGGACGACAGGAGAAGTTGAGGGAGCAGTGGCTAGCAAAACGGGAGGAGAAGGTGGCGGCGGCAAGGCTGCCGGATCCCGAGCCAGCATTCGCTGCGTCTCCCCAGCCGTGGCAGTGGTGCCAGACGAGGACACTTCAGGAGTCACCTGGGCCATGGGGGCTGAGCTCGCCCCCGCCAGCATGGCCAGACCTCCTGAGGGCGACCGACCAGGAGAAGCCCGCGCACTGCGATCGCCCCCTTTCACAGGCGGGGGCGCTGCCGTGGATGGAGCCTCAAGAGCCCGCTTTGGTTTCTTTGCCGTGGGCGCCCGCCTACTCAAGAGAAGCAATCATCAAGCCTCGTCGGCAGAATGAGAAACAAGAGCACAAGGATCAAGCGCTTACGGGTCATTGCCGGTGAGCTCGGGCAGCTTTCGGCCTAACTTCAAGCCAAACAGTCGGCTGGAAGGGTCGACCTTGGGAGCAGAAGGCGCGGCAGCGGACTGCCCCGGGGTAGGGCCAGGCCCACGGGGGACCAGCCCGGTCCTGTCCTTCTTCAGGATCAGGGGCGAGCTCCCGCTACCCAGCACATCATCATCATCATCATCATCATCATCATCGCTCGGCGATAGGCGGAGAGTGCGGGGCGAGCGCCGAGGGAGGGGAGCCCTCGACTCTTCGTCAGTCGCCCCGGAGTTGGGCCCCTCTCCCCGCTCCTCTCCATCCTCTTCCTCGCTGGTGTCACCGGAGGGCACGTCCACTAGTCCTTCAGAAGGCACCACAGGCACGAGCCCATCCCCGTTGAAAACGGGCATGGACTTCACCACCTGCTCCCAGTCGCTGCGAAGAAACAAGGGCTCGGGAGCGCCCTCCAACTTTGCCACCGTGCCCCTGACCAGAGATTGAAGAACCGCGTTCACGTCCTCTTCGTCCACAGGCACGGGGCTCAGATGAGGCCTCCATATCGGAGAAGAGTACTGCCGGAGTGGAGCCAGCTGCTGCTCCAAGAACTCCCTCAATAGTGATGCACCAGTCAACTTCGCCGTCGCCATGTTGGCCGGCCTCAAGTCCGCATCCATCTTCTCCAACACCGGCTTCGCGCGGGGATCCACGAGCTCCGCCCGGCACCAGTCACTGGCGCTCACGGCCTGCTCCGTGGGCGGGATCAGCCGAGGGTGGACGCACCTGGCGTCAACCAAGACCCACTTGCTCCGGAAGCCATCAGCCCTCTTCCCGGGACTCGAGATGGTAATGGTGCTGCCATGCGCGACGAAGCTCGCGCATGTGGAAGGAGAACTGCCAGTAGTCCGGAGGTAGAAGTAGTGGCGCAGCAAGGCCACCGAGGGCTGCACCCCTACGTGGGCCTCGCAGTAGTAAGCGAAGATCGCCAGGAGAAGGACAAAGTTGGGGTCGAGATGTATAGCCAGCAAGTTGTAATGGCGAAGGACAGAGAAGAAGAACTCGGAGAAGGGAGGCACCAAGCCCGCTGCAATGGCGCTCACAAAGAAAGGGTAATAGGTGCTCCCTCGACCTTCAGGGGAGGCGGAGCCGACCTTGAACACCTCCGTCCTGACGACGCCCTGCACCGCCACCATCCGACACAGCCGGGCAAAGGTGGCCTTGGACACAGTCGGCGGGTCCAGAGCAGGGGAATACCAAGCTTCGGCCAGAGGCTTGCGAGGCGCCATGGCTTCCTAGGTCGCACAACCGGAGTAGATCTGGAAGTTTGGAGGAAGAAAGGGGAGGCGCAAGAAAGGGGATCTGAGCAGCTACCGTAGAAAGCAAGGGCGAAGTCTAGAAAGATGCCTCTCCCTTGTCAACCCACGCGGTTGCTAAGGCGCCACGTCCAATCAACTGCCACGCGGCGTCCGAGGCCGCAGGCTGTTAGGGCCCGCGGCACTTCGCCCTTGCCCTTCCGCCTCTCGGCACGGCCAAGTCCATGCGCACCTTGGGCCCGGGGGCTACAGTCGGCGTTCTGGGAACGGGGGTCCCCAGACTTGCCTGCCTGCGGCCTACGGCGTGGCTCAAGTGGGGGCCCAGCGCGGCCCATCTTCATCAACACGAGGCTCAAGACCCTCGCGAGGGGCCAAGCCTCGTGAGGCGGACGACACGGCGCATCCTCAGGCACAGTCTCGTCAGGCTGGCTCGCGAGGAGGTGGAGAGTTCAAGGCGGGGTACCTTGCGAGGTACCCATGACGCAAGCCATGACGACATGAGGCACCAGGCAGGTGCCAGCGCGCGCAGCGTCCCTCTTTCCTCTTTGGCGCAAAGGGGGCAAGCGTATCCGCGGAGTACCGAGGCATCAGGCAAAGGTTGCCACTTCGGTGCAACGAGACCAAGGCCAGGAGGACTACGAGACGGAGGTCACCATGGAGCCCAGCGCGGCGTCATCACCAGAGCCTTTGGCAGGCGAAGACTGCTTTTGTCAGGATAGATGTACTTGCTGTCCCCCTTCAAATTAGCCCGCCATTGTTGGATCCCTTCCCACTCGATATTTGGGGAGAGGACCGGGGCCTCTCTAAATAGGACTAGCCACCCGCATAGCTGGGGGTTTGGTTCGGTTCGGTTCGGTTCGGTTGGTTTGTTCGGTTCGCAAGTAGAGAGAGAGAGAGGGTGACTGAACTCTTCATAGCAGTTCATCACCACAGCCAAGAACAGACCCTCGCGAGGCTGTTCTTCCTTGTATTGTTCATCCACACCAGCCCCAGGAGGCAATCCATCCACCACACACTGGAGTAGGGTATTACACCACATCGGTGGCCCGAACCAGTATAAATCTGGTGTCTTTCGTGCAGCTCTTTTAGTAGTTTAGATCCCATCGAGACGGAAAGGTTGAAGGCAAGATTTCCGCATGCACCCCAGTGTTCGAACCTAAAGGGTCTGCCGGAACCCGAAATCCGACAAATACACCAGGGGCTTACGTACCTCACAATACGGTGTGAAAAGTCCGAACAGTTTCACAAGTGCGGCACCCCGAACTTATAGCATTATGTGCATCAGCTCTGAATCATGTCTTTGGTCAAATGTTGGGTTTGCCCGGCTCCTATGTTTTGGTTCCTTACGTTCCGCTCTATCGGCTAAGGTAGCGCTAGAAGAACTACTGCGATTGTGCCCCGGTTCTGCTGGGTTCAGCACCCCAGTAGAGAAAGCTAAAACTGACTGTCGGTGTCAAAACCTGCGGATCTCGGGTAGGGGGTCCCGAACTGTGTGTCTAGGCCGGATGGTAATAGGAGGCAGGGAACACGATGTTTTACCCAGGTTCGGGCCCTCTTGATGGAGGTAAAACCCTATGTCATGCTTTATTAATATTGATGATATGGGTAGTACAAGAGTAGATCTACCACGAGATCGAGGAGGCTAAACCCTAGAAGCTAGCCTATGGTATGATTGTTGTCTATGGAGTTGATGAAGTTGTCCTACGGACTAAAACCCTCCGGTTTATATAGACACCGGATAGGGTTAGGGTTACATAGAGTCGGTTACAATGGTAGGAGATCTTGAATATCCGCATCGCCAAGCTTGCCTTCCACGCCAAGGAAAGTCCCATCCAGACACGGGACGTAGTCTTCAATCTTGTATCTTCATAGTCCAGGAGTCTGGCTGAAGGTATAGTTCGGCTACCCGAACACCCCCTAATCCAGGACTCCCTCAGTAGCCCCTGAACCAGGCTTCAATGACGACGAGTCCGGCGCATAAATTGTCTTCGGCATTGCAAGGCGGGTTCCTCCTCCAAGTCCTTCATAGAAGATTGTTAACACCAAGAGTAGTGTCCGGCTCTGCAAAATAAGTTTCCACATATTGCCATAGAGAGAATAATATTAACACAAATCCAATCTGCTGACGTACTCCGCAGTGCGCCATCACACTACGGCCAAGTCCTGTACTCGAATCGTTTTCACTTTTTCACCTCAGCGTGTTTTGCGAGGCGGTTTCCTTGGCACGTCTTGTCAAAGCAGAGATCGTGTACCCCCCTATTACGGGATTCTCATCAATACGGACATGGGTAACCCAATCGAGCCCGTTAGCATACTTTCTCGATTAAAGGCGAGTCCCAAACGGTTACGGGGAGGGCTCCTGGTATTCAACCTTTTATAAAGAGATCAGGGCCTTTGCTTTTCTCCAACAAGTTCGCCCGTCGCCTCAAGTTCCAACACCCTAGGATCCAGATTCCGGGCGCCTCGAACCTTCGACAATGTCCGGTTCCAACCTTCAAGTCCGATGGATGCCCTCCTCCGTCACGGAGGAGGACGTGCTAAAGTTGAGAGAGGCTAAGTTCCTGATCGGCGAAATTTGGCATAGGTTGCCTGCTGAAGGGCAGGTCATCCCCAGTCCCCAGCCCGGTGAGAGCGTGGTGTTCATGTCTCACTTCCTTCGGGGGTTGGGCTTCCCAATGGATCCCTTTGTGAGGGGACTGTTGTTTTATTACGGGTTGGAATTCCACGACTTAGCTCCGGAGTCCATCCTCCATATCTCCTCGTTTATCGTTGTGTGCGAAGTGTTCCTCCATGTTAACCCTCACTTCGGACTATGGCTCAAGACCTTCAAAGTGGAACCGAAGATGATCGAGGGACGGCACGTAGAGTGTGGAGGCGCTGTTATAAGCAAAAATGTTGATGCTCCGTGGCCCGAGGGCTCTTTTCAAGAGGAGCTAGGCTTGTGGCAACGAGAGTGGTTTTATATCACCGCTGCCTGGAGCACCAAATGGGTGGCGCCTCCTGCCTCTCGCTCGGGTCCCCCACCACGTCTAGCGTCATGGGTCAACAGAGGGTTGGATTGGGGTTTGCCCAAAGACGTGCCCTTGCTATAGGGCCGCATTAAAGATCTCTTGGAAGGAGACCTCAGCCTGGTCAAGGTGACGCAGGTCATGCTGATTCGGCGAATATTGCCCGGCAAACATCGCCCCCTCCGCCTGTGGGAATTTAATCCAGAGGGACCGCGAGCTCTCCAGAACTTCATGGGTGCAACGCCCGTGGAGATGTATAGACTGTTCTTCGGATCACAGGAGATGTGTCCGGATTCGACCGAGGACGCAGGCCTAAGCCGTAATCGCCTGGATACTCAAGTAAGCAACCTTGTGTCTGGACCTTCTATTCGTATAGTTGTCATAAACTTGCCCCTAAAAGAGCCGTCCTTTTGAATAGGAGTGGATAGCAAAGGCAAAGCTGATTAGGTGTCCGGCTCACCTTCCTGAAACCAGGCCGGATCCCGTGCTAGTTAGGATGCTGGAGATAATGCCTTCGGAGGGGGAGGACAAGGAAGTTATGGCCTCCTTGAAGGTGGCTGCTCCGATGGGAGGAACCAACGATTCCTCTCCTAAGGGGAAGAAGAGAGCCGCCTTTGACGACCCGGAAACCATGGCCGCGAAGCGGGGGAGAAAATCCTCGTCAGAGGGTCCGACGCCGGGGAGTTCCTCGGCCGGACTACGCCCTTAAGGGGATCAGCCCTCCAGCGAGCCGTAAGTAGAGAAAGATTTTCCTTTTAAGGAATGAGGGAAATCCTTGATTTATGTCTGAGAAGATTAACCAAACTTTTACCTTGTAGCTCGGACCTCAGCCCTTCTCAGCAGAGCTCGTCTTCGGGGGATCTTCTTCCAGAGATGATGGAGAGCGGGACGCCTCCCCCTGCCGTGCCGCCTAGCGAGGCGGGCGACCCTGAGGTGTCGCCGCGGAGGGTTTCTCCGAATCCGTCAGGGGCGGAAGGTAGATATGTGGCCCCCCGAGGTTCTCCGCGTCCGGCCTTCGAAAGAGGTCATGGGACGAGTCCGGCACCATCTGGTGCTCGGTCAGAGGAGCTGAAGATTCTGCTGGGGCGAGCTTGTATCTCAGAGGAGCACCGTGCACTGATGGGCACGATGATTGGAATGAATTCATCCGCAGAGAGCGGATTGCATGAGGCCGTCAAAAGCTTACTGACGGGTTTCGAGGTACATTAGATAATGTATACTTTTGTCAGTTGCGCGTGAATAAGATGCGCCCTGTGTAGATAGTAGCCCTTGAGACTCTGTGCGTCGTCAAGAAATGACGGCACGCAGAGGATCATAATCCCAGGTATAAGATGTTGCCTTTGAATGTAGGCGGCAGGGTGTCTGGAATCGAGCCGAACTGACGATTTTGCCGAACTAAAGCGGCAACTAGGGGTGGCAGATGCCGACATCACGCTTGTCAATAAGCGGCTGGATGAGGCTCAAGGTATGTAATTCCTTGGGCGACATCGGGTAAGAACAGTTTTATGCCTGTGTCTTACGATGTGTGTGCTTGACGCAGATGGTTCGGCCACCGTGGAAAGTCTTAGGGCAGAACTTGCCCGAGCTAAAGAACAAGCCAGCGAAAGTGATGCGGCCGCCAAGAAAGCCCTTGAAGAGCTGAGAGCCGACCAGGCTGCTCATTGCCGAAGCAAGGAAGAGATGACCGAGATGGCCGAAAAGTTAAAAAGCGCTACAGACCGTTGCAGACTTCTTGAAAAAGAAGACCAGGTGAAACAGACGGACTTAGAGAAGGCCGCTGCCGATGTCAAGGACGCGCGCTCTACAATGAGAGCTGTGAAGGAGGAGCTGCGTCAGGCCGAACAGATTGTGGCTGGAAAGCCCTTTATGCTGCGAAGGAAATTTTGTGATCCGAAGTTTTCTCCGTTGGACCGAATGTGGAGTGTGGAGGATGCCTATCTGGACTTGGCAGCGAGTGCTGCTGATGCAACCGAACACTTTCGAGATCAGAAGGATCACGAAGTGGAAAAGCTTTTCTGGTCGCAGTTTCACAATCCAGAGCATCCACTGGTAGCGGACGATCGTTTGGCTCAATGGGCCGAACTGAATAGGTTGTCCGGACTTGCCACGAAGTACGTCATGGGTTATCTATGGCCGGGGAGATCGGAGCCGAAGAGCTATTTCGGCTTGGTGCAGCAATTCCTTGACGCGGTGCCGCGTATAAATGCAATGAAGAGGTCAGCATGCATTGAGGGCACAAGGATGGCTCTTGCCCGTGTCAAGACATACTGGACGGAGATGGAGACCATCGTTGTTGCGTCCTGAGATTCAGACAAAAGCCGAGTACCCTCCGAGCACTATTTTCAGGAAGTTCTTGAAGGCGCTCGTGTAATAGAGACGTAGTGCTCGAAAGATGCTATGTTATGATAGCATATGTAATTATAAAGTAATATTTTGATAAACTGTAGTGGCCTTTTTTATACTTGTGCGTCAAGTATTGTAAACACCTTCTATGCGGCCGTTTTAAGATATATATATATATATATATATATATGTGTGTGTGTGTGTGTGTGTGTGTGTGTGTGTGTGTGTGTGTGTGTGTGTGTGTGTGTGTGTGTGTATAGAGTCTGAAAGATGGCAGTCGTTGGCTTCAGCCCCCACACACATAGTGCGGGGTTGCTCGCAGAAAACGCATTTTCACACTTAGCCCAACGTCTTGGTCCAACAAAGGAGGTGATAGCGCAGCGGGCCAGGCAACCGGACTATAATGCTTTAACACTTTCACTTAGCCATAGGAGTTTGAAAATGAGACTCTTTAGGTAGCTCCTTGGTGGCAACTGCGCTCCTCCGAATTCGGGGCGCGTATGTGCCTGACCGGGAAGCGGCCCTTCGTTAAAGCGGAGGAATCCAATAGATTCTGATAGGTCATCGAGTGGCTGACCAGTGTCACGCTACATCATGACAGTCAGTTTTCGGCTTTCTCTACTGAGGTGCTCGCCCTGGCCGAACCGGGGGCACAATCACAGTAGTTCTCCTGGTGCTACCTTAGCCGATAGAGCGGAACGTAAGGTAGCCGAACTTAGGAGCTGGGCAACCCAACATTTGACCAAAGACATGATTCGGAGCTGATGCATATAATGACAAAACTTGCGACGCCGAACACTCCTAAGGCGTTCGGTCTTTATGAGTGTGGGCCAAACCACACTCTTCATTAAAAAAAAGAAGCCCCTAGTGTCAGGTATGTGCGAAAATTCTGTCATGGCCACATGCCAAGATGCCAGCCTCCTCCTTGGTTATACCAGGAAAAAAACCAGGGGATGTGTAGCAGCAAGAGATAGTAAAAAATGTTTACGCAGGGTCTTAATCTAAAAAGAATCCTTTAGGACGGGTCCCTACTGCACGTCTGCGCCTGTGTCTCCGTTGTGCCGTATCCTGGACGGGCGGCGCACGATGTTCATCTATAAAAGAGAAGAACTAAGTTGAAAACGGGTCGTGCTAAAAAAGTTTAAAATAAACAAAGTGTAAAGTAAAAAATATAAGATTGAGCTTTATTGTCTCTTATTGTATATGCGTGGAGCCCCTAGTGCGGGGGTATATGGCCACTAAGCCTGCATCAATGATGATTTTTGCACCGAACTCGTCTATCCGCGTTCGTTGTCTTGAATGACCTATTTCAAAGTTTTTTGGCTGGTGAGGCCATTTTGCTGTGGGGCTGTCAAAGCGGCTGCACAGTCCTCCGCTTGGGGAGGCGCACTTTAGTGCTTTCCCTTCAAAGAGATGATGCCTCGTGGACCGGGCATCTTAAGCGTAAGAGATGCATAATGCGGTATTGCGTTAAAGCGAGCGAAAGCTTTGCGTCCCAGTAGTGCTTGATAGCGACTTGAGAACGGGACGATATGGAAGGTCAGCTTTTCGCGGCGGAAGTTATCGGCAGAGCCGAATATGACTTCGAGCCGGAGAAAACCCATACAATGGGTGTCCGGACCAGGTATTACCCCTTGAAAGGAGGTTTTGCTGCAGTGGATTCTTGCTGGGTTTATCCCCATGTGCTGGATTGTATCCTGATATATCAGGTTTAGTCCACTACCGCCGTCCATAAGGACATTTGAAAATTGGAGTCCGCCAATTATTGGATCGAGTATCAAGGCAGTCCAGCCTACATTCTTGATATTTCTAGAATAATCTAGCTGGTCGAAGATGATCGGTTTTGACAACCAGTGGCAGGACCCTTTGGGGATGGGCCGTGTGGTGCGTACTTTTACGGGCGCCGTACGTTTTGTTATGTGAAGTAAGTTCACTGTTTTTACTTCTTGTGGGAAGTTCTTTTGTTTCCTGGTGCTCTGCTTTTGGGGTTCGTCCTCGTCTTCGCTTGGTGTGTCGAGCCCCTTGTGTTCGGCATTGAGTCTGCCGGATTGTTTGAAAACCCAACAGTCTCTGTGGGTATGGTTAGCAGGCTTCCCGGGAGTATTGTGTATCTGACATATCCTATCCAGGATTTTATTTAGGTTGGATGGATCGTCCCTGTTATCCTGGTGGGCGATTTTTCCTCATTTTGTCGTGAGCCTTTGAATCCGGCATTGACTGTCGTGCTCTTCGGACTTTTATCCTTAGTCCGGGGACGGTCCTTGTTGCGTCGCGGTTTTCGTTTCCATCCCTAGTTTCGGATGTACTTGGGTCGCTGGGGCTGCACCTTGCCAACCAGCTGTCCTCCCCTGCACAAAAGTGGGTCATGAGGTATGTTAGTGCAGCCATTGTTCTTGGCTTTTCTTGGCCGAGGTGTCTGGCAAGCCATTCGTCTCGCACGTTATGCCTGAAAGCTGCTAAGGCTTCGGCATCCGGACAGTCGACTATCTGATTCTTTTTAGTGAGGAATCTGTTCCAGAACTGGCGAGCTGATTCTCCGGGTTGTTGAGTTATGTGACTAAGATCGTCTACATCCGGAGGGCGGACATAGGTCCCTTGAAAATTTGCTCGGAAAGCATCCTCGAGCTCTTCCCAACTTCCAATTGTGTTTTCAGGAAGGCTTTTGAGCCAATGCCGAGCTGGCCCTTTAAGCTTAAGGGGTAAATATTTTATGGCGTGGAGATCATTTCCTCTAGCCATGTGTATGTGGAGGATATAATCCTCTATCCAGACTCCAGGGTCTGTTGTTCCATCATATGCCTCTATATTTACGGGTTTGAATCCCTCTGGAAATTCATAGTCCAGGATGTCATCGGTGAAACATAGAGGGTGTGCGGCGCCCCTGTATTTGGGTGTGCCGGATTCTGATGATGGCTTTATTGCATTGCTTGCAAGAGCTTGCTTTCTTAGCCCATAAATGGACCTGACTGGGCCATGGTGCGAATCCTTAAGTGGGTCGCATGCCGATTTAAGTGCGGCGCCGCTTGTCGCTTTATGGGGTCGTCTATCCGACCGTGTGGCTTTCTCATTTTTTTGAATGCGAGGGCTCTAGGGCCTCTTCGTCGAATTCAGGCAGTAGCTTTCTTTTCGGATAGCTTTTAGTGCGGCGACTGTCACCGTATTTATCTGCGGTATTGATTACTTTGCTCCATCTAATCTGGAGTGCATCTTCCGCTGTTTTTAGCTTCCGCTTCTGCTTTTTCAGGCTACGTGCAGTTCCAATGAGCCTCTCATGGAGATTCTTCTGCTCCATGGGTTCATCCGGCATGAGGTCGTCCGGGATGCCGTTTTCGCCGGAGGAGGGATGTTCGGTTTCTCCATCCGCGTTGCCATGTTCGGACGGTTGCTCTAAGGCCTGCTCGTTCTGCTCTATGGCTGGGGTTTTATTGAGGCGGGGCTTGGGTCGGTGTTTACACCGATGCTTTGATTGCTTTTCGGGGGGTCTATCTCCCGTTCCTTCCCCATTTTCCTCGTTGTCGCTTCCTTTAGGGGTATCCACCATGTACACATCATGAGATGAGGTGGCTGTCCAATGCCCTATGGGCGTTGGTTCGTCGATATCTCCTGCATCGTCATTCATGCTGTCGATGTCTCCGGAGTCGAAGTTGAGCACGTCGTTTAAATTGTCGACAGTGGCTACCAAGTGGGTGGTGGGTGGGATTTGAATTTCTTCATCGTCCGTGTCCCATCCTCGCTGACCGTAATCCGGCCAGGGCTTTCCTAATAAAGAGAGAGACTTAAGAGAATTCAGGATGACGCTGAAAGGCGAGTGTTGAAAGATGTCTGCAGCGGTGAACTCCCTTATCGGCACCCGATCGGATTCGATTGGCAGGGGCGTGGGGGGGGGGGGTTCGGAGTCCGGGGAGGAGTCCGGATCCTCGGAGTCATGGATCATGCAGAGTGCGGGGCTAGCGTTCGGCTCGATCGCCTTTAAGATCGCATCCCCCGAGGTGGCGTCCAACCGCTCGTCCTCCATTGGCGCAATAGGCTCCGAGTTAGAGGTCGCGACCGATGCGTGTGCGGCCTCCAGGATACTACCCGGAGGCAGAGCTAGATCATGCCCCTCGAGATAGTGCGGCGCGCTTGGCCGTGGCTCGAACCCATCGAAGATCAAGTCTCCGCGGATGCCGTACATGTAGTTTAAGCTTCCAAACCTGACTTGATGGCCAGGGGCATAGCTCTCGATCTTCTCCAAGTGGCCAAGAGAATTCACCCGCAGAGCGAAGCCGCCGAAGACGGAGATCTGTTCGGGGAGAAAAGTCTCACCCTGGACCGCATCGTTGTTAATGATCAAAGGAGCCATCGGACCTAACGGAAACGACAAAGAGGAACTCTCAATGAAAGCACCAATGTCGGTGTCAAAACCGGCGGATCTCGAGTAGGGGGTCCCGAACTGTGTGTCTAGGCCGGATGGTAACAGGAGGCAGGGAACACGATGTTTTACCCAGGTTCGGGCCCTCTTGATGGAGGTAAAACCCTACGTCCTGCTTGATTAATATTGATGATATGGGTAGTACAAGAGTAGATCTACCATGAGATCGAGGAGGCTAAACCCTAGAAGCTAGCCTATGGTATGATTGTTGTCTATGGAGTTGATGAAGTTGTCCTACGGACTAAAACCCTCCGGTTTATATAGACACCGGATAGGGTTAGGGTTACATAGAGTCGGTTACAATGGTAGGAGATCTTGAATATCCGCATCGCCAAGCTTGCCTTCCACGCCAAGGAAAGTCCCATCCGGACACGGGATGTAGTCTTCAATCTTGTATCTTCATAGTCCAGGAGTCCGGCTGAAGGTATAGTCCGGCTACCCGAACACCCCCTAACCCAGGACTCCTTCACTGACTGTCATGATAAGGCGAGAGACTAGTCGCTGTTCGACGAGGTTTTCGAGTCCCTAAAGACTTATGCCGAGGGGCTGGCCCTGTCCGGCTTAAAGGCGTGTATCGCGCCCGCAATTCGGCCTTCCCAATACTAGGGGCTTCACCGAAATTTAAAATTATAGAATTCTATGGCTAAGTGAGAGTGATAAAGCATTATTAGTCCGGTTGCCTTGTTCGCTGCGCTGAGCACCTCCCTCGAAGGACCCAAACATGGGAACAAGAGTGCTCAGGTTTATCCTGAACACCCCAGCACTCGTGGCATGGGGGGAGAAACCGAGGACTAGCCATCTCTCAGATTGGAAAAACAACCAAAAAGAAGGTAACATTTTAAATTCAAACAAGCATTGCATAGCGCATATGAAACAAGTTTTCATAAATACAGGATAAAACGAGCAAGTCTCACTCAAATATTACATCTTTGGAACAGTCGTCCACTATGAGACGGGCACCCGGTAGAACACCCTCGTAGTACATCTCGGGGTGGCGGTGCTCCTTGCCCTCCGGCGGCCCCTCCTTGACCAGCTTCACGGCGTCTAGCTTGACCCACTGCAATTTCACACGGGTGAAAGCCCGGCGTACACCTTCAATACAGACAGATCGATTGACGACCTCCAGCCTCGGGTAGGCATCCACAAGCCGCCTCACCGGCCGAAGAAGCTGTTCTGAAGGGCGTCGCCAGGCCATAGCCGGACTATAAAGCTCTTCGTGGCCCGATCGGCCGCCTTATGTAGCTCGACCATCTGCTTCAGCTGGTCACTCATTGGCACGGGGTGTTCGGCCTTAGCATACTGAGACCAGAACAGCTTCTCCGTTGAGCTTCCATCCTCGGCCTGGTAAAATTGTGCGGCATCAGACACGCTGCAGGGCAAATCTGCGAATGCTCCTGGAGAGCTCCGGATTCGGGTAAGTAATCGGTAATTTACTTTTACATGCTTGCTTTGCATATAGAAAGCCTTACCCGCCACTATCTTCTTCATCGCGTCGATCTCTTGGAGCATTTTGGGCTTCGGCCTTGGCACTTTTTGCGCTCTCGAGGGCCGCGGCAAGCTCAGACTCACGCGTCTTTGAGTCAAGCTCCAATGCCTCGTGCTTCGCCACGATAGCCTGGAGCTCTTGCTGCACCTCGCCAACCCGAGCCTCGTGCTTCTCTCGCTCGGTGTGCTCCTTGGCCGCTTTATCTTCGGCCTTGGTTATCGCTTGCTTCAGGGTTGCCACCTCGGTCGTGGCCCCTGGCAAACATACAATGATCCTGTCATTTTGCAATCGCGTCCTCTTTTTTATATACATATCTATAGACAGGGTATTACTTACCCTTGTTCTCCTCGAGCTTCCTCTTGGCAAATCCGAGCTCTTTCCTGGACCCCTCGAGGTCCTGCTTCAGTATGGCGACCTCCGCAGTCAGTGCGGCGGACGCCAGCAGCGAAACCTACATATGCATATTGACACACTTATATTAGACTCCTGCGATATTATTTGATCCTCTGTTCGGCTTTTCTTTGTGAACACCGAACAAAGCATCAGGGGCTACTGTCTATGCAGTAATATTTCTACTACATTTTAAAACACTTACCTCAAAGCCTGTTAGAAGGCTGGCACTGGCTTCAGTCAATCCGCTCTTGGCGGACTGAACCTTCTGGATCACCACACTCATGATAGTGCGGTGCTCCTTGTCGATGGAAGCGCTGCGAAGCGCTTCCAGCAGATTGTCCGGCGCCTCTGGATGGACAGAGGTCACCGGCACAGGCGTCTTGCCCCTCTTACAAAGAGGTCACCTGCCCGAGCCCGGAACCGCAGGAGGGTCCGACGCGCTGTTTGGCTGAGGGCCGAACTCGGAGCTCTCAGGGGGCCCATCCCCTCAGCTCCCGGAGTCCGGAAGGTCGCCTTGAGGCGCCTCCAGGACTGTCTCCCCTCAACCCGGTTCCTCTTGAGACAGCACCTCAGCGTCGTCAGCAAGATGAGGGGAGGTCGCGGTCGGGACTGGATCGCTATCCATGTCCGACGAGCCCAGGGAGCCGTCCGATGATACATCGATGCTAGTTTGCGGCGGCCTGCATAATCATCTTCAGCATTAGGGAAAGCAGTGCGACAAAGGAATGCTATGAGTCACTCTGGTATCTGAATACTTACGATCTCCCCAGGTGATTGGCCCTGGGCAACCACTCGTCTTCGTTGGCGGCGGTGGAGCTGTCCGGAAGGAGAGTCCTTCCCTTCTTAGACCCTTCGCCCCCCCAGTTAGGGTGGCCTTCCTTTTCTTATCTCCCCTTGCAGGAGGGGGAGCATCTTCTTCTTCCTCGTCTTCGGGGGAGGAGTGCGCCATAGAGTCATCGGACAGTGAGTCCGATGACGCCTGGCGTCGGGAACTCTTTCGGGTTCCCTTGGCCTTCTTGGTCTTCTCCAGCACCGTATAAGGAGCCGGAGTTAGCAGCTTCGCCAGAAAAGCATCTGCTGGGCCTTCGGGCAAAGGAGCCGGACAATCGATCTGTCCGACCGTCTCCTGCCAGTCCTATCAAAGGTACGGGAGTTTAGATCCCGCATGGAGTCAACCTATAAAAAATAAGTATCCTGCGAGAGGTAGAGCATCTTACCGCTTTGGCTTGGCGCTTTGCGCTGAATCCACGATCCTCAGTAATGGGAGGGGGGACCTCGGCGCTTTTGAACAGCACCCTCCAGGCATCTTCGTGAGTTGTGTCGAAAAGCCTGTTCAGAGTTCGGTGCCGCGCCGGGTCGAACTCCCGTTGTTGGCATGGGAGAATCTGACGGTGGAGCATGACCTGGACCATGTTGATAAGTTTGAGCTTCTTGTTCACCATGTTTTGAATACATGTTTGGATTCCGGTCAGCTCTTCCGAACTACCCCAGGATAGGCCCTTCTCTTTCCAGGAGGTGAGCCGCGTGGGGATGCCAGATCGGAACTCGGGGGCCGCTGCCCATACAGGGTCGCGCGGCTCGGTGATGTAGAACCACCCCGATTGCCACCCCTTTATGGTTTCCACGAAGGAGCCCTCGAGCCATGTTACGTTGGGCATCTTGCCCACCATGGCGCCTCCGCACTCCACCTGGCGGCCACCCACCACCTTCGGCTTGACGTTGAAGGTCTTCAACCATAAGCCGAAGTGGGGCTTGATGCGGAGGAAGGCCTCTCACACGACGATAAACGCCGAGATGTTGAGGATGAAGTTTGGGGCCAGATTGTGGAAATCCAGGCCGTAATAGAACATGAGCCACCGGACGAATGGATGGAGAGGGAATCCCAGTCCGCGGAGGAAACGGGTGAGGAATACTACCCTCTCATGGGGCCTGTGGGTGGGGATGAGCTTCCCCTCATCTGGGAGCTAGTGCGCGATGTCGTCGGGCGGGTATCTGGCTCTCCTCAGTTTCTTGATGTCTCCCTCCGTGACGGAGGAGACCATCCACCTGCCTCCCTCTCCGGACATGGTTGGAGAAGGTTGAGGTGGGAAGTGTGGACTTGGGCGCTAGAGCTCGAATGTGCGAAAATGGATGAGCAAAGGACGAAGAAGGCGTGGATAGGAAGGTGAATCCTTATCCCTTTATATGGGCAAACGAAACTGAGCGTTCCCACTTGCCTGGTAAAACTCGCTTATCCCCCAAGCACCGTAATTGGTGGCACGGTTGGGTTACCCACGCCCGTATTGATGAGATTCCCGTAATAAGGGGACACGATCTCTGCTTTGACAAGACGTGTCGAAAAACTGCCTCGCGTTATGTGCGGGGCTGGTTAAAGGGAACGGTTCGAATAATCACCGGGCCATGACATAATGTCATGCTGCCAAAACAAGCCAGCAAATTAGATCAGCGAAAATATTATTCTCTCTACGGTGGAATGTGGAACTTATTTTGCAGGGTCGGACACTATCCTCGTATTCAAATTCTTCTATGATGTATTCGGAGAAGGAACCCGCCTTGCAATGCCGAAGACAATACTGCGCGCCGGACTCATCGTCATTGACGCTTGGTTCAGGGGCTACTGAGGGAGTCCTGGATTAGGGGGTCTCCAGACAGCCAGACTGTTGGACTATGAAGATACAAGATTGAAGACTTCGTCTCGTCTCCGGATGGCACTCTACTTAGCGTGAAAGGCAAGCTAGGCAATACGGATATGGATATCTCCTCCTTTGTAACCGACCTTGTGTAACCCTAACCCTCTCCGGTGTCTATATAAACCGAAGGGTTTTAGTCCGTAGGATAACAATCACAACATACAATCATACCATAGGCTAGCTTCTAGGGTTTAGCCTCTCTGATCTCGTGGTAGATCTACTCTTGTACTACCCATATCATCAATATTAATCGAGCAGGACGTAGGATTTTACCTCCATCAAGAGGGCCCAAACCTGGGTAAAACATCATGTCCCCTGCCTCCTGTTACCATCCGGCCTAGACGCACAGTTCAGGACCCCCTACCCGAGATCCGCCGGTTTTGACACCGACAGACATCATAGATTGTACCATATCCAATTGAGTGCGATTACGACGTTCGGACACACCATTACACTGAGGTGTTCCAGGCGGCGTGAGTTGTAAAACAATTCCACATTTCCTTAAGTGCGTGCCAAATTCGTGACTCAAATATTCCCCTCCACGATCTGATCGTAAGAACTTTATTTTCCTGTCATGTTGATTCTCAACCTCACTCTGAAATTCCTTGAACTTTTCAAAGGTCTTAGACTTGTGTTTCATTAAGTAGACATACCCATATCTACTTAAGACATCCGTGAGGGTGAGAACATAATGATAACCACCGCAAGCCTCAACGCTTATTGGACCGCACACATCAGTATGTATGATTTCCAATAAGTTGGTTGCTCGCTCCATTGTTTCGGAGAACGGAGTCTTAAGCTTGGTCATTTTGCCCATGAGGCACTGTTCGCACATGTCAAATGATTCATAATCAAGAGACTCCAAAATTCCATCTGCATGGAGTTTCTTCATGTGTTTGACACCAATGTGACCAAGGCGGCAGTGCCACAAGTATGTGGGACTATCATTATCAACCTTACATCTTTTGGCATTCACACTATGAATATATGCAACATCACGTTCGAGATTCAATAAGAATAAACCATTGACCAGTGGAGCATGACCATAGAACATATCTCTCATATAAATAGAACATCCATTATTCTCATATTTAAATGAGTAGCTATCTTGCATTAAACGAGATCCAGATACAATGTTCATGCTCAAAGCTGGCACTAAATAAAAATTATTGAGGTTTAAAACTAACTCCGTAGGTAAATGTAGAGGTAGCGTGCCGACGGCATTCACATCGACCTTGGAACCATTCTCGAGGCGCATCGTCACCTCGTCCTTCACCAGTCTCCGCTTATTCCGTAGCTCTTCTTTTGAGTTACAAATATGAGCAACGGCACCGGTATCAAATACCCAGGAGCTACTATGAGCGCTGGTTAGGTACACATCAATAACATGTATATCACATATACCTTTGGTATTGCCAGCCTTCTTATCCGCTAAATACTTGGGGCAGTTCCGCTTCCAGTGACCGTTTCCCTTGCAATAAAACCACTCAGTCTCAGGCTTGGGTCCATTCTTTGGCTTCTTCCCGGTAGCTTGCTTACCGGGCGCGGCAACTCCCTTGCCGTCCTTATTGAAGTTCTTTTTACCCTTGCCTTTCTTGAACTTAGTTGTTTTATTCACCATCAACACTTGATGTTCCTTTTTGATCTCCACCTCCGCTGATTTCAGCATTGAATATACCTCAGGAATGGTCTTTTCCATCCCCTGCATACTGAAGTTCATCACAAAGCTCTTGTAGCTAGATGGAAGCGCCAGAAGGATTCTGTCAATGACTGCGTCATTCGGGAGATTGACTCCCAGCTGAGACAAGTGGTTGTGCAACCTAGACATTTCGAGTATGTGCTCACTAACAGAACTGTTCTCCTCCATCTTACAACTATAGAACTTGTCAGAGACTTCATATCTCTCGACTCGGGCGTTAGCTTGGAAAACCATTTTCAGCTCTTGGAACATCTCATATGCTCCGTATTGCTCAAAACGCTTTTGGAGCCCTAGTTCTAAGCTATAAAGCATGCCGCACTGAACCAGGGAGTAATCATCACTACGTGACTGACAGGCATTCATAACGTCTTGAGTTGCTGGGAAAATGGGTGCATCACCTAGCGGTGCTTCAAGGACATATGCTTTCTTTGCAGCTATGAGGATGATCCTCAAGTTACGGACCCAGTCCGTGTAGTTGCTACCATCATCTTTCAGCTTGGTTTTCTCTAGGAACGCGTTGAAGTTGAGGGCAACATTAGCGTGGGCCATTTGATCTACAAGACATATTGCAAAGATTTTTAGACTATGTTCATGATAGTTAAGTTCATCTAATCAAATTATTTAATGAACTCCCACTCAGATAGACATCCCTCTAGTCATCCAAGTGATACATGATCTGAGTCAACTAGGCCGTGTCCAGTCATCATGTGAGACAGACTAGTCATCATCGGTGAACATCCTCATGTTGATCGTATCTTCTATACGACTCATGTTCGACCTTTCAGTCTTCCGTGTTCCAAGGCCATGTATGTACATGCTAGGCTCGTCAAGTGAACCTAAGTGTATTGCGTGTGTAAATCTGGCTTACACCCGTTGTATGCGAATGTTAGAACCTATCACACCCAATCACCACGTGTTGCTTCAGAACAACGGACCTCAGCAACGGTGCATAGTTAGGGGGAACACTTTCTTGAAATTATAGCGAGGGGTCATCTTATTTATGATGCCATCGTTCTAAACAAATAAGATGTAAAAACATGATAAACATCACATGCAATCACATAGTGACATGATATGGCCAATATCATTTTGCTCCTTTTGATCTCCATCTTCGGGGCGCCGTGATCATCATGGTCACCGGCATGACACCATGATCATCTCCATCATCATGTCTTCATGAAGTTGTCTTGCCAACTGTTACTTCTACTACTATGGCTAACGGTTAGCAATAAAGTAAAGTAATTACATGGCGTTATCATTGACACGCAGGTCATATAATAAATTAAGACAACTCCTATGGCTCCTGCCGGTTGTCATACTCATCGACATGCAAGTCGTGATTCCTATTACAATAACATGATCAATCTCATACATCACATATATAATTTATCACATCCTTTTGGCCATATCACATCACACGACATATGCTGCAAGAACAAGTTAAACGTCCTCTAATTGTTGTTGCAAGTTTTTACGTGGCTGCTATAGTTTTCTAGCAAGAACGTTTCTTACCTACGCCAAAACCACAACGTGATATGCCAATTTCTATTTACCCTTCATAAGGACCCTTCTCATCGAATCCGATCCGACTAAAGTGGGAGAGACAGACACCCGCTAGCCACCTTATGCAACTAGTGCATGTCAGTCGGTGGAACCTGTCTCACTAAGCGTACATGTAAGGTCGGTCCGGGCTGCTTCACCCAACGATGCCGCAGAATCAAGATAAGACTAGTAACGGCAAGTAAATTGACAAAATCGACGCCCACAACAACTTGTGTTCTACTCGTGCATAGAAACTACGCATAGACCTAGCTCATGATGCCACTGTTGGGGATCGTTGCAGAAATTAAAAAAATTCTACACATCACCAAGATCAATCTATGGAGAGACTAGCAACGAGAGAGAGGGGAGTGTATCTTCATACCCTTGAAGATCACGAAACGAAAGCGTTAATAGAACGCGGATGAAGGAGTCATACTCGCAGCGATTCAGACCGTGGTTGATTCCGATCTAAGCGCCGAACAACGGCACCTCCGCGTTCAACACACGTACAGCCCGGGGACTTCTCCTCCTTGATCCATCAAGGGGGAGGAGAAGTTGGGGAAGAACTCCGGCAGCACGACGGCGTGGTGGTGGAGCTTGCAGTTCTCCGGCAGGGCTTCGCCAAGCTCAACGGAGGAGGAGGGGGTGTTGAAGAGAGGGAGGGCTACGCCTTGGTTGTGGTGATGCTGCCCTCCCTCCACCCCTCTATTTATAGGGCGAAGGGGGAAGTGGGCCAGCCCCTCTAGATGAGATCTAGAGGGGGGGGGGGGGCGGCGGCCAAGGGGAGGGGGCTTGCTCCCCAAGCCAAGGGGGGCACCCCCTTTAGGGTTCCCCCCAAACCCTAGGCGCATTGGCCCTAGGGGGGATGGCTCCCAGCCCACTTAGGGGCTGGTTCCCTTCCACATACAGCCCATAGGGCCCTCCGGGGCAGGTGGACCCTCCCGGTGGACCCCCGGAACCCCTTCGGTGGTCCCGGTACAATAGCGATAAACCCCCGAACACTTCCGGTGACTGTATGATGACTTCCCATATATAAATCTTCACCTCCGGACCATTCCGGAACTCCTCATGATGTCCGGGATCTCATATGAGACTCCGAACAACCGGTAACTACATACTATTTCCCATAACAACTCTAGCGTCACCGAACCTTAAGTGTGTAGACCATGTGGGTTCGGGAATCATGCAGACATGACCGAAGAAATCTCTCCGGCCAATAACCAACAGCGAGATCTGGATACCCATGTTGGTTCCCACATGTTCCACGATGATCTCATCGGATGAACCATGATGTCGTGGATTCAATCAACCCCGTACACAATTCCCTTTGTCTACCGGTATGACACTTGCCCGAGATTCGATTGTCGGTATCCCTATACCTTGTTGAATCTCGTTACTGGCAAGTCTCTTTACTTGTTCCATAACACATCATCCTGTGATCAACTCCTTGGTCACATTGAGCTCATTATGATGATGTCTTACTGAGTGGGCCCAGAGATATGCTACCTCTTGAGCACTGCGTTGGTTTTCCCTTGAAGAGGAAAGGGTGATGCAGCAAAGTAGCGTAAGTATTTCCCTTAGTTTTTGAGAACCAAGGTATCAATCCAGTAGGAGGCCGCGCACGAGTCCCTCGCACCTACACAAGCAAATAAAATCCTCGCAACCAATGCAATAAAGGGGTTGTCAATCCCTTCACGGTCACTTATGAAAGTGAGATCTGATAGATATGATAAGATAATATTTTTGGTATTTTTATGATAAATATGCAAAGTAAAGAAAGAAAAATAAACAGAAAAGGAAATAGCTTGTTGATGGAAGATTAATATGATGGAAAATAGACCCGGGGGCTATAGGTTTCACTAGTGGCTTCTCTCGAGAGCATAAGTATTATGGTGGGTAAACAAATTACTATTGAGCAATTGACAGAATTGATCATAGTTATGAGAATATCTAGGTATGATCATGTATATAGGCATCACATCCGACACAAGTAGACCGACTCCTACCTGCATCTACTACTATTACTCCACACATCGACCGCTATCCAGCATACATCTAGAGTATTAAGTTCAAAAGAACAGAGTAACGCTTTAAGCAAGATGACATGATGTAGAGGGATAAAATCATGCAATATGAAATAAACCCCATCTTGTTATCCTCGATGGCAACAATACAATATGTGCCTTGCTGCCCCTACTGTCACTAGGAAAGGACACCGCAAGATTGAACCCAAAGCTTAGCACTTCTCCCATTGCAAGAAAGATCAATCTAGTAGGCCAAACCAAACTGATAATTCGAAGAGACTTGCAAAGATAACCAATCATACATAAAAGAATTCAGAAATGATTCAAATATTGTTCATAGATAAACTTGTTCATAAACCCACAATTCATCGGTCTCAACAAACACACCGCAAAAGAAGATTACATCGAATAGATCTCCACAAGAGAGGGGGAGAACTTTGTATTGAGATCCAAAAAGAGAGAAGAAGCCATCTAGCTAATAACTATGGACCCGAAGGTCTAAAGTAAACTACTCACACTTCATCGGAGAGGCTATGGTGTTGATGTAGAAGCCCTCCATGGTCGATACCCCCTCCGCCGGAGCTCCGGAAAAGGCCCCAAGATGGGATCTCATGGATACAAAAAGTTACGACGGGGGAATTAGGGTTTTGGCTCCGTATCTGGTAGTTTGGGGGTACATAGGTATATATAGGAGGAAGAAGTACGTCGGTGGAGCAACGTGGGCCCCACTTGGGTGGAGGGCACGCTTGGGGGGTCCGTAGGTGTGCCCCCTACCTCATGCCCTCCTGGTTGCTTTCTTGACGTAGGGTCCAAGTCCTCTGGATCATGTTCATTCCGAAAATCACGTTCCCAAAGGTTTCATTCCTTTTGGACTCCGGTTGATATTCTTTTTCTGCGAAACTCTGAAATAGGCAAAAAACAGCAATTTTGGGCTGGGCCTCCGGTTAATAGGTTAGTCCCAAAAATAATATAAAAGTGTATAATAAAGCCCAATAATGTCCAAAACAGGATATAATATAGCATGGAACAATCAAAAATTATAGATACGTTGGAGACGTATCAAGATACCTCTCTGTCACACGGAGTGACAAATCCCAGTCTCGATTCGTGCCAACTCAACAGACACTTTTGGAGATACCTGTAGTGTGCCTTTAGAGCCACCCAGTTACATTGTGACGTTTGGCACACCCAAAGCATTCATACAGTATCAGGGAGTTGCACAATCTCATGGTCTAAGGAAATGATAATTGACATTAGAAAAGCTTTAGCAGACGAACTACACGATCTTGTGCTATGCTTAGGATTGGGTCTTGTCCATCACATCACTCTCCTAATGATGTGATCTCATTATCAATGACATCCAATGTCCATGGTCAGGAAACAATAACCATCTATTGATCAACGAGCTAGTCAACTAGAGGCTCACTAGGGACATGTTGTGGTCTATGTATTCACACATGTATTACGATTTCCGGATAACACAATTATAGCATGAACAATAGAAAATTATCATGAACAAGGAAATATAATAATAACCTATTTTATTATTTCCTCTAGGGCAAATTTCCAACATTCATACATTTATAGCTCTAGTGCATCCGTTGCATGGCAATCCCTACTCCTTGCATTGACATAAATTGATGGGCATCTCCCTAGCCCATTGATTAGCTGCGTCGATGTGAGACTTTCTCCTTTTTTTTCTCCACATAACCCCGATCATTATATTCTATTCCACCCATAGTGCTATATCCATGGCTCACGCTCATGTATTGAGTGAAAGTTGAAAAAAGTTTGAGATAAGTAAAGTATGAAACAATTGCTTGGCTTGTCATTGGGGTTGTGCATGATGAGAGCATTCTTGTGTGACGAAAATGGAGCATGACCAAACTATATGATTTTGTAGGGATGAACTTTCTTTGGCCATGTTATTTTGAGAAGACATGATTGCTTAGTTAGTATGCTTGAAGTATTATTATTTTTATGTCAATATTAAACTTTTGTATTGAATCTTTCGAACCTGAATATTCATGCCACAATAAAGAAAATTAAATTGAGAATTATGTTAGGTAGCATTCCACATCAAAAATTCTATTTTTATCATTTACCTACTCGAGGACGGGCAGGAATTAAGCTTGGGGATGCTTGATACGTCTCCAATGTATCTATAATTTTTTATTGTTCCATGCTATTACATTATCTATTTTGGATGTTTAATGGGATTTATTATACACTTTTATATTATTTTTGGGACTAACCTACTAACCCAAGGCCCAGTGCAAACTGCTATTTTTTTGCCTTTTCAGTGTTTCGCAGAAAAGGAATATCAAACGGAATCCAAACAGAATAAAACCTTCAGGAGAGTTATTTTTGGAACAAACATGATCCAGAGGACTTGGAGTAGACGTCAGGAAAGGATCGAGGAGGCCACGAGGCAGGGAGGTGCGCCTGCCCCCCTGGGCGCGCCCCCACCCTTGTGGGCCCCTCGCAACTCCACCGACCTACTTTTTCCTCCTATATATATCCATATACCCCAAAAACATCCAGGAGCACCACGAAACCCTATTTCCACCGCCGCAACCTTCTGTACCCAAGAGATCCCATCTTGGGGCCTTTTTCGGAGCTCCACCGGAGGGGGAATCAATCATGGAGGACTTCTACATCAACACCATAGCCTCTCCGATGATGTGTGAGTAGTTTACCACAGACCTTCGGGTCCATAGTTATTAGCTAGATGGATTCTTCTCTCTCTTTGGATCTCAATACAAAGTTCTCCTCGGTCTTCTTGGAGATCTATTCGATGTAATTCTTTTTGCGGTGTGTTTGTCGAGATCCGATGAATTGTGGGTTTATGATCAAGATTATCTATGAACAATAGTTGATTCTTCTCTGAAATCTTTTATGCATGATTTAAATATCTTTGCGAGTCTTTTCGAATTATCAGTTTGGTCTGGCCTACTAGATTGATCTTTCTTGCAACGGGAGAAGTGATTAGCTTTGGGTTCAATCTTGTGGTGTCCTTTCCCAGTGACAGCAGGGGCAGCAAGGCACGTATTGTATTGTTGCCATCGAGGATAAAAAGATGGGGTTTATATGGGTTTATATCATATTGCTTGAGTTTATCCCTCTACATCATGTCATCTTGCCTAATGCGTTACTTTGTTCTTATGAACTTAATACTCTAGATACATGCTGGATAGCGACCGATGTGTGGAGTAATGGTAGTAGATGTAGAATCGTTTTGGTCTACTTGTCACGGACGTGATGCCTATATACATGATCATGCCTAGATATTCTCATAATTATGCACTTCTCTAACAATTGCTCAACAGTAATTTGTTTACCCACCGTAATACTTATGCTATCTTGAGAGAAGCCACTAGTGAAACCTATGGCCCCTGGGTCTATTTTCCATCATATAAGTTTCCAATCTATTTTATTTTGCAATCTTTATTTTCCAATCTATATCATAAAAATACCAAAAATATTTATCTTATTAACTCTATCAGATCTCACTCTCGTAAGTGACCGTGAAGGGATTGACAACCCCTTTATCGCGTTGGTTGCGAGGTTCTTATTTGTTTGTGTAGGTGCGAGGTGACTTGCGTGTAGTCTCCTACTGGATTGATACCTTGGTTCTCAAAAACTGAAGGAAATACTTACTCTACTTTGCTGCATCACCCTTTCCTCTTCAAGGTTAAACCAACGCAGTGCTCAAGAGGTAGCAAGGTACAACCCACCATGGGTGCCAGGAGGCCCAGGCGCGCCCTGGTGGGTTGTGCCCACCTTGGGTGCCCCCGGACCGCCTCTTTGCTCTATAAATACCCCAATATTCCCAAAACCCTAGGGGAGTCGATGAAATATTCATCCAGCCACCGTAGAGTCCAAAACTACCAGATCCAATCTAGACACCATCTCGGATGGGGTTCACCACCTCCATTGGTGCCTCTCCGATGATGTCGGTGTACTAAAGTAGGGGTACCTTAGTATCCCGAACTTGTGCACGGGCAGTCGCAGCATCCTGCGGCAAGGCTTGCCGGGCGACTGCCAAGATCCTCCATGGTTCCTTTGGAGCCATTCAAGAACAAACTATTCGAGCCAAGGCGCAAGGCCCCGGCAAGAGGAGCTTGCCGGGAAGGCCACTCGAAGCACAAAGACCCCGGCAAGAGGAGCTTGCCGGGAAGACCAACCAAGGCATCTCGAGAAGCTTGCGGCGATGCGCTGCGCGTCCCGGCAAGACCCGGTGAGCGACAAGCTCCCGGACGCGACGAGACCCGGTGAGCGACAAGCTCCCGGACGCGACAAGACAACATCCGCGGCAAGGCGCTTGCCGCGGCAAGCTACTACTCCGCAGCCCGCGCTCCAGCTCACCCACCAATGTGTCGCTCTAGGACCGTTCCTGGCGTACGTGGCGGGAGGCTGTGCAGCCAGGGGCATGCGGTGGCAAGCAGGCGCTGACAAGATAGCCATCGTGGCAAATGGTGGCGCCCCTGACGGTCCCTTTCCGCCCCGTCCAGGCGACACAGACAGGCATTTAATGCCTTTGTCCCCTGCCGTCAGGGTTAGGTATGATACAACTGTAGTAAGCGGTGGCGCCAACCACCACCTCTTTTACCTTTTTACCCTCGTCTCTATTGCCACCTGTCGGTGACCCCTTTGACATATAAAAGGAGGCCCATGCGCAACAGGGGGGGCGATCATTCTCACGCTCGGTCTGGCCAGCCATCCAAGTGTACTGTAGCATTCATCGCTCCCGAGCAAGAACACAAATACAAACCAAAGCAGGAGTAGGGTTCTACGCATCCGTGCGGCCCGAACCTGGGTAAACTGATCGCGTCGCTCGTGTGTTCGCCTCGATCTGCTCTTCGTGCACTCTCCGCCCCCCCCTGCCGAACCGAAAGGGGCCTCGGTCCGCCGCGGTCCCATAGGTGTCCGTGGGATCAGTCACCCCCGACATCTTTGGCGCGCCAGGTAGGGGCTCATCGGAGCCTGGCGCGGCGCCTGCGGCGGAGGAGTCGGTGGTCGGAGCAGCGCCTTGCGCTCCTGTGGCCTTCGGGTCGTCAGTACGACCGCCAGACTCCCTGCCCGCCTCCGCGGCGGCAGCCCTGGATCGAGGAGCTGCCGGTGGTTCTTTGGTCGATCAGGATGACGCCAAATCGAGCCACTGGCTAGACACCCTTCGCTCTAGTCTATGGAGCGGAGGCAGTTCTCCCCACGGAACTCGTATACGGGTCGCCTCGAGTGCTCGCTTACGATGAGCTTGAGCAAGAGCAGCTGCGACAAGACGACGCGCTGCTCCTTGAGGAAGACCGTCTTCAGGCTGCTGTGCGAGCCGCTCGCTACCAGCAAGCTTTGCGCCGCTATCATAGCCGCAAAGTTAACGCCAGAAGTTTCAAGGAAGGCGACCTTGTTCTTCGGCGCGTTCAGTCCGCCAAGAATTCCAACAAGTTGACGCCGAAGTGGGAAGGCCCTTACCGGGTGAAACGAGTCACTAGGCCTGGCGCTGTCCGCCTTGAGACCGAAGATGGCATTCCGGTGAGCAACTCCTGGAATATTGAGCATCTTCGTAAGTTTTACCCATAAGGCGCGGTCGTCGGACCCTGTCCGGCAACCACCCTTTTGTACAAGTCTTGCCGCTGTTGCAAGTAATCCTTTGTACAAAGCCGAGCGCAGATCCCGTGCATAAAGATTATGTGCTCAGCACACCTTGTCTATTTCATGCTTTTTAAATTTTGCATGTATTATCTGACATATTATGCAGCACTTACCCCCGGTAAGCAATAACGAGCCATAAGGCTCCATACTGTTATTTCCTCTTCTTTCTTTTTCGCAAGGAAAAGGAGGTCCTCTCGCGCACAAGTTTGCCGGGGGGAGGGAGAAGATACAGTATGGACCAGGCGTCGTTCAAGAAGTTTTCGCCTTGCTGGGAAGCAAATAACAAAAAAGATAAGTTGCCAAAGTCTGAGCAATCAAATTTCCTTTAAATTTTTAAGTTATTTTCCTTGAACGACCGTGCTTTGTATGGAAAACCTGTGCGCGGAGGAACCAGCTCGTAGCTAGTTGCGCCCTTACTGTTGTTTCGAGTCTGCTCAACAACTTAAGTGAGCTGCGACTAGCTTTGCGACAAGGTTTCTTGCCAGCCACGGCACTGCCTGCAGGCTGCTGATGTTCCGCACTCAGTGCTCGCGGCAAAGGTGCCTGCGCTGGCAAGTTCCCTAAAAGCGTAGGGTAAAAACATACAAAGGAAAGAGTCAAGTAAAGGAGATAACATAGCAATTATTACCAAGGATAGACTATATTACAAAATAACTTATTGCAGCTCTAACAAACTGTTTTTCATAACATGATTGACAGTGACAAGGAAAGAAAAAGATGGATGGCCTAGTCTACACGGTCACCTTCGACCCTCCTAATTCCGCACACCCTGTCCACGATAGGTGCGACAAGGGCCTTGAGCTCCTCCAGATCAGCATCTGGCGGCAAACTTCGGAGGACGTTGGTGAGGCGGAGACTCGGGTTGCGGAAGGCCACCTTCATCAGCACCTTCTCGAGAGCTCCCGCGCAAATCTTGCGCGACTCGTCGGCAAGCTGCTTTGGGATCTGCTCCCCGAGTCGCTGGAGCGCCGTCGCCACGCCCTTGAAGAACAGAATCAGCTTGGCACTGGGTTGGTGATTCTCGTCGGAGGAGTACCCGAGATCTACCATCCCCAATTGCGCCAGCTCCCTGTCGACGTCCGCGGCGACGTTCACCAGACCCTCCGTCCAGTGCTCCACATTCTCTGACAAAGTCTTCTGGGCGGCAGCAGCCTTCGCCAGCAGCACCTTGACGGCCTTGACCTCCTCCTTCAGGGCTGTCTCCTGCTCCTTGGCGCCGTCCAGAGATTTGGTCAGGGCCGCCAGCTTCACTTCGAGATCAGCGTTGGAGTTCTTGGCGGCGTCCAGTTCCTTGCCCTTCTCGGCGAAAAGGGCCTGCAGCTCCGAGTAGCTATTGGCGTCCTTCTCTCGCTCGAGCTTGAGCGCGGCAAGCTCGTCGCCGCTCTCCTTGAGGCCCGCCGCCATCTGCACCACCTTCAGCTCCAGCTCAGCCTTGGCGGCCTCGGCAGCTGCGGCGGCGTCTTCGGCCTGCTTGACGGCTCCGCCAACTGCCCGCTCGCGCGCGGCAAGTTCCTCCTCGTGGCTGTCGAGGTGGACCTTCCGCTGCGCCAAGTCACCCTCCCGCGAAGACAACTTCTCCGCGGCAAGGCGTTGGCGCTCTTTCGCGTCGGCCTTCGCGAGGAGGAAGGCCTGCTGCGCCTCGGCAAGATCTTCCCGCTCCTTTGCCAGGGAGCGGTGAGCTTCCTGGTTGGCGCCTCGGAGCTCTTCTGCGCGCTTCTCGATATCAGTGCCAGCCTTCGCGACGAGTGCTTCGTGGGACTCCAGTTTGGCCTGCCAGGCGCGGTAGAGCGCCACTAGCTTCCGCAGCAGGCGCTCCTCTTCAGGTTCGCCGCTGCTGCTGCTTGGCGCATTGACCAGTTTCAGCCCGGCGGAGGCAAGCACCTCTCCATCCAGCATCTCCCCCTCGATCGGCGCCCTGGAGCTTGACGCCCAAGGAAGGTTGATGAAGATGTCCTCGCCGGCCTTCAGGTAGACGCCAGGCTGGGGCTCATCGGAGCCTGGCGCGGTGGCTGCGACGGGGGAGTCGGTAGTCGGAGCAGCGCCTGGCGCTCCTGCGGCCTCCGGGTCGTCAGTACGACCGCCAGACTCCCTGCCCGATTCTGCGGCGGCAGCCCTGGCGGCCTCCTCGCCGGCGCCGGCTGCTTCCTCGGCGGCGACCTCCGTCTCCATCGGCTCTGCAGCAGATGGATCTGACGGCCGGAAGAGGGGAAAATATTCAAGCAAAACTCGAGCCAAATCCAAGAGAAAGATCAAGAAGAAAAAGAGCCAAGGGGAGTTTCAAGCAAGTACATTACCTGTGCCAGGGTCTGCAGCTGCGGTCTCCGTTGCCGGGGGATCGCCGATGCAGTCTCTTGCCGGAGATCCCTCCCTTGCCGGGGGCTCCTCCTTTGCCGGAGCCTCCTCCCTTGCCGGGGGCTCCTCCCTTGCCGGGGGCTCCTCTCTAACCGGAGTCTCCTCCCTCGCCGGAGAGCTCTCCCTTGCCGGAGATCTCTCCCTCGCCGGAGGACTTTCCCTTGGCGCTTCAGGGGCAGCCTCCGGGTTCTCCTGGTGTGGCTGCTCTGCTCCTGCACAAGTCAAACAAACAAGTATCAACACAGCAAGGATCTTCGTGCGCACCCGACAGCGGGAAGTAAGCAAGACACTTACGCTAGGGGCTGCTCTGAAGATCAGCCGCCGGGTCCGGCAAGTTTGTCTCAGGCACGTCCCCTGTTGACGAAGTGGGTTCGTCCTCGATGATGATCACTGGCGCCTTGGCTCTCTTGGCCGCTCTCTGCGCCAGAGTCCTAAAAAGGAACAGATACAGGGAAAGGCAAGTGAGAAACAAGACAAGACAAAAACTGCAGAAGTCAAAGAATTGCAAGTACAATAAGGAGAACTTACTCCTCTTCTTCTTCCTCGTCGGAGCTAAACGCGGAGAAGTCAAAATCCGGCCCGCGTCTGGCGCGGGAAGGTGGAGGAGTAGGCTCCCTTGGTCACTTGGTGGGAGCAGAAGCGGCAGTCCGGGAAGACCCTGCTCCAGTCGAAGCAGCAGCATGGGGTGCTCCCGCGGCAACGGTGCTTGCCGCGGTGGAGCGCGTCGTGCGGCGCGGTGACTGCCGGCCCGCCTGCCACCTCGCTACATTCCCGGCCTTGCGGAGACGCCTTCTTGGTGGAGACGGAGACGCTGCTGGCGGCGTGCTGTCGGAGGACGAAGTGGAGGAGGAATCGATCTCCAAAGAGCCGCTCGCATCATCGGCAGGCTCGCTCGGTTCGGCGTCATGCCCGACAACCTGGCTCGGTTCGGCATCACGCCCGGCAACCTCCTTCTTGCCAGCAAGATCCTTTTTGCCGGCAAGGTCTTCCCGCTCGGCATGGTTTGCCGCCTCTGCCACCGCTGCCTCCTCCAAGGTGAAGCCAAACTCGCCCGCCGCGGCAGCTGCCGCCGCCTCTTCCAACCTGGTGGCGATGTACGCCAACTCTGCCTCGATGGTGTCGCGGGTGAGGCCGTCCTTCTCGTCGGCGCGGATTGGCACTTCCACCAAGTCGTCGAAGAATTGCTGCACAACCTCGTCCTCTGGCTCTTGCCAAGTTGGCACGATTCCGTGCGAATCGCACAATGGCATCATCGCCCTGATGCGGTCGAGCACCGAATTGTTGTACAAAGAGACGACGCCCTGCGGCAACCTGAAGACCTCGGGGTGATCGGAGTCGTACTTGAAGAGCTCCTGCAGTATTCCGTTAAGCTCAAGGACGGTGAAATTGTAGTTGAGGCCTGGGCGCAGCCTCATGACGTCTGTCGCGTTCTTGAACTCCCAAGCAGGCCTCCTCCGTTCCTGCAGGGGAGCGATGCGGCGACGAAGAAAGTCTGCGCCGACGGCCCCTATAGTGAGTCCGGCAAGCCTGAGGCGCTGGATCCTGGTGACGGCAATCTTCAGCCTGCTGTCTTCCGGGGCCAAGTCGCTCCAGTCACTGCCGCGTACTGCTGCTGCTTGGCGCCGGGCGGTGAATGGCTGCGGGCTCTCCTCGACAATCCAACACCAATCCGCTCTCCACTCCTCCCACTTGCCGCGGAACTCCCCCTCCAGATAAGATTCCTTCTTGCCGGACCTTGAGATCCAGGCGATTCCGCCGGATAGAGGCTCTCCTCTCTCTACCCGAGGAATGAAGAAGTGGCGAAAAAGGGCTACGCTAGGGTGGACTCCGACAAAGTTCTCGCAAAGGTGTGCGAAAACGGCCATGGTGAGGACGGCGTTGGGAGTGAAGTCAATGAGGAAGAGATTGTATGTGTTCATGATATCACAGAAGAACTCGGAAAAAGGCGGGCAGAGCCCGCAGTAGAAGAAGACGGCAAAGAAAGGGTACCCGTCCGGAGCCGTCGCGTGAGCAGCGGCCGGGAGCACCTTGGTCCGCGGGTGAGCTCGTGTCTCCGTCGCCCAAAAGAGATAATAGTACTCCCGCAGCTCCTTCGCGTCGAGCTTGGGGGGGGGGGGGGGGGAATGGCTCGCTCCTTCCGCAGCGCAGCGAGCCGCTGCACCTCGGTCGACTTCACAGCCTTCCCCTTGTCACCCTTCGGAGCCATGGCGGAAGCAGTGGAGGAGGTCGACGGCGTGGTGGTGCTGGTGGCAATGCGGGGGGGCAGGGCGCTGCGCTCTATGTGCTTTGGGAAGACGGAGGCGGGGCGGAGTTTTTCAAGATTGGAGCGGAATGGGGGCGAGTGGGCGCACTACCCCTACTTCCCTTTGCTTATAAAGGGGGAGATGGCGGACGCTTCACCTTTCCTAATAAAGAAACCGTCCCCTCTACCACGACGTGACGCATGCACACGGGGTTTAGCCCCGTGCACGCTGCCCACGTCACACACGACGCCGCGTTCGACGCGTGCCGTGCGGAGAGGGCGCGGTGGATGCGGAGTCAGATACGGCGTGACCCAGGCCGCGCGTGCCCGTGCCCTGTTTTGGGCCTGGCCCAACAGCGCTCGGCACCGTGTATGGCCTAGGCCCGGGGGCTCCTGTCGGTGTACTAAAGTAGGGGTACCTTAGTATCCCGAACTTGTGCACGGGCAGTCGCAGCATCCCGCGGCAAGGCTTGCCGGGCGACCACCAAGATCCTCCATGGTTCCTTTGGAGCCATTCAAGAACAAAGTATTCGAGCCAAGGCGCAAGGCCCCGGCAAGAGGAGCTTGCCAGGAAGGCCACTCGAAGCACAAAGACCCCGACAAGAGGAGCTTGCCGGGAAGACCAACCAAGGCATCTCGAGAAGCTTGCGGCGACGCGCTGCGCGTCCCGGCAAGACCCGGTGAGCGACAAGCTCCCGGACGCGACGAGACCCGGTGAGCCACAAGCTCCCGGACGCGACAAGACAACATCCGCGACAAGGCGCTTGCCGCGGCAAGCTACTACTCCGCAGCCCGTGCTCCAGCTCACCCACCAACGTGTCGCTCTAGGACCGTTCCTGGCGTACGTGGCGGGAGGCTGTGCAGCCAGGGGCATGCGTTGGCAAGCAGGCACTGACAAGATAGCCATCGTGGCAAACGGTGGCACCCCTGACGGTCCCTTTCCGCCCCGTCCAGGCAACACAGACAGGCATTTAATGCCTTTGTCCCCTGCCGTCAGGGTTAGGTATGATACAACTGTAGTAAGCGGTGGCGCCAACCACCACCTCTTTTACCTTTTTACCCTCATCTCTGTTGCCACCTGTCGATGACCCCTTTGACATATAAAAGGAGGCCCATGCGCAACAGGGGGGACGATCATTCTCACGCTCGGTCTGGCCAGCCATCCAAGTGTACTGTAGCATTCATCGCTCCTGAGCAAGAACACAAATACAAACCAAAGCAGGAGTAGGGTTTTACGCATCCGTGCAGCCCGAACCTGGGTAAACCGATCGCGTCGCTCGTGCGTTCGCCTTGATCTGCTCTTTGTGCACTCTCCGCCCCCCTGCCGAACCGAAAGGGGCCTCGGTCCACCGTGGTCCCATAGGTGTCCGTGGGATCAGTCACCCCCGACAGATGATGCGTGAGTAATTCTTTGTAGACCTTCGGGTCCATAGTTAATAGCTAGATGGCTTCATCTCTCTCTCTATCTATCTATCTCTATCTCTATCTCTCTCTCTCTCTCTCGATTCTCAATACAATGGTCTCTTGGAGATCCATATAATGTAACTCTTTTGCGGTGTGTTTGTTTGGATCGATGAACTTTGAGTTTATGATGAGATCTTTCTTTTCATATCCATGAAAGTATTTGAGTTTCTTTGATCTCTTTTATGCATGATCTCTTATAGCCTCGTATTTCTTCTCTAATATTTGGGTTTTTTTGGCCAACTTGATCTATTTATCTTGCAATGGTAAGAGGTGCTGTGTAGTGGGTTCGATCTTACGGTGCTTGATCCCAGTGACAGAAGGGGAACCGACACGTATGTATCGTTGCTACTAAGGATAAAATGATGGGGTCTATCTCTATATAGATAGATCTTGTCTACATCATGTCATCGTTCTTATTGCATTACTCTGTTTCTCCATGAACTTTATACACTAGATGCATACAAGATAGCGGTCGATGTGTGGAGTAATAGTAGTAGATGCAGGCAGGAGTCGGTCTACTAATCTTGGCCGTGATGCCTATATAATGATCATTGGCTGGATATCGTCATGAGTATTTGAAGTTCTATCAATTGCCCAACAGTAATTAGTTCACCCACTGCTTTTCTATTTTTCTCGAGAGAAGCAACTAGTGAAGTCTACGACCCCGAGTCTCTTTCTCATATTATTTTCCTTTACAATCTACTTTTATTTGCTTTTATTTTCAGATCTATTAATCTAAAAATACAAAAATACTTTGCTGCACTTTATTTTATTCATGATCTATGTATTCAATATATTACAACCTTTTTTGCGTCACGCACCAATTTCTGGCACATTTACCCGAAAGGGATTGACAACCCCTTTAACACGTCGGGTTGCGAGGATTTGTTATCTATGTGCAGGGGCTATTTACATTGTGTTGCTTGGTTCTCCTATTAGTTCGATAACCTTGGTTTCATATCTGAGGGAAATACCTACCGTTGTTGTGCTGCATCATCCCTTCCTCTTTGGGGAAATACCGACATAGCTTCAAGCGACATCAAAAGGAATTTCTGGCACCATTGTCGGGGAGGATCTTCAACATATACCAGGTTCCTAATCACAAATCTCATCTCCTCGCAATTAACATCATTTTCCATTTGCCTCTCGTTTTACTCTTCCCCACTTCACAAAAAATTGCTGTTTTATTCCCCCTCTTTTTCCGTTCACCGTTTTCTTGCCGGATCTATCTTTGTGTGCAACCTTGTTTGCCGTTATTATCATTATGGATAGTTCTTCCCCTATTGCTTGAACTCCCGAGAATGAGGTTCTCAACTTTAAACAAAGGGAAGGAGAAAATTTAAAATATGCTTGGTATAGGATTTGCAATGCTCATAATAGATCTACCCGTAAGCAATCCACCGTTGTTCTTCTTCGTTGTTTTTATGTTGGCATCACCACTTGGTATAGATTCGTCCTTGATATGATTACCGATGGAAATTTCTTGAGGTGTCCTTCTCTTGATGCCTTTAATGATATGGGAAATTTAGTGGGCTCACCATCCCTCATGATTAATGAAACAACTTTGACTCTTGAGCATGTTATGGAAAGACAAGATGCTATGGAAAAGAAATGCTCACCGAAGATCATATGGGAATTACAGATAAAAAGATACATAAATTTTCCACCAATATGGGGTCAAAAGCGGGAGATATTCTTAAGTTGCTAAGGGAAAAGGGTACCACAATTCATGAAGGAATAGAAGAAAGCCCTTCTCGGATTGATAAATTAGAAGAAAAATTTAGTAATCTAAGCACGACTTTTTCTTCTGCTAAAACTATCGAAAAAACTCCCATTAAAATTGGTAGAGCTTCCAAGAACAAGGGTGTAACCTCTAGTAATAGTAATAAAGAAGATCTTAAGATGCTTGGTATTCATCCGGATTTTGTTGAAGTGATAAAAGATCCTTTATGCAAGAAAGAAATATTTGGATTTATTCCTAGAAGTGCTCTTATTGAAAATATTTATGCTAAATCTTTGAAGGGTTCTAAGTGTTTGATTGAAGAGTTGGACAAAGATGACAAAACTTAGATCCTTGATTTATGCCTAGCTAAGGGCATAAAACTATAGCGCTTGTTGGGAGGCAACCCAATGAATAAAATTTATTTTTGCTTTTTGCTTTCTGTTTTTTAGTGTTAGCACAATTATGCTACTATTATGATTGTGTGTTTTATGTTTTAATTAGTGTTTATTCCAAGTAAAGCCTTTAGGATCTTCTTGGGTGATAGTTGTTTGATCTCGCTAAAAAAATAGAAAATTTTGCGCTCACGAAAATAATTATCTTTTTTACCAGAGAGCGATAAAATACCCATTCCACTTGCAGTATATCAATATACAAATTACTCAGGTCGTCCTAATTTTTCAGATTTTTTTGGAGTTACAGACATATTCCAAATAGTCAGATTGCTACAGACTATTCTGTTTTGACAGATTCTGTTTTGTTTGTGTTGTGTGCTTATTTTGATGGCTCTATGATTTTCTTTGATGAGTTTTTGCCATAGAAAAGTTGAAATACAATAGATATAATACAAGAACAACACTTATAGTGGTGATTTATTATTCTTATACTAGCGGATCTCACGAAGGTTTTGTTGAGTTTTGTGTGATTGAAGTTTTCAAGTTTTGGATTATCTTACGATGGAAGAAGGAACAAGGAGTAGAAGAGCCTAAGCTTGGGGATGCCCTGGCATCCCAAGTTATTATCCAAAAATGAGCAACCAACTAAGCTTGGGGATGCCACTCGGTGGCATCCCCTCTTTCTTCTAGCGACCATCGGTATTTTAGTCGAAACTATATTTTTATTCGTCACATACTGTGTGTTTTGCTTGGAGCGTCTTGTATGATATGAGTATTTGCTTGTTTTATTTTGTGCTTTAAGTCTCGATCCCTTGCTGGACACACCTATTTGAGAGAGCCAAAATTATGTCATGACTTGTTGGAATTGCTCTCTATGCTTCACTTCAATTTTTTATGAGCTATGGACTTGCCCTAGTGCTTCACTTATATCTTTTTGAGCACAGTGTGCTTAGTATTTTTGAAGAAATGCTCTCTTGCTTCACTTAGATTTATTTGAGAATTAGTAAAATTTTCAAGAAATTCTCTCTTGCTTCAATTAAATTAATTTGAGAGAAAGAAATATTATGCTCACGATCTTCACTTATATTTGTTTGAGCATGTCAAAAGCAACATATGAAAATTATTCCCAAAGTGATAGTTATCCAAGAAGAATATAATAAAAACTTTCATGAAGATCATTGGACAAAATAAACTTGATTCTTAGTAATAGTTTTGAGATATGATGATGTGATATGTGACTCATCTTGATGAGTAATTATGATTTAGTAAGAATATTGGTGTTAAGGTTTGTGATTCCCTCTGCAAGCACGAAAGTCAATAGTTATGCAATGAAATTATATTCTACTTATGGTGCATTATTCGGTGTTAGTTATTGTAAGTGCATCTAGTGCCCCTTGGTGATTTTGGTGTATTGAAGACTTATAGGTTAAGGGACTGATGCATTTGTGAGTGTACACAGGTCTATAAGTCTATAAGGAGTTTGGTATTTACAGAGAAAGTCGACCCCTAAAAATTAAGTTTTTACTGAAGACTTTGGATTTCTAAAGACTTTGAAAGTGAAGAAATTGGTGTGATCCTCAAGACATGGTATTCATTCGAGGAACATGAAGCATGAAGACTTTTGTTTTCGTAGTTTCATTTTCTCTTTCTTGAGTCATAGGAAACACTGTACTGTTAAAGGGGGTCGAGGAAATACTAAGGAAAAATTTCCAAGTGATGCTCAACTCAAAATCCTACACCTACCAATCCCTTCGAGTGAAGCCACTGGAAATCTCATACAGTTCAGTCAAATTTCTTCAGTGACATAGACGAAGCTCTTCTGGTCCCTGAGGAATTTGTTCTGACTGAGGAGTTAGGAATTCGCAAGTGCGAATTGCCTACAAGTGAGGAACATGATAGCCCTGAGGAATTTGATAGTTAAATTTCCGATTGTTGATGTGCTACGCACCAGCTGTCCCAAAATATCTTCCCACCTAACGGGCATATCATTGAAGGGCATTTATGTCTTATCATGTCGGGCTGCTCCCTAGGCTATAAATAGCTGCCCCCTACAACCACTAGCTGGTTGGCTGCTCCGAGAGAAACTGGCACTTGTCATTTGAGGGCATCCCATCCTCGGAGGACTTTGAGCGAAAATCATCAAGTGAGGAAAACCCAAACCCAAACACCTACAAACACAAAGTGATTGAGCATCACTGAAGAGATTGATCCTGCGTGGATCTGACGCTTGTTACCTTTTGAAGACTGTTCATCTTCCAGACGGTTAGGCGTCATGGTCTAGAGCATCCAAGGGGAAATTGTGGATTGCCGAGTGACCGAGTTTGTGAAGGTTTGGAAGTCACCTGAAGACATACCACGAGTGATTGGGCGAGGTTCATGTGACCTTAGCTCAAGGGGAATACGGTGAGGACTAAGTGTCCTGAGCTACGTGTTCAGGACTGGGTGTCCGGGACTATGTGTCCTCAGGTTTAAATACCTAGCCGCCCTAACCAGACGTACAACTATCACAGCAGTTGGAACTGGTCTACCAAATCATTGTCTTCACCGAGCTAATTGGTTCCATTTCGTCATTTCTATGTTGTGTGCTTGTGCATATCTGTTTGAAGACATTAACTGAAGACTTTCTCTATTTCCTCAGCTCAATTTCTTTAGTCTGTTTGTCTTCATTCTGTTTATCATGTGTTTACACTTTTTGTACTCTATGCTTGTTGTCATTTCATCGTGAAGACCCTGCTCATGCTCTGTTATGTTTACTTCTGAGTACTTATTCCGCTGCAAGTAGTTCTTCTCTTAGGAATTTCCTCACCCTAAAATTCCTCAGTGAAGAATTCATAAAAATCGCCTATTCACCCCCCCCCTCTAGTCGACTTAACGCACTTTCAATTGGTACCAGAGCAAGGTACTCCCTTGTTCTATGTGATTTTGGTTTAACTACCTGGAGTTTTAGTTATGTCGACCGCGGGTATGATCAAGGTTTCTGTTGGGTGTCCTACCTTCGATGGGACGGACTACCCTTAGTGGAAGAATAAGATGCGCATGCATCTTGAGGAAATTGACAACGATCTCTGGTACATTGTGGAAAATGGCATATCCTCTGTCACTCCTACCATCAACGCTGCTGATGTGAAGAGATTCAAGAAACTCGACTCTCAAGCGAAGAACATCATATGTGGCCATTTGAGCAAATGGCAGTATGGCAGAGTGAGTGCTTTGGAAACAACAAAGGTTATCTAGGACAGGTTGTCCAAGGTCAATGAAGGTGTCTCAACACAGCGTAACTCTCGAGTTGACGTTCTTCGCAATCTCTTCAACCGCTTCAAAAGACTCGACAATGAAAATGTTCAGCAAACCTTCGATCGCCTCACTGACATCTCAAATGAGCTTCAAGCACTTGGTGCCACTGACATCACCGACCATGAGGTGGTGAAGAAATTGCTAAGATCACTTGATTCCTCATTTGATACTTTGGCATTGATGATACAAGAACGTGGAGACTATAAGGCACTTGATCCCTCTGATATCCTCAAGAGACTAAACACTCATGTGTTCCAGCTTGCTGAGAAGAGAGATCTCTATGGACCTAGTTATAGCAGATCACGAGCTCTGAAGGCCAAGGCGGTGTCTAAATCTAAAGGTGAAGATTATGGTAGCAGCCTTGGTGACTGAGGGAGTACTGGATTAGGGGGTCTCCGGACAACCAGACTATATCCTTTGGCCGGACTGTTAGACTATGAAGATACAAGATTAAAGACTTCGTCTCGTGTCCGGATGGGACTCTACTTAGCGTGGAAGGCAAGCTAGGAAAATATGGATATGGATATCTCCTCCTTTGTAACCGACCTTGTGTAACCCTAACCCTCTCCGGTGTCTATATAAACCAAAGGGTTTTAGTCCATAGGACAACAATCACAACATACAATCATACCGTAGGCTAGGTTCTAGGGTTTAGCCTCTCTGATCTCGTGGTAGATCTACTCTTGTACTACCCATATCATCAATATCAATCAAGCAGGACGTAGGGTTTTACCTCCATCAAGAGGGCCCGAACCTGGGAAAAACATTGTGTCCCCTGCCTCCTGTTACCATCCGGCCTACACGCACAGTTCGGGACCCCCTACCCGAGATCCGCCGGTTTTGACACCGACATTGGTGCTTTCATTGAGAGTTCCTCTGTGTCATCGCCGTTAGGCTTGATGGCTCCTACTATCATCGATAGCGATGCGGTCCAGGGTGAGACTTTTCTCCCCGGACAGATCTTCATATTCAGCGGCTTTGCACTGCGGGCTAATTCGCTTGGCCATCTGGAGCATATTGAAAGCTACGCCCCTGGCCATCAGGTCAGATTTGGAAGTTTGAACTACACGGCCGACATCCGCGGAGACTTGATCTTCAACGGATTCGAGCCACAGCCGGGCGCGCCGCACTGTCACGATGGGTATGACCTAGCTCTGCCGTCGAACAGTACCCGAGAGGCCGCACCCGCCGCAGCACCGACCCTTAGCTCGGAGCCAAGTGCGCCAATCGAGGACGGGTGGTTAGACACTGCCTCAGGGGCTGCAGTCTCAACGGTGATCGAGCCGAACACCAGCCTAATCCTCTGCGCAGCCCGTGACCCCAAGGTGTCGGACTCTTTTCCGGACTCCGAACCATCCGCGCCCCTGCCAATCAAATTCGATTGGGCGCCGATCATGGAATTCACCACCACGGATATCTTTCAGCACTCGCCCTTCGGCGACATTCAAGGTCTCTCTCTTTGTCAGGAGAGCCCTGGCCGGACTATGGCCAACAGGATTGGGATGTGTACGACGAAGAAATTTGACGCCCACCCACCACCCACTTCGTAGCCACTGTCGATGATTTAACCGGCATGCTCGACTTCGACTCTGAAGACATCGACGATATGGAGGACGATGTAGGAGACGAACATGAACCAGCGCCTATAGGGCACTGGAAAGCCACCTCGTCATATGACATATACATGGTGGATACACCCAACGAAGGCAATGGCGACGAGATAGCGGAGGATGACCCCTCCAAGAAGCAACCCAAGCGCCGACGTCAGCGGCGCCGCTCTAAGTCCTGCCAAAGCAAAAGTGGTGATACCGGCACAGGAGATAATAACACTCTGGATAGTGCCGAAGACAGCAACAATACCCTCCAGCACGATTTAGAGCAGGGGGATGAAGGAGCCAGCTCTCCTGAGAGAGCGGCAGACGGAGAGGAGGAGGATGACAATTACATGCCCCCCTCCGAAGACGAGGCAAGCCTCGGCGATGGTGAATTTGCCGTACCATAGGATCCCGTCAAACAAGAGTGCTTCAAGCGCCGGCTTATGTCCACGACAAATAGCCTGAAGAAAAAGCAGCAGCAGCTTCAAGCTGATTAAGATCTGCTAGCTGATAGATGGAATGAAGTCCCCGTAGCCGAGGAATATAAACTCGAGCGCCCCTCCAAGAATTACCCAAAGTGCAGGTTACTACCCCGACTGGAGGAAGAAGCGTATGATACGGCTGATCGGCCACCTCGTGGCTGCGATAGAGAGGCATTCCAGCCAAAACCTCAGCCTACTCCCCGATGCCATTCAAATAAAAAGGCATGGGGAGATACGCCAGACCTGCTAGACATATTGGAGGACAAAGCAAAGCATGCAAGATTGATCTACGGATCACGACGGTGCACCACTCTGCGAGACGATAAACATCACGCCGGATACAGTAAGAGAAAATCAGGCCGGGCCGAACACAGCGGGCAAGACCCATTCGAGCTGCGTCGCGATATAGCCCAATACAGAAGCGCCGCACACCCCTTATGCTTCACAGGTGAAGTAATGGAAAATCAATTCCCAGAAGGTTTCAAACCTGTAAATATTGAATCATACGATGGTACAACAGATCCCGCAGTATGGATTGAGGATTTCCTCCTCCACATCCACATGGCCCGTGGTGATGACTTACACGCTATCAAATACCTCCCACTAAAGCTCAAAGGACCAGCGCGGCATTGGCTTAACAGCTTGCCAGCGAACTCCATTAGCTGTTGGGAAGATCTGGAAGCCGCATTCCTCGACAACTTTCAGGGCACTTATGTGCGACTACCAGACGCCGATGACTTGAGCCACATAATTCAGCAGCCAAAAGAGTCGGCCAGGCAATTCTGGACTCGGTTCCTTACAAAGAAAAATCAAATCGTCGACTGTCCGGATGCAGAGGCCTTAGCGGCTTTCAAACACAACATCCGAGACGAGTGGCTAGCCCGGCACCTTGGTCAGGAAAATCCGAAATCTATGGCAGCTCTCACGACGCTCATGACCCGCTTTTGTGCGGGAGAAGACAGCTGGCTGGCTCGCAGTAATAACATATCAAAGAACCATGGTACCTCAGATACCAAGGATGGCAATAGCAGGTCACATCGCAACAAACATAAGCGCCGCATTAACAGCGAGAATACTGAGGATACGGTAGTCAATGCTGGATTCAAAGGCTCTAAACCCGGTTAGCGGAAAAAGCCTTTCAAACAAAGTACACCGGGTTCGTCCAGCTTGGACCGTATACTCGATCGCTCGTGTCAAATACACGGCACCCCAGACAAGCCAGCCAATCACACCAATAGGGATTGTTGGGTGTTCAAGCAGGCCGGCAAGTTAATTGCCGAAAACAAGGACAAGGGGCCGCATAGCGATGACGAGGAGGAGCCCCGGCAGCCGCACACCGAAGGGCGGAAGAGGTTTCCCCCACAAGTGCGGACGGTGAACATGATATACGTGACCCACATCCCCAAGAGGGAGCGGAAGCGTGCGCTCAGGGACATATATGCGTTGGAGCAAGTCGCCCCAAAGTTCAACCCTTGGTCCTCCTGTCCGATCACCTTCGATCGCAGGGACCACTCCACTAGTATCCGTCATGGCAGATTTGCCGCACTGGTCCTAGACCCAATCATTGACGGATTCCATCTCCCTCGAGTCCTTATGGATGCCGGCAACAGCCTGAACCTGCTTTATCAGGACACAGTGCACAAAATGGGTATAGACCCCTCAAGGATCAAACCCACAAAAACGACCTTTAAAGGCGTCATTCCAGGTGTGGAGGCCCATTACACAGGCTCAATTACACTGGAAGTGGTCTTCGGATCCCCGGATAACTTCCGAAGCGAAGAGTTAATCTTTGATATAGTCCCATTCCGCAGTGGTTATCACGCGCTGCTCGCGCGAACCGCATTTGCTAGATTCAATGCGGTACCGCATTATGCATACCTCAAGCTCAAGATTCCAGGACCTTGCGGAGTTATTATAGTAAATGGAAACACAGAGCGCTCCCTTCGAACAGAAGAGCACACCGCGGCCCTCGTAGTAGAAGCACAAAGCAGCCTCTCAAGGCAATCAACCAGTTCGGTGCTTCAAAGCCCGGACACCTTCAAGCGCGCTCGGAGCAATCGGCAAAGAGACCACCTGGTGCGATCTGAGCTCGCGTAGCAATACGGCGGCCACCCCAATCCCAGCCCAACGGCGAAACTCGTGCCGCGCATACATAATTACACATTAAAAATACCATCGGCACAGGTGGGGAGGGGGCACAACTGCGGCACGCCCCAAGACACGGCTTAAACCGCACTAGGGGCTTCCCGTTTTGTTATTTTTTCTTTTTTTCAGGACCTTAATCTCTGGAACACTGTCCGGCAGCACTATTGCCGAACACATGATGCAGCAACCAAGGAGGCAGACATCTACGTCATACCACGAAATTCCCCAGGTTGATTACAGTAACGAGCGAAATATTCGATTTCACATCATTCCTCAGCTTGCCCTTGGAAGGGACATAGTCCTACTCTTTGCTTATCGCACTATCTGTATCACTCTGCTTTAACGCAATTTTTTAATAAACAATGCATGACATTACGACTATTATTGCATTCTTGTTATATATATATATATATATATATGTGTGTGTTCATTAATGACGCCTTGCAACCGTACACCTTGGTATGGCTAATACACCAGGGGCTTACGTACCTCACAATACGGTGTGACAAGTCCGAACACTTTCACAAGTGCGGCACCACGAACTTATAGCATTATATGCATTAGCTCTGAATCATGTCTTTTGTCAAATGTTGGGTTTGCCCGGCTCCTATGTTTTGGTAGCTTACGTTCTGCTCTATCGGCTAAGGTAGCGCTACGAGAACTACTGCGATTCTGCCCCGGTTCTGCTGGGTTCAGCACCTCGGTAGAGAAAGCTAAAACTGACTATCATGATAAGGCGAGAGACTGGTCGCTGTTCGGCGAGGTTTTCGAGTCCCTAAAGACTTATGCCGCTTAGAGCGAGGGGCCGGCCCTGTCCGGCTTGAAGGCGTGTATCGCGCCCCAAATTCGGCCTTCCGAATACCAGGGGCTTCGCCGAAATTTAAAATTATAGGATTCTATGGCTAAGTGAGAGTGATAAAGCATTATTAGTCCGGTTGCCTTGTTCGCTGTGTTGAGCACCTCCCTAGAAGGACCCAAACATGGGAACAAAAGTGCTCAGGTTTATCCCAAACACCCCAGCACTCATGGCATGGGGGCAGAAGCCGAGGACTAGCCATCTCTCAGATTGGATAAACAGCCAAACAGAAGGTAATATTTTAAATTCAAACAAGCGTTGCATAGCACATATGAAACAAGTTTTCATAAATACACGATAAAACGAGCAAGTCTCATTCAAATATTACATCTTTTGAACACTCATCCGCGATGAGACGGGCACCCGACAGAACACCCTCGTAGTACATCTCAGGGTGGCGCTGCTCCTTGACCTCCGGCGGCCCCTCCTTGATTAGCTTCACGGCATCTAGCTTGACCCACTGCAATTTCACACGGGCGAAAGCCCGGCGTGCACCTTCGATGCAGACAGATCGCTTGACGACCTCCAGCCGCGGGCAGGCATCCACAAGCCGCCTCACCAGGCCGAAGAAGCTGTTCGGAAGGGCGTCGCCAGGCCACAGCCGGACTATAAAGCTCTTCATGGCCCGATTGGCCACCTTATGTAGCTCGACCATCTGCTTCAGCTGGTCGCTCATTGGCACCAGGTGTTCGGCCTCAGCAAACTGAGACCAGAACAGCTTCTCTGTTGAGCTTCCATCCTCGGCCTGGTAAAATTGTGCGGCATCGGACATGCTGTGGGGCAAATCTATGAATGCTCCTGGAGAGCTCCGGATTGGGGTAAGTAATTGGTAATTTACTTTTACATGCTTGCTTTGCATATAGAAAGCCTTACCCGACACTATCTTCTTCATCGCGTCGATCTCTTGGAGAACCTTTTGGGCTTCGACCTTGGCACTTTTTGCGCTCTCGAGGGCCGCGGCAAGCTCAGCCTCCCGCGTCTTTGAGTCAAGCTCCAATGCCTCATGCTTTGCCACGAGAGCTTGGAGCTCTTGCTGCACCTCGCCAACCCGAGCCACGTGCTTCTCTCGCTCGGTGCACTCCTTGGTCGCTTTATCTTCGGCCTTGGTTTACGCTTGCTTCAGGGTCGCCACCTCGGTCGTGGCCCCTGGAAAATATACGTTGATCCTGTCATTTTGCAATCGCGTCTTCTTTTATATATACATATCTATAGACAGGGTATTAGTTACCCTTGTTCTCCTCGAGCAGCCTCTTGGCAAGGCCGAGCTCTTTCCTGGACCCCTCGAGGTCCTGCTTCAGTACGGCGACCTCCGCAGTCAGTGCGGCGGACGCCAACAGCGAAGCCTGCACATGCATATTGACATACTTGTATTAGACTCCTGTGATATTATTTGATCCTCTGTTCGGCTTTTCTTTGTGAACACCGAACAAAGCATCAGGGGCTACTGTCTATGCGGTAATATTTCTACTACATTTTAAAACACTTACCTCAAAGCCTGTTAGAAGGCTCGCACAGGCTTCAGTCCATCCGCTCTTGGCGGACTAAACCTTCTGGATCACCGCACTCATGATAGTGCGGTGCACCTCGTCGATGGAAGTGCTGCGAAGCGCTTCCAGCAGATTGTCCGGCGCCTCTGGATGGACAGAGGTCACCGGCACAGGAGTCTTGCCCCTCTTAGAAGGAGGCCGCCTGCCCGAGCCCGGAACCGCTGGAGGGTCCGGTGCGTTGTTCGGCTGAGGGCCGACCTCGGAGCTCTCAGGGGCCCCGTCCCCTTGGCTCCCAGAGTTCGGAAGGTCGCCTTGAGGCGCCTCTGGGACTATCTCCCCTCGACCCGGTGCCTCTTGAGACAGCACCTCAGCGTCATCAGCAAGATGAGGGGAGGTGGCGGTCGGGACTGGATCGCTATCCATGTCCGACGAGCCCAGGGAGCCGTCCGATGATACATCGATGCTGGTTTGCGGCAGCCTGCATAATAATGTTCGGCGTTAGGGAAAGCAGTGTGACAAAGGAATGCTACAAGTTACTCTGGTATCCGAATACTTACGATCTTCCCAGGGGCTTGGCCCTAGGCAACCACTCGTCTTCGTCTTCGTCGGCGGCGGTGGAGCTGCCCGGAAGGAGAGTCCTTCCCTTCTTGGACCCTTCGGCCCCCCCAGTTAGGGCAGCCTTCCTTTTCTTATCTCCCCTTGCAGGAGGGGGAGCATCTTCTTCTTCTTCCTTGTCTTGGGGGGAGGAGTGCACCACAGAGTCATCGGACGGTGAGTCCGACGACGCCTGGCGTCGGGAACTCTTTCGGGTTCCCTTGGCCTTCTTGGTCTTCTCCGGCACCGTATAAGGAGCCGGAGTCAGCATCTTCGCTAGAAGAGTGTTTGCTGGGCCTTCGGGCAAAGGAGCCGCACAATCGATCTGTCCGGCCGTCTCCTGCCAGTCCTGTCAAAGGTACGGGAGTTTAGATCCCGCATGGAGTAAACCTATAAAAAATAAGTATCCTGCGAGAGGTAAAGTAGCTTACCGCTTTGCCTTGGCGGTTCGCGCTGAATCCTCGATCCTCATTAATTGGAGGGGGGACCTCGGCGCTTTTGAATAGCACCCTCCAGGCATCTTCGTGAGTTGTGTCGAAAAGCCTGTTCAGAGTTCGGTGCCGCGCCGGGTCGAACTCCCACAAGTTGAACTCCCGTTGTTGGCACGGGAGAATCCGGCGGTGGAGCATGACCTGGACCACGTTGACAAGTTTGAACTTCTTGTTCACCATGTTTTGAATACATGTTTGGAGTCCGGTCAGCTCTTCCGAACTACCCCAGGACAGGCCCTTCTCTTTCCAGGAGGTGAGCCGCGTGGGGATGCCAGATCGGAACTCGGGGGCCGCTGCCCATACAGGGTCGCGCGGCTCGGTGATGTAGAACCACCCCAATTGCCACCCCTTTATGGTTTCCACAAAGGAGCCCTCGAGCCATGTTACGTTGGGCATCTTTCCCACCATGGCGCCTCCGCACTCCGCCTGGCGGCCGCCCACCACCTTCGGCTTGACGTTGAAGGTCTTCAACCATAAGCCGAAGTGGGGCTTGATGCGGAGGAAGGCCTCGCACATGACAATAAACGCCGAGATGTTGAGGATGAAGTTTGGGGCTAGATCGTGGAAATCCAGGCCATAATAGAACATGAGCCACCGTCATGAGGGAATCCCAGTCCGCGGAGGAAATGGGCGAGGAATACTACCCTCTCATGGGGCCTAGGGGTGGTGATGAGCTGCCCCTCATCTGGGAGCCAGTGCTGTCGTCGGGCAGGTATCCGGCTCTCCTCAGTTTCTTGGTGTCTCCCTCCGTGACGGAGGAGACCATCCACCTGCCTCCCGCTCCGGACATGGTTGGAGAAGGTTGAGGTGGGAAGTGTGGACTTGGGTGCTGGAGCTCGAATGTGCAAGAATGGATGAGCAAAGGAGGAAGAAGGCATGGATAGGAAGGTGAATCCTTATCCCTTTATATGGGCGGATGAAACTGAGTGTTCCCACTTGCCTGGTAAAACTGGCTTATCCCCCAAGCGCGATAATTGGTGGCACAGTTATGTTACCAACGCCCGTATTGATGAGAATCCCGTAATAAGGGGACACGATCTCTGCTTTGACAAGACGTGTCGAAAAACTGTCTCGCGTTATGTGCGGAGCTGGTTAAAGGGAACGGTTCAAATAATCACCGGGCCATGACATAACGTCATGCTGCCAAAACAAGCCAGCAAATTAGATCTGCGAAAATATTATTCTCTCTATGGTGGAATGTGGAACTTATTTTGCAGGGTTGGACACTATCCTCGTATTCAAATTCTTCTGTGATGTATTCGGAGAAGGAACCCGCCTTGCAATGCCGAAGACAATACTGCGCACCGGACTCAGTCATTGAAGCCTGGTTCAGGGGCTACTGAGGGAGTCCTGGATTAGGGGGTCTCCGGACAGCCGGACTATATCCTTTGGCCGGACTGTTAGACTATGAAGATACAAGATTGAAGACTTCGTCTCGTGTCCAGATGGGACTCTACTTAGCGTGGAAGGCAAGCTAGGCAAATATGGATATGGATATCTCCTCCTTTGTAACCGACCTTGTGTAGCCCTAACCCTCTCCAGTGTCTATATAAACCAAAGGGTTTTAGTCCGTAGGACAACAATCACAACATACAATCATACCGTAGGCTAGCTTCTAGGGTTTAGCCTCTCTGATCTCGTGGTAGATCTACTCTTGTACTACCCATATCATCAATATCAATCAAGCAGGACGTAGGGTTTTACCTCCATCAAGAGGGCCCGAACCTGGGTAAAACATTGTGTCCCCTGCCTCCTATTACCATCCGGCCTAGACGCACAGTTCGGGACCCCCTACCCGAGATCCGCCGGTTTTGACACCGACAGTGACCCTGAAGAACTGAGCCAGGAGCTAGCAATGCTCATGAGGAAATTCCAGAAGTTCTCAAGACGTGGTCGTTTTGGAACATCCTCAATAAGTGGTGACATGATATCAGATTCCTCATCCCATGATTACAAGAAGAGACTCTGTCACAAATGCAAGAAACCTGGACACTACATTCAAGATTGTCCTCAGTGGGAAAAGGAATCAAAGAAGAAGAAGCACAAGGATTACAGTTCTGATGATTCAAAGAAGAAGAAGAAATCTTCAAAGTCCTCTTCATCAAAACCTTCAAGGTCCTCATATCACAAGAAGAGCAGCTCCGAGAAGGCTCGGGCATTCATTGGGAAGGGAATTGACTCTAATGTTGAATCTAAGGAAAATGAGGAAGAGGGGGAATCTGAGGAGTTAGACTCTGGTGTGGCGAGCCTAGCCCTCGCTACCGCATTCGTCAGCAAGTCCATATTCAACTTTGAGGAAAAGGACCTCCCCAACATTACTGATGACGGTGATGAGGACTACGCTCCCACCTATTGCTTCATGGAAAAAGGCTCAAAGGTACTCAAATATCCCTCCTCTGAATCTAGTGAGGATGAATCTGATGAAAACCTCAAACCCAGCTATTCTAAACTTGCTAAGATTGCTCTGAAACTGCAAAAGGCTCTGGAAAATGTTCAAAACATGCTAGATAAAAGCGATGATATGTTGGGCGAGGAAATGGATCGCACTAAAATTTTGACTGAAAATCTTCAGAGACTTCATTCCAAGTTTGACAATCTTCAAGGTCATCATAACACTCTCCTATCTGATCATGAGTAGCTTTCTTATGAATTTCTTCAAAGAAAGCAAGGCCTTGAGCAGTTAAGAGTGAGTTATGAATATCTTCAGAAGGAGCATGATTCATTACTTGCTCAACAAATCAGCGCCACTCAGGATGAATTTGTTCATCCATGTTTGAAGTGCATTGAACGTGAAACTGCTAATTCTTCACCTGAATGCTCAAATGCTTCCATTGCTGCAAATTCTTCAACTGCCTCTACTATCACTAATTCCTCATCCGAGGACATTACTAGTATCACTGATAATGCAGGGCTGTAGGAATTGTATATGACAGGCATGTACAAAAGCCTCAAAGGGCATCTGGCTGTTTGCGATGTGCTTAAAAAGCAAATCCTCAATAGGAACCCTAGGAAAGAGGATATTGCCTTTGAGAGGAAACTTAATGCTAATGGGACCTACTGGAAACCTGAGCAGTATACCAAAACCTCATGGGTTGCTGCAAAGGGACGTTCAGTGCATCCATCTACTTTATCTGGCTTTACATGTGAATCTTCATATTCTTCTTATGAGTCATTTGACTCCAACTATAAACTTTTCAAAAATCAGAATGGTGAAGTATTTGCTAGAAATGTTGGCACTAACTGCAGGAATGACTCTCCTATGAAGATAATCTGGGTTCCCAAAAGGTGCCTTGAAAATCTTCAGGTGAATGTCATCATGACCCCACCTGTGAAGAATAGGAACCCCAAATCAAATTCTTCATATGGATCCAAGTCCTCATATGGACCAAACTCCTCACAAGGATCAAATTCCTCAAAAGGATCAAAATCCTCATATGAGCATCATCGTGCTAACCCATCTGTTTCGCAGGGAAGATCTACGGATTATGGATATGTGCATTATTCTTCAAATCATTATGTTCATAAATCCTCAAAGAATTTCTCTGCTTACTCTTATGCTTACCCTAATCCCTCTTATGTGAAACGAAGTGGATTGGCATCTTTGCCACCTTTCTCTTATGGAGCTCGTAGAATGATGAACTCTTTGCCACCCCTTCAGATGTGGGTGGTGAAGAAAAAGAACTAATCTCTTATGCAGGGTCAGGTCTCCAGACAAACTTAGTCGTCTGAAGAATTTGCTGGAGACCTGAATATGCTTGAAAGGACGCAAGCTAATCATGAAGAAATAAATTTTCATTTCTCACGTCCTCATACTGCTTTATCTGTTCTATTGCTTGATGAAATTGATATGATGAAATCGATATCATATTCTTCACTGATGAAGTATTTGAGTTCGTAAGTTGCACTAATTCATCTGCAGGATGTTCAACCCAAAGGCACTGAGTGGGTCCTCGATAGTGGATGTACAAATCACATGACTGGTGACAAGAGCTTATTGATGGACTCTGCTTTATATCCATCACATCTAAAGCATATCACCTACGCTGACAAAGGCAAAAACAAGGTATTGGGTCTAGGTAAGGTTGCAATCTCAAAGGATCGACACATGGACAAAGTCATGCTTGTCGAGTCCTTAGGGTTCAACCTCATGTCTGTCTCAATGCTTTGTGATCTTGATATGGTTGTTGTCTTTGGCAAGTATCGTTGTGTTGTGATCATGGAAGCTGACAATTACAAAGTCTTCGAAGGATTTAGGAGAGGAGATTTGTATATTGTTGATTTCTCTACAGGACCACAACCTGCTACATGTCTACTTGCAAAAGCTTCAGAAGGCTGGCTATGGCATCGACGACTTGGTCATGTTGGGATGAGGAACTTACACACGCTCGCAAAGAAGAAGCATGTCATTGGCATCGAGGGTGTCAAATTCCTCAAGGACCATTTGTGTGGAGCTTGTGAAGCCGGAAAGATGACCAAGGCCAAGCATCCCTCAAAGACCATCATGACTACCACTCGTCCATTTGAATTGCTTCACATCGATTTCTTTGGCCCTACTCACTATGCCACATTTACTAATGTTGCATCTTTATATGGCTTTGTCATTGTTGATGATTATTCTCAATATACATGGGTGCATATCATCACTTACAAAACAGAAGTGCAGGAAGTCTTCAAACGATTTTCCTCGAGGGCTTCAACCAACTTTGGTGTGAAGATCAAGCACATGAGAAGTGATAATGGAACTGAGTTCAAGAATATTGGTCTTGATGACTATCTTGATGAACTTGGTATTACTCATGAGTTATCTGCTCCTTATACTCCTCAGCAAAATGGTGTCGTGGAGCGCAAGAACAGGACTCTTGTTGAGATGGCCCGCACTATGCTTGATGAGTACAAGACGCCTCCTCGCTTCTGGCCTGAGGCAATTGATATTGCGTGTCACATCATCAACAAGGTATATCTTCACAAATTCTTCAAGAAGACTGCATATGAACTCCTCACTGACAAGAAACACAATGTGAGTTATTTCAAAGTCTTCAGTGCTAAATGCTGGATTAGAGATTCTCATCACAGTTCCAAATTTGCACCGAAAGCACATGAAGGTTTTATGCTTGGTTATGGTAAGGACTCCCACACCTACAGAGTCTTCAACACCCATCACCACAAGGTTGTTGAAACTGTAGATGTGTGGTTCGATGAAACTAATGGCTTGCAAAGAGAGCACCTACCTACTGTGACAGATGAAATACCTCCTGAGGAATCTATTAAGTTCAAAGCTACTGAGGATGTCATTCCTACTGAAGAACCTGTTGAAGAAGTCATTCCGGAACGTGAAGAAGGTCATGCTGATGCACCTGAGGAAAATGGTGCTGAAGAAAATGCTGATCAAATTCCTCAACGACAACCAACTCATCCTCGCATTGCAAATGAAGTGCAAATTGAGAAAATCATCAGCGACATCAACATTCCAGGTCCTCTCACACGCTCAAGAGCTTCACATTTATCTAACTTTTGTGGGCACTTTGCTTCCGTCTCTATCACAGATCCCACTAAGGTAGATGAAGCATTTTTGGAGCCTGAGTGGATTCAAGCTATGCAAGAGGAATTACATCAATTCGAGCTCAACAACGTCTGGGAACTGGTCAAACGTCCAGATCCTCACAAGCAAAATATCATTGGCACAAAGTGGATCTACCGCAACAAGCAAGATGAAAATGGCCTTGTGGTGAGGAATAAGGCACGACTTGTAGCGCAAGGCTACACACAGGTTGAAGGAATTGACTTCGATGAAACTTTTGCACCTGTTGCTAGACTTGAAGCTATTCGCATATTACTTGCTTATGCTAACCATCATGGTATCATCTTATATCAAATGGATGTGAAAAGTGCATTTCTCAATGGTAAGCTTGAGGAAGAAGTATATGTTGCTCAACCCCCAGGTTTTGAAGATCCAAAGCATGCCGACAAAGTCTTCAGACTCGATAAGGCCCTCTATGGCCTCAAGCAGGCCCCTCGGGCATGGTATGACACTTTGAAGGAATTCCTCATGAAGAAAGGCTTCAAACCCGGTTCACTTGACCCAACTCTTTTCACTAAATCTTATGATGGTGAATTGTTTGTGTGCCAAATATATGTTGATGATATCATTTTCGGTTGTACTAACCAACGTTACAGTGATGAATTTGCCTGTATGATGAGTGAAGAATATCAAATGTCTATGATGGGAGAATTTAAATTCTTCTTAGGTCTTCAGATTCATCAACAGCGAAATGGCATATTCATATCTCAAGAGAAATACCTCAAGGATGTACTGAGGAAATTCAGCATGCAAGATTGCAAAGGAGTCAAAATCCCTATGCCCACAAATGGCCATCTATGCACTGATGAAAATGGTATTGACTTCGATCAAAAGGTATACCGCTCCCTTATTGGCTCTTTATTGTATTTATGTGCATCTAGGCTAGATATTATGCTTAGTGTTTGCATGGGTGCCGGATTTCAAGCTACACCGAATGAATCACACCATAAGGCTGTGAAGCATATTCTTCGATATCTAGGTCACACATCAACACTTGGATTATGGTATCCCAAGGGCTCGGCTTTTGATCTCATTGGATATTCAAACTCTGACTATGCTGGTGATCGTGTGGAGCGCAAGTCAACGTCTGGCACATGCCATTTCCTCGGACGATCCTTAGTCTGTTGGTCTTCGAAGAAACAGAACTGCGTATCAGTGTCTACCGCTGAAGCTGAGTACATTGTTGTTGGTTTTTGCTATGCTCAATTGCTATGGATGAAACAAACCCTCAAGGACTATGGTGTCAACATGAAGAATGTACCTCTCTACTGTGACAATGAGAGTGCCATCAAGATTGCTCATAACCCGGTTCAGCACTCGAAGAAAAGCACATTCAGATTCATCATCATTTTCTTCATGATCATGTGTTAAAGGGCGACATCTCTATTGAGCATGTGAAGACTGAAGAACAGCTAGCCGATATATTCACTAAGCCCTTGGATGAGAAGAGATTTAGCAAGTTGAGGTGTGAGCTAAATATCTTAGAATCTTTGAATGTACTTTGAAAAGGACACACATCCTAACACTTATGCAAAATTGATGACTTAGATGTGCAACACACAAAGTAACATTTTTCTTCAATCAATGAAGACTAACCCTCTAAGTGTGAAGAAATTAACGAAGAATTTGATTCTCAAAACCCTACGACAATTGTACGCGGTGTCTGAAATCATCATTCTTATACGGTGGGTCACGCCACCACCAAAAGTTAAAAATCCTCAATATGAGTTCTTCCTCACTTTGAAATTCCTCAGTTGTTCTTCAACTTGCATTGTCTTCTCTCTTTCCATCGTTTTTCTTCATTGGCATTCACTTATTGCTATTTCTTCAAGTTGCTTGTTCTGCTAAGTGAATGTGATCGGACCCTTCCCCCTCTATGCTAAACTCGATCGGACCCTTCCCCCTCTATGCTAAACTAAACCCAGACTATTCACAAATTCTTCATGTGTGTTCTATTTTAAACTCGTTCAAAATCTTCATTGTGTCCTTGTCAGCTGAAGAAATTGCGAATGGAACTTTTTAAACTTATATTATCTGAATTTTCGGCTTTTTCCGCTCAAACCGCTCTGCTTCCATGATATATTATCCTATTCACCCACGATCGCACATGATCGTCACCTATCAATACGTGGGTGACACATGTCACGCGAATGAGAAGGGTCAGGGGCACGTTCGTCCAATTTCCTTGAGCGAGCAGTTTTTCACTTCAGCTATAAATACCCCTCTCCCTTCCTCACTTTGTTTTTACTCCGCTCGACCTCACTCCCTCGCTCGAGCTCTCAAACCCTAGCACCGCCGCTACTTCCATCGTCGCCGGTGAGGAAGAGCTTCACTGCCTCGACCTCATCGCCGCTGTACTCACGCCGGCCGCGGATTTCTTCACTCCGCCGCCATCGTAGCTGTCTTCCTCAACCAAGTTAGGGCGTGGAAGATCTGAACGGACGAGCTTCAAATCTACACTTCACATTTCGTCGTGTTCTTCGTCAAGGGTAATTAAAAGTTACTTTTACTGCCCTTGTTGATTCTGCTGTTTTCCTCAAATCTTCAAAAGGTGTTTATTCCTCAACTCTTCACACACTAAACACCTCACATATCATCAGCTCTTGATCTATTTCTCTAAGCAACATTTTTCTTAAAGATTCCTCAATTGTGTGGATTTTCAAATCTGTACAACTCTGGAACCTAAGTCAAAGAACGCTTAGTGAAATTCCTCAAGACTCAACCAGTCAAATTCCTCAAACTTGTTCTTTTTGCAAAAAACTTCTGAGAACGCATATGACCTCTCCAAATTCTTCACACCTATACTCTGTCCACAGGTACTCATGTCCGCTGCTGAATCTCTAGGTTCTCATCAACTTAAGTCATTTGTATAGTTCCTCGAAGAAAAGTTGCATACCTCTTCGGAGAACTCAATTGTTCAAAACCCTCACCTGAAAATGGCAGATGGCAAGAAACCTCAGAAGGGAGGAAAGAAACTGGAAGTCAACACAACTTTTGAGATCCCTGATGACATTTACAAGGATTATTGCACTCTTGATGAGGTCGCGCATGGAAAGGAGGACAAAAATCAGCGCAAAGTACGCATATAAAGGATAGAAAGGAGATGGGCACGAGAATGGAGAGAATACAGATATGTCACTCCAAAATATATGAAGAAATTTGCTCTTCACCCTCCTTGCCCAAGACCTCCATTGGCACCTGGCCAAGAAGCTAATCCTACTAGCCTCAAGCCCGGTGAGGACTATCCTGATGAATGAGCCAAGCGTCAAGCTAAGTTGTCCAGAGTAGCAAAAGAAGAAGTGAGGAAATTCAATGAAGACTTTGCTGCTACTGCTGCTGCCACTGCTGAGGCCTCTGCTAACAAGCTGAAGAAGGCCATGCCTAAGAAGCCCGTAGATAAGCCCAGTGCTCCTTCTTCTTCAATGCCCTCATGGCCAAGCTCCTCTGTAATGCCCTCACGGCCAAAGTCTGCTAAGCCCTCACGACCAATTCCTCAAGACGCACCAGCTCCTTCAAAATCCTCAGCTCCTCCTTCCAAGTCCTTTGCACCTGCGCATCTCGCCTCATGCCAAAGGACAACAGGCATCTCTATTGCCTCGGGAGCCTCTACAAGTTCATCAGCTCCTCTGCACTCTTCAACTGGCCTCACTCTGCTGAAGACCAAGGCCACTGTAGGACGAGGCACTAGGCCAAGTCCTCAAAAGAAGCAGGTCGCCTTCCAAGTACCGTCCGATGATGACGAAGCTGATGATGAAGAACTCGCTGAAATCATCAGAGATAGGTAGCACAGGGCCGCTAGAGCCAAAGGCAGTAATGTGCCATTTATGCTGGACCCAAAGTTGATCCTTAACTGCATTGACTTGTGGCACAAGGACCCCAACACACCTCTGCCTGAGCTGAACCTCACTCATGGTCAAGGTCATGTGCTGACTCACTTCATTGACGAAGAAAAATGGAAATATGAACAGGGGAGGAAGGTGAAGAAAGCGTAGTACAAGAAAGAGCGCTTTCTGAAGCAAAACTTCTTGAAGCTTTCACCTAAAGAACTTGTTGCTCTGCAACCAGAGATCAAGAAACTGAGTGATGAATTCGATCGCTACTATGCTGACTGGCTTGGAGCCAAAGTCATAATTTTAAAGATAACTGAAAAGTTTACTACCAATGTTTCTCCCCTACGCAACAAGAAATTCCTCAGGCTGAAGCATCTGCTCAGCCTACTGAAGAAAATGCCAGCGCCGCTGATGATACTCAGGCTGCTGAAGAAAATGCTAGTACCAGGGCTGATGACTGCATTCCAGCCACTGATGAAACTGCCAGGGCAACCACTAGTGTTGCGCCTAAAGAAATTGACAGGCCAGCCGAAGCTTCAACCGCTGTGCCTGAAGAAATTACTTATACCAGGGCAACTGCATCAGTTGTGCCTGAAGAAACGGAACCAATTTCCTCTGCTCCTCCTGCACCTGCACCAAGTCCAATTCTTCCTTCTGCATCAGAAGCTAAGAAGACCAAGGCTGCGGAGCATGCAGCTGTGAAGAAAAGGAAAGCATCAACTTCATCAGACTCTTCAGCTCCGAAGAAGATGAAGAAATTGACCAGCACGTTTGAAAATCCTATTGATGTTGTTCCAATCTCAAGCATGCCATCAAAGGAACTCGTTCCTTTTGATGAAGAATATGTGATCCCAAGCGGATCCGATGAAGACATTCCTTCTGCTGCTTCCTCAGAGCAGTTGGATGAAGAAATTGAAGTGGATGCAATCCCTTCAACCCCAGTTGTTTCATTGCCCATGCCTCAGTTTACTGCTGAAGAGGCCGACATTGAAGAAATGAGTGGAGAAGATGAGGATGTGGACATTGGGTGCACAACGCCAGTTCTGAATGATGACTTTTGGGAAAGTCAGCACCCCAACTCTCCATTGTTCACTCCTCTGTAACAAATTCCTCAGTCCCTAGTGACTACTGAAGTTCAAATGGGTTTTGAAGAACCACACCCCACTCCATCCATCCCTGAAGAGATTCCAGCCACTAGCGCTAATGACATTGCTGCTGAAGAATTGAAGTCCTAGGCTGCCACTAAAGAAGAAACTGAAATTCCTCAGTCTGCGGAACCTGAGATCGCGATTCCTAAGGTTGTGATGCAATTGACTAACACTCCTCGCCCCGAGCCAAAGGATCCTTTCTCAAAGAAGCAAAAATTCAAGGCTGATGACTTCTTCCACGAGCATGTTTTCTTCACAGACTACAACCCCTATGACTCTGCTTGCCTTAGAAGGAAGCGCTTCTGGACTGCTAGCCAAGCAAACTTCTATTCTTCGCTGCTTTTCAACAAAGACAAAGTCTTTGACCATAAGCATATTCCTCACGTGGACATGGAATCACTGCCCTGCTTCGTGCCAGTCCTCAGTGTTCTTCATGACGCTAGGCCGCTCAACTTTTGCACGGATATTGTTGATTGGAATGAAGAGATAATTCTTCAGTTCTATGCGACGCTGCACATCACAGGAGAAGCTGAAGATGTGAACACTTGGGTATTGGATTGGATGACAGAGAACACACATTTCAAAGCACCGGCCTCTGAATTACTTCATGCCCTACCTGTCAGTCCTCCCCTTGAAGGTGCTCGTTGCATCTATCATGAACCTGAACTCATTGCTCACTACATGCAAGTGTTGATGAAGCCGCTGAAGCCCGGCCAAGCTCCAAGGACCAAATTCCTCGTGAAGGAATTACTGTTTGTGCCTAGAACTGTCTATCGCATTCTGACGAAGACATTGAGTCCAATCAAAGGCCACGATTCAAAAGATGAAGAAGTTTTTGGCATCATGAAGAATCTGCTATTCAATATCATACATGGCATTCCTATCAACTACCATGATTTCTTCATGAGGACTCTGGCAAATGTTGCCCTCTCTCCATTTGAGTTGAAGCCTTACGCTCCTTGGATTATGAGATTCCTCAGAACTAGGTCTTCACTCAACTACAAGGCTGATTTTCAGAATCATGTCAGTTACTTGCACCCCCCATTGAAGTCCTTAAGAGGACATTTTCCTCATCTGGTGAAAAGGGCAAAGCTACTGCAATTATTGATGAAGGTATTCGTCCATTGGATGGTCTATTCTGAAAAGCTGCATCCTACTCCACTAATGATGACTCTCCCACTCATGACCCTGCCGCAAATGCTTCAAAGCAAAATCCTCAAGGCACAACTCCAAGGGTGATGACTAATTGTGAGCTTCTCCTCAGTCTTCACCAGAAGGTCGATCGCAACCACAAATGGGTTAAGCGTCAGTTTGGTTCTATCCTTCACAACATGACTGCCACACACAATGCAGTGAAGAAAAACCATTACTACCTCCATGAAGTCTTCGGTCACACCTGGGTTGTTTTGTCACATCTGTATGGTGAAGATGATCTGAAGCAAATGGGTTTCAAGCAGGACTTTGAATGGTCTCAGCCGCCACCGGCGAAGAAATTCAAGAAGACTAAAGTTCCTTCCGTGGTAGCCAGCTCATATTCTTCATCACGCGCGACAGATGAACATGAAGACTTGGACGACACTGCGGCATGCCCTACTTCAACAACCGACCCCAACAATGTTGGTGCTCCTTCATCGGCTCAGTGATGATATTCTTCAGGGGCGTTAGTCCTCATTTTTTGTCCCTTTTGGTCATTGGATGACAAAGGGGGAGAAATTTGAGTTAGTCTTCAAGTGGGTCTACTTATATGGGCGTTTCTTTTTCTAAGTTATACAACTCTCGTTCTTTTGAAGACTTTGCTGGATTGAGTTGTAAACTTAAACCCGATGGTGGTATGATACTTTTGTTGTGTTATTCTGCATGCTTATTCCTCATATATGTTAATGCATGCATGTTGAATTACATTAGTCACCATATTTCATCATGCATTTCAAATTCTTCATATTATTTGTTAAATGCGTGTCTGGATTACAAGATATAGGGGGGATCTCATTGATTCTACTCTTCAAGTGTGCATTGCTTCAAAAGCTAATTCCTCACTATGCACATCTTCAGGGGGAGTTCTTCTATATCTTGCAATCAAATTCCTCAATATCAGTATTTACACTTCACATGTTTATCCCCGTTGAAAACTTAACCTATATTGTCATCAATCACCAAAAAGGGGGAGATTGTAAGTGCATCTAGTGCCCCTTAGTGATTTTGGTGTATTGAAGACTTATAGGTTAAGGGACTGATGTGTTTGTGAGTGTACATAGGTCTCTAAGTATATAAGGAGTTTGATATTTACAAAGAAAGTCGACCCCTGAAAATTAAGTTTTTACTGAAGACTTTGGATTTCTGAAGACTTTGAAAGTGAAGAAATTGGTGTGATCCTGAAGACTTGGTATTCATTCGAGGAACATGAAGCATGAAGACTTTTGTTTTCGTAGTTTCATTTTCTCTTTCTTGAGTCATAGGAAACACCGTACTGTTAAAGGGGGTCAGGGAAATACTAAGGAAAAATCTCCAAGTGATGCTTAACTCAAAATCCTACACCTACCAATCCCTTCGAGTGAAGCCATTGGAAATCTCATACAGTTCAGTCAAATTTCTTCAGTGACATGGACGAAGCTCTTCTGGTCTCTAAGGAATTTGTTTTGACTGAGGAGTTAGGAATTCGCAAGTGTGAATTGCCTACAAGTGAGGAACATAATAGCCCTGGGGAATTTGATAGTCAAATTTCCGACCGTTGCTGTGCTATGCGCCAGCTGTCCCAAAATATCTTCCCACCTAACGCTCATATCATTGAAGGGCATTTATTTCTTATCATGCCGGGTTGCTCCCTAGGCTATAAATAGCCGCCCCCTACAACCACTAGCTGGTTGGCTGCTCCGAGAGAAACTGACAATTGTCATCTGAGAGCATCCCATCCTCCGAGAACTTTGAGCGAAAATCATCAAGTGAGGAAAACCCAAACCCAAACACCTACAAACCCAAAGTGATTGAGAATCACTGAAGAGATTAATCCCGCGTGGATCCGATGCTTATTACCTTTGAAGACTGTGCATCTTCTAGACGGTTAGGCATCATAGTCTAGAGCATCTAAGAGGAAATTGTGGATTTCCGAGTGACCGAGTTTGTGAAGGTTTGGAAGTCACCTGAAGACTTACCACGAGTGATTGGGCGAGGTATGTGTAACCTTAGCTCAAGGGGAATACAGTGAGGACTAAGTGTCCTGAGCTGCGTGTTCAGGACTGGGTGCCCGGGACTATGTGTCCTCAGGTTTAAATACCTAGCCACCCTAACCAGACGTACAACTGTCACAATAGTTGGTACTGGTCTACCAAATCATTGTCTTCACCGAGCTAACTAGTTCCATTTCCTCAACCCTTCCATTTCCTCATTTCCATGTTGTGTGCTTGTTCATATCTATTTGAAGACTTTAACTGAAGACTTTCTCTATTTCCTTAGCTCAATTTCTTCTGTGTGTTTGTCTTCATTCTATTTATCCTGTGTTTACGCTTTTTGTACTCTGTGCTTGTTTTCATTTCATCATGAAGACCATGCTCATTCTCTGTTATGTTTACTCTTGAGTACTTATTCCGCTGCAAGTAGTTCTTCTCTTAGGAATTTCCTCACCCTGAAATTCCTCACTGAAGAATTCATAAAAATCGCCTATCCCCCCCCCCTCTAGTCGACTTAACACACTTTTAGTTATGCTTAATGCTCGCTTATGAGATTATTCGTTTCTTAGTTGGTCACTTCCCAATCTTTTGCTAGCCTTCATTTTGCACTAAGTATGATCACTACTTGTGCATCCAAAAACTTTTAAACCAGTTTTGCCACATGAGTCCACTATATCTACCTATATGCGGTATTCTTTTGCCGTTCTAAGCAAATTTGCATGTGTCATCTCTAATTTTCAAAAATAAACTTCTCTTTTGTGTGTTTGTTTCGCTCGCGGAGTGGTGAGGGGTGGCTAATATTTTCCATGCTATATGTGTTATTCTCAAGATGAGTGTTTATTCACTTGTCATTGCACGAGAGTAAGGCAAAGGTATTAGGGATGCGTAGTCCCGAAAAAAATGAATTTACTTTATGTTGTCAAACAATAAATTCCTTGGAAAGTGTTGGTATGGAGGGCACCCGTGGATACGGTTAGCCATGGAAAGTGAAAGTATGGTGGAAAAAGGAATGAACTTTATATTCTGTTTGGGAACCGCCTATGATATATCTAAGTATGGAAAGTATTGGAAACTCTAAGTCGTTTTCGTTTGTGGGATGGATACACCTCACAAAATGTTTTTATCTCTAAGTTTTTTGCTTTGAGCTCTGGCACCTCTACAAATCCCTACTTCCCTCTGCGAAGGGCCTATCTTTTACTTTATGCAATTTTTATTTTCAATTTGAGTCTCCATCTTCTCTTATAAAAGCACCAACTAGGAGGCAATATGATCGTACTTGAGTATTGGACATAGCTAATATAATATGCGAGTGTGTTTCATGAATGGATCAATGGTTGAGCATGATGGTCTAGGGATATCTTATTTTAGCGTTGATATTTTGAAACACATGGTTGTTTGTTGATATGCTTGAGTATTTAAATTGTCATGTCAAAACAAGACTATTACTTTGAACAATATAAAGTCCAAATGTCCATGCTATAAAAAAAGAAATATGATATGACATGTTAGGCAGCATTCCACAACAAAATTCTGTTTTTATCACTTCCCTACTCGAGGACGAGTAGGAGTTAAGCTTGGGGATGCTGATACGTCTCCAACATATCTATATTTTTTTATTGTTTCATGATGTTATATTATCAATCTTGGATGTTTTATAGTCATTTTATATCATTTTTTGGTACTAACCTATTTACATAGTGCCAAGTGCCAGTTGCTGTTTTTCCATGTTTTTTACATCGCAGAAAATCAATATCAAACGAAGTCCAAATGACACGAAACTTTACAAAGAATTTTTATGGGCCAGAAGGAACACAACGGGCCATGGCTGCACCTAGTGGGTGCCCCGAGGGAGGCAGAACCCACTAGGGTGCGCCCTGGTGGGTTGTGCCCACCTCGAGTGCCCCCCGGACCGCCTCTTTGCTCTATAAATACCCCAATATTCCCAAAAACCCTAGGGGAGTCGATGAAATATTCACCCAGCCGCCGCAAAGTCCAGAACCACCAGATCTGTCGTGGAATTGTCACGGCAGATGTCCTAGTGGAAGGACTTAGTTGTGGAGCCATTGTGACGTAGTTAGCTTAAAGAGGTTAAAGCAGGACAAAGGACACGAGGAGTTTATACTAGTTCGGCCCCTTACGGTGAAGGTAAAATCCTAATACAGTTTGAGGCGGTATTGTTAGCGTTTCGATTACCAGGGAGCGAATACGCTTAACCTAGCTTTCGATCTGTTGTTTCTTGCCCTAAGCTGTTGCCGAGTCGTCCCCTTATATACACGGGTTGATGCCCCGCGGCTTACAGAGTCCCGGTCGGCTCATACAAACGTGTCCGGCCCGGTGACTTATCTTACATGCCTTCCGATACAAGTCACGTATACATGGCGGTTTACACTTACGGGCTTTGAGCCGCCTTTGGGCTTTGGGACTTTTAACAAACCTACTACATGAACCGCCATCTTCAACAGATTCATGGGCTTGGTTTATGAATCGCCATTAGGATAACCTGGCCTCTCCAGGGCGGGTCATATCCAATAGTCATATCCCCAACATTAGGCCCCAGGTTGATTTGAACGTGTTCATGTCAATCTTCAGCACTTAGAAAAAATCCTTCTTCATCTTTTTGCGAGTTATTGTAACCCACCATGACGTCATCTCCTGAGATTGCGGTAGTCCGCCGTGACATCACCTGTTATTAATATTATATATGGTCCAAATCTTAATAAATCTTTTCTTTTAATGGACCTCTGAAAATCGAGGCGCTCGCACCGTCACATATCCATTTTCTTGTCTCCTCGAATCCCACGCCTGCCACTTATCCTTCCAGCCTTATAAATAGGGCCACGGGTCCTCTTTTCACTCTCCCCCTTTTGCCTTCTCATCTTCATCTTCTTCCTCACAACGCTCCAGCGCGCCCGAGCTCCACCACTGTCGATCTTCGTCCGTTGTTTCAACTCCGGCCGCTGCATCACCCTGAAGGAACCAGAACATCGCGGCACCCCTCCACTGTTCATCAGCGTCGGTAAGCATTCACCTTTCCTCTTAATAGATCTTCCTTAGGTTTTCCCTGTTCATCGGCATTCATCACCGTTCCTCCTTATCTTTCCTCGATTGCATAGTTTTGATCTGAAAACGACACAAATCTTGTGCGGTAGCAGCTGTAGCACTTGTTTTTTAATATCAGAACATATCCTCATTGCAACATAGCTCATCTGGGCATCCCCACTTTTCTGCTGCCGCCACCTTAGGTTTAGATCTTATTTCATTTCTCTGAACTACTGCAGATCCAATCTTATAGCTCCAATCTGTGAAACCTTTTTGTCCCAACACTTAGTAAAATTCACTCTTGTCAGATCTTGAATATCAGTGCTTGTCATGGCGGCTTACATCACCGGCTTATAATTACCCATATATCATTAGGCCCTATTTAAGCGCCATTAGGAGTATATACTATAGTTTTTTACTTCCGGCTTTAATGAATAAACTTAACGTGGCAAAAAATTTCTTTCCTTTAGGCTTATCTCTTCACAATGCCGCCAAAGATAGTCACTTCATGCAACTGGGTTAAGTCCATTGTTACCGAAGACACTCTCAAAGATTTTGTCAAAATCGGGTACTTGCTAACAAAGAATGTTATGCATTATCGCGCCCCCAATCCAGGCGAAGAAAGACCTCAACCAAAGGATGGCGAGGTTATTGTTCTCACTGACCACATGAACCGGGGCTTCTCACCACCCGGCTCTAAATTTTTCTGAGATGTTCTGCACTTCTTTCAACTCCATCCGCATGACATTGGACCCAATCCCATGTCAAACATTTGTAACTTTCAAGTCTTCTGCGAAGTATACCTTCAAGAGGAGCCCAGTGTTGAACTTTTCAGAGAACATTTTTATTTGAACCGCCAAAACGAATTCACGAATGGACCCAGCTTGGAACTCGGCGCAATCTCAATTCAACAAAGAAGAGATGTTATCTTCCCCTATGATTACTTGCCAAGTCATCCCAAGGACTGGAACCAGACATGGTTTTATTGCAAAGATACCTCTCCGGCTGATGAGAATCCATTGTCGGGTTATCGTGTCGAGCGCCTGGACCCAAAACATCTTCTTCCTGAGAAGCTTACCACTGTTGAACGTGCAAAGCTTGCCCCCACCACTGCAAAGGTCAAGGCTCTGCTAGGAAACAGGTTAACTGACATTGACTTGGTTCGGTGCTGGGTTTCTTGGCAAATAATACCCTTGAGCCGTCAGCCCGGCTTAATGTGTACTTACACTGGTGGTATAAAGGATCCGTTGCGCCACAGCTCTGTATGCTTAACTAACGAGGCAATCAACGAAATGACCAAGTCCCTTATGAATGAAGATCCGGAAGATTGTAGCAAAGTGGGTCTGAACCCTTTCTGTAAACTTAACCCGCCACCAGATGTGAGTCTCCAATTTTCTTACCTTTACCTCATCATTTAAACGCTTTATTAACTCAACTTTGATGACTTTTCACAGGCTGATTCTGATTTTTGGAAGAAAAAGTATGACCATGAAGCTGCCAAGAAGGCTAGGGCTGCCAAGAAAGCCGCCAAAAAAACCACTAAGAAAAATAAGAAGAAATCAAGCGCCTCCAGCATGTTTGAACTGGATGACAGCTCTGAGTCGGAGGTAGCCCTTGACTCCCTTGGCTCCTTTTTCAATCACCTTATTGACACTGATTATGCTCAGGATGACACCGGGGCCAGCCAAGTAGCTGAAGAAGAGGTAACTATTATTTCGTCCGACTCACAGCCTTTGCCAAGACAGAAAATTCGATGAGTAACCCGGAAAGTAAGCTTTTCGCACCCCTTAGCTCATTTGGATCCTCACTTTCCTTTGAAGCAACAGCAGCACGAGAGCCGGCGACAAACTCGGACCAGCGGAGCTGAAGAGTTACCGTACGGCTTACCGAATACTCCAGCTCCACGAAAATGGCAAAACGAGGTCTTTCCAAACTTCACTATTTTTACCCCCTAGCGGGTCTCATTCGTCAGCCACTTACTCCTTTCAATCCAACCTTATCAGGAGGTTTCTCGCTCTTCCTCCGGCGATTCATCTCAAACCCAGCTACCGAATTTCAACGCTTCCCCTGGGTAACATCTCTTTTGTTTTCTATCTCCTTATGCTCTTATACTTATACTGATCTCTCATGAACCGTGCAGTGGAAAAGCAAAGCCTAACAAGAGGGCAAAAGTGATCAAGCCGGCTGAAGACCCCAAAGTTTCCGAGCCAGAACAACAAATCCAGCATCCGATACCTCCATGGTACTCCCTTCGTAAACTAATACAAGAGTGTTTAGATTATTATTTTAGTGATCTAAACGCTCAGTTTACAGAGGGAGTACCACCCAACGAGCATGTCCTTGATGATCCACCAGAAATTCCTGACCTCTCCAGCGACTAGACAAGACTCAATCCTTTGAATACTGAATCGTCAAGCCCACTTAAACCGTCAGAGACTCATACTAATTATGTTATGATCTCTGGCACTGGCTTTACAGAACCGGAAAATCCAACCGTCTTGGCTCAACACTCCGCTAAACATGAATTCATTGAAAAATTGGAAGTGAGGTTTGATGTCACCCATTATTCCCAATTGAGCAGCAGTGAAGTACTCTCTGGCTACCTCAACCAAGCACATACCAGCTGAGATCTTGAAATTGATATGGTGAAGCAAATGCATCAAAAATATGAGGTATGAATTCTGGCTTAAATACATCATGCATATCATGTCAGCCCCCAAGTCTATTGTGTATAATAGAATTGAATATGCTGTAGACTTAGAATAGCAATGAGTATAAAACATCTTTGATAAAAAAATCCTTCAAAAAGCCATATTTCACTTAAACCAGATTTTAATGATCAACATTGCATCTGTAGCCCCAAGGGCCGGTTTAATTAGCATGAATAAACCGGTACTTATTATAGATCAGAACTTACTCATGTAGCCCCCATGAGCCGGTTGTGGTTGTCCGTGGCACTCGCGGGTCATCATAAAGTAGAAATGAAATATGAACAAATATGCATTAGCGCCCAAGTGCTAAGTACTATTGCTTGCAAAGTGCTTGGGACTTAGTCATATAAACCATTGTAGGAAGAATTCTTCGGTAGGCATTAGCACCCAAGTGCCAAGTGTTGTTGCTTGCAAAAGGATTGGGTCTTATATTCCTGTAACCCGGATATAAATGTGTTTGTAACTCTGTGTTTGTACAGGAGGCCACCGCTGAACTTCAATCACAATTGGCTGATGCAAAGACCCGACTGGAGATTCAAGAGTCCGAGACCCGGAAAGCCGATTCAAAATTCAAGTTTAGTCTAGAGGAAACGAAAAAGCTGAAGAAAAGTTTTCATGCTGAAAGAAACTCCTGGGTCGAAGAGAAAACCGCTCTAAAGCAGCACGCCGAAAAGGCTGAAGCTGATCTAGAAAAAGTGACCACTGAGCTTACGGGTTTAAAATGTCAGGTGTCTCAGATGGTTTCTGCTCTCTTTGGTAAGTCGTCGTGTGAACATTGAAATTGAATCTCTTCCGTGATTGTATAAACCGCCACTGATTACTTCCACGATTGTCACACAGGTCCAAGGAGAAGTAATCTTAATCACGATGTGCTGGTGAAGCTTAAAGCCATATATACGCTGGTTGAGCAGCTATATACTAGAACTCAGCGCATACTAGCCACAATTTCTCAAACAAATCAAGGACCCAACCTGCTAAGTGATGTGTTGAAAAAATTGTCAATTCTGCCTGCAAGGATTCGAGAGATAAAATGGTCATGTGCGAGAGCCGGTGCCGTGACGACCTTGAGCCGTGCCAAGGCATGGTTTCCAGAGCTAGACCCGGTTGAGGTAGCTACTGGGTATCCAAGCCTGAAAGAAGATGGCACTCCTTTTGACCGGCAAGACTTCGCCGCCTGCATTAAAGAAATTCGTCCTCATGCGACAGTAATTGCTGATGAAACCAATCTCTCAAAATATCAGCCGACTTATGACGCAGAAAACCAGAAGATGTCTATGCCAGCTTATAAAGTGATGGATCTGATTCCTCCAATTCGTAAGCATACTATCGCCCCTGAAGTTGACCCATCGAATCTTATTGATGATGAAGCTGAATTCCACGCCTTATGTGGCATTGATTGGTCAACACCAAACTTCTACACGGCGGAGGAGGACGAAGAACCGTAGAAGGATGATTCGGAAGGCTCGAGTCGGCAAGGCCAAGATGAGTGATCCGCTGGGCGGTTTATATATTTGATCCTTTGAAAACACTTGATCTTGTTGGGCTCATGGAGTCATGTAATAGGCTAGTAAACTTTGATCTGTCGTGCCATCGTGCACATTTTTGCTTTGTGCCACATCATTTGATCCGCCATTTGAAGAGCGTATCACTTTATGCTTATGATAACATCAATTTGTGCAGATGAGATTTTATCATGACCCTGCACACAAGTAAATCACAATTGCCCTGGCGGTTTACCACGGGCGGGTCATAATACCCAAATTAAACCGCTGGGGACAAATAGTCCATAACTAGGGTCGGGATGATCACAACATTATATAATACAATATCATACATGTGGTATTTGCGTAAGCTGCTAGCTTATTAGCTCCATGCAGTTAGAGCTTTGAGAGCCCTAACTCTTAGCATAAGATTATTATTCTCTTGCAACTTAAATTCTGCCATCCTGATGGGTTGGAGAGACCCGAAGATGCTTCAAATATGAGCCATAAATAGGGCAGCTTGGCCCGATTTGTAAAAAAACATATAGCAAGAAAAAAATAGATTATAAAAAGCCAAAAAATAAGAAAATCAAAAAAATCCGAGGCTTTTACAGGCCGCCAATCCAAAGGTTCTTCTTCAATGAAACTAGCCTGATGGTCATTGGAAGGTACGCGCTTTCTGTGAGCCGGCTCTCACATGAACGAATCGACATTTGAACCCAGATAAGTTCAGGTCTTATTTAAAGATAGACTTATCAGAGGTACGCGGGGTCGGAGTAGCATCATGCATCACAGGCCGATTTATCCAAGTTTTCAAGGAAGGCGGCTTATGAGCCTGGATCTATACTGACTATCTGTAAGCCGTGCTCTCACATGACAAACCGGCGTTTAAACCTTAACAAGCTCAGGATCTTTGGTGAATACACCGTAAAAGACTGATTGTTAAGAGTTCGGCAGGTCAATCAGGATTACCTGATGAAGAAGCAGCTGGTATACAGGTAGGATGACCCGGAAAGGTTATGTTCTCTTTGGTGAATACACCTATGTTTGAACAAGATAACCTGGTCAAGAGGGTAGTAATGCTATGTTCTCTTTGGTGAATACGCCTATGTTTGAACAGGAGGCCCCCAAGTGACATACTTATGAGTTGTGCTCGTCGGGAACCTATGTTTGAGCTGTGCTATGCATCCAACTCTCTTTGGTCCCTGTAATTTGGGCGCCAAGCCTCTTAAGTGAACATGTAAGATGATGATAAAGACTCAGCTTCAAAGAAGTGAAATGACAGAGGCCCTGAATTATCAGGGATGCCGGCTTTATTATACTATTTATAATATATACATCATCAAACTATGTACATCATGAGAGTCGGTGGCCCAAGTATAGTAGGGCCGAAGATGAGCAATATTCCACATCATTTGATCCACATCAAATTATTACAAAGAACAGCTCTGCCGGAGCTCTAGATTGGATCCGCCAAGGTTCCGCCTCGTGGCGGCGCAGTTTCGTCCCGAAAGGTTGCTTCTGATTTTTTTTCTCGGCGAAAGACTTCATATAGCAGAAGATGGTCATCGGAGATCCACCAGGGGGCCCATGAGGTAGGGGGCGCGCCCTAGGGGAGCCCCCACCCTCGTGGATAGGGTGTGGCCCTCTGGTCTTCATCTTTGGCGAGGATTTTTCATTATTTATTATAAGGTATTCCGTGGAGTTTCAGGACTTTTGGAGTTGTGCACAATAGGTTTCTAATATTTGCTCCTTTTCCAGCCCAGAATTCCAGCTGTCGGCATTCTCCCTCCTTATGTAAACCTTGTAAAATAAGAGAGAGTAGCCATAAGTATTGTGACTTAATGTGAAATAACAGCCCATAATGCAATAAATATCAATATAAAAGCATGATGCAAAATGGACGTATCAACTCCCCCAAGCTTAGACCTCGCTTGTCCTCAAGCGAAAGCCAATAACAATAAATATGTCCCCATGTTTAGAGGTAGAGGCGTCGATAAAAATAAAATACGGACATGAGGGCATCATGTTTATTCTCATAACAGCAACATACATAGATATTGTCATATGATTACTTATGTTCAAGTGATGATCTATTCACAATGCAAAAGTATGAATCAGAAACCTTATTGAGAACCAACAAACTATACCCTCAGTCATTGAAGCAATTGCAATTTATCATAACATCAGAAAGAGTCTATGTCAGAGCTAAAAAGCAAGTCCACATACTCAACTATCATCTAGTCCTTCATAATTGCAAACACTCATGCAATACTTGTGGTTACGGAGTTTTAATCGGACATAGCGAAAGATAGGGGCTTATAGTTTCGCCCCACAACCTTTTACCTCGAGGGTAATGTCAATAATAATAACTCATGCCCCCTTCATCCAATTAGATATATCTATCAGGATCTTTCCAACATGCTGGGCTTGCCAAAGGATAAAATGAAAAAGGGAGAGGTGAAGATCACCGTGACACTTGCATAAGGTAGGAGATAATAATAAAAGATAGGCCCTTCGCAGAGGGAAGCTGAGGTTGCCATGCGTTTTTATGGTTGGATGCACAAAATCTTAACGCGAAAGAACGTCACTTTATATTGCCCCTTGTGATATGAACCTTTATTATGCAGTCCGTCGCTTTTATTATTTCCACATCACAAGATCGTATAAAGCTTATTTCTCCCACACTAATCATACATATTTAGAGAAATTATTATTGCTTTGCACCGATGACAACTTACTTGAAGGATCTTACTCAATCCATAGGTAGATATGGTGGACTCTCATGGCAAAACTGGTTTAAGGGTATTTGGAAGCACAAGTAGTATCTCTACTTGGTGCTGAGAATTTGGCTAGCAAGAGGGGGAAAGGCAAGTTCAACATGTTGGATGATCCATGACAACATACTTTATCTCAGATATAAGAAAACATAACCCATTACGTTGTCTTCCTTGTCCAACATCAACTCTTTAGCATGTCATATTTTGATGAGTGCTCCCAATCATAAAAGATGTCAATAATAGTATATTTATATGTGAAACCTCTCTTTCCTTATTACTTCCTATTAATTGCAACGATGACCAAAGCTATGTCTGCCAACTCCCAACAACTTTTAATCATCACACTCTTTCTATGTGAAGTCATTACTATCAATAAGATCACTATGAACTTTTGTTTCTTCTTATTCTTTTTCTCTTTTCCTTTATTCACCCAAGATCATAACAAGAAAATCAAGCCCTTGACTCAACACTAATCTTTATTATATAGTTCACGGACTCGATTACATAGAGAGATCATAAGGCAAAACTCAAAACTAGATCATGCCATAAACTTTATTCTACTAGATCAAAATACTACTAATAGGATCGAACTAAGGAAAATGGTAAAGATAGGAGTTGTGATTGTGACACGATACCGAGGCACCTCCCCCAAGCTTGGCAGTTGCCAAGGGGAGTGCCCATACCCATGTGATTATATCTCCCTGGTTGGTGAAGAAGGTGGAGGTATTGTTGATGATGCGGGCTTGTCATCCATCTTCCAAGGCATAGGTTCACCATCATAGAAGGATGATCGAGTCTCCGGAATCCTCGAATCTGCAGCCAAACTCATTCTTTTGAATCTATATTCATACTCACAGTTTTGGTTTTGCAGGTCATAGATTTGGGCTTGGAGGTGATCGATCTTCTCATGTAGCTTGAAGATGGCCTCCTCGGTGTTCTTGGCATCCGGCTTGTAGTTGTCAGTGAACTCCGCGAGCATCGTGTGGCTAGCGTTGATTCCATGCTCCACCATCCCCTAGCACTTGAAAACTTGTTGCTCCATTGCTTCGAGCCTCGTCTCCACGCTTCCAGTTCCCTTTGGTCCCTCAGCATCGCGGATGTGCAGCAACCCATCACGCATCTCAATGGTTTGAGGGTGTCGCAGCACCTCCGCGAGGTAAGGGTTGATGACCTTCTCGAAGAACTTGTCCTTGGAAGCACTTGGGGACGTCATGATAATCTAGATCTGTCAGAAAAACAGCTCGAAACAAAAACAGAGAATATTTGCGTGTTACGGGAGTCAAAACCTTCGGGAGAATATATAGTGAATTTTTATCGACCAAAATACGTATGGTGCAAGAAAACAAAGTCCGGAAGGCACACGAGGTGCTCACGAGGTAGGGGGCGCGCCCTCCACCCTCGTGGAGCCCTCGTGTCCTTCTCGAACTGCTACATAATTTTCTATTTTTCTAAATATTCCAAAACGGAGAAATATTGCCTTAAAAATTGTTTTGGAGTCGGTTTACTTACCGTACCACATACCTATTCCTTTTCGGAGTCTGAAACATTCTGGAAAGTGTCCCTTATGTATTCCTCCGGGGTTACGGTTTCAATAATATTGGTTTCAATATTTATGGGATTACCTGAGATATAATGTTTAATTCTCTGACCATTTACCACCTTCGGATTTGTGCCTTCGAAGTTGTTGATTTTTATGGCACCGGAATGATAGACCTCCTCGATAACCTAGGGGCCTTCCCATTTAGAGAGAAGTTTTCCTGCAAAAAATCTTAAACGAGAGTTGTATAGCAATACATAATCACCTACATTAAACTCACGCTTTTGTATCCTTTTGTCATGCCATCTTTTAACCTTTTCTTTAAACAACTTGGCATTTTCATAAGCTTGGGTTCTCCATTCATCAAGTGAGCTAATATCAAATAACCTCTTTTCACCGGCAAGTTTAAAATCATAGTTGAGCTCTTTAATAGCCCAATATGCCTTATGTTCTAGTTCGAGAGGTAAGTGACATGCTTTTCCATAAACCATTTTATACGGAGACATACCCATAGGATTTTTATATGCAGTTCTATAGGCCCATAATGCATCATCAAGTTTCTTGGACCAATTCTTTCTAGACCTATTGACAGTCTTTTGAAAAATTAATTTCAGTTCTCTATTACTCAATTCTACTTGACCACTAGACTGTGGGTGATACGGAGATGCAATTCTATGATTGATGTCATATTTAGCAAGCATTTTATGGAAAGCACCATGAATGAAATGTGAACCACCATCAGTCATTAAATATCTAGGGACTCCAAACCTCGGAAAAAATAACTTCTTTAAGCATTTTAATACAAGTGTTATGATCAGCACTACTAGTTGGAATAGCTTCTACCCACTTAGTAACGTAATCAACAGCAACTAAAATATGTGTATATCCATTAGATGCAGGAAAAGGTCCCATATAATCAAAGCCCCAAACATCAAATAGTTCAATAACAAGTGAATAATTCATAGGCATTTCTTGATGTCTACTAATATTACCAATTCTTTGACATTCATCACAAGATAGGACAAACTTACGGGCATCCTTGAAGAGAGTAGGCCAATAAAAACTGAATTGCGATACCTTATGTGCAGTTCTATCTCCCGCGTGGTGTCCTCCATACGTTTCGGAGTGGCACTTGCGTAGGATCTATTCCTGTTCATGCTCAGGTACACAACGTCTAATAACACCATCTACTCCTTCTTTATAAAGATGTGGGTCATCCCAAAAGTAATGTCTCAAATCCTAGAAGAACTTTTTTCTTTTGTTGGTATGTGAAGCTAGGTGGTATAAATTTAGCAACTATGTAATTAGCATAATCAGCAGACCAAGGGGTACTACGAGAAGTACTTATGACATTTAATTGTTCATAAGGAAAGCTATCATCAATAGGTAGTGGGTCATCAAGAACATTCTCTAACCTAGATAAGTTGTCTGCAACGGGGTTCTCAGCTCCTTTTCTATCAACAATATGCAAATCAAATTCTTGTAGCAAGAGAACCCATCTAATAAGTCTAGGTTTGGCATCTTTCTTCTCCAAAAGATATTTAATAGCAGCATGATCAGTGTGGATAGTTACTTTAGAATCAACAATATAAGGTCTGAACTTATCACAAGCAAATACAATTGCTAAAAGTTCTTTTTCAGTAGTAGCATAATTTCTTTAAGCATTGTCTAGAGTCTTACTAGCATAATGGATAACATTTAATTTCTTATCAACTCTTTTCCCTAGAACAACACCTACAGCATAATCGCTAGCATCACACATAATTTCAAAGGGTAAATTCCAATCAGGTGGCTGAACAACAGGTGCAGAGACTAATGCTTTCTTAAGTATTTCAAATGCTTCTACACAATCATCATCAAAGACAAATGGTATATCTTTTTGTAATAAATTAGTCAGAGGCCGAGAAATTTTTGAGAAGTCCTTAATGAAGCTCCTATAAAATCCGGCATGACCAAGGAAACTTCTTATACCTTTGATGTCCTTGGGACATGGCATCTTTTCAATAGCATCAACCTTGGCTTTATCAACTTCAATACCTCTTTCGGAAACTTTATGCCCCAAGACTATACCCTCATTAACCATAAAGTGGCACTTTTCCCAATTCAATACAAGATTAGTTTCTTCACATCTCTGCAAAACTCGATCAAGATTTCTCAAGCAATCATCAAAAGAAGATCCATAGACGGAAAAGTCGTCCATGAAAACGTCACAAATCTTTTCACAAAAGTCAGAGAATATAGCCATCATGCATCTTTTAAAGGTAGCAGGTGCATTACATAAACCAAAAGGCATACGTCTATAAGCAAAAGTACCAAAAGGGCATGTAAAAGTAGTCTTTGATTGATCTTTAGCCGACACAGGTATTTGAGAGAAACCAGAATAACCATCTAGAAAGTAGTAATGTGTATGTTCGCATAATATTTCTAGCATTTGATCGATAAAAGGTAAGGGGTAATGATCTTTCTTAGTAGCCTTATTTAATTTGCGGAAATCAATTACCATCCTATAACCTGTAATAATTCTTTGTGGAAGCAATTCATCTTTATCATTAGGAACAAAAGTAATACCTCCCTTCTTAGGGACACAATGAACAGGACTTACCCACTGACTATCAGCAACGGGTTAAATTATACCTGCCTCTAGAAGCTTTAGTATTTCTTTTCTTACCACTTCTTTCATTTTAGGATTCAGACGTCATTGAGGATCATGAACTAGTTTGGCATCTGCTTCCAAATTTATTTTATGTTGACATAGAGTGGGACTAATGCCCTTAAGATCATCAAGAGTATATCCAATAGCAGCACGGTGCTTCTTCAGAGTTTTCAATAATCTTTCTTCTTCATGCTCTGAAAGGTTAGCACTAATAATAACAGGATATATCTTCTTTTCATCAAGATAAGCATATTTAAGATTATCAGGCAACGGTTTAAGCTCAAACACGGGATCACCCTTAGGTGGAGGGGGATCCCCTAGGATTTCAACAGGCAAATTGTGTTTCAGAATAGGTTCCTGTTTAAAGAATACTTCATCTATTTCCCTTCTTTCATTCATAAACATATCATTCTCATGGTCTAACAAATATTGTTCTAAAGGATCACTAGGAGGTATGGCAATAGAAGCAATACCAATAATTTCATCCTTACTAGGCAATTCTTCTTCACGGTGTTGTTTACTAAATTTAGAGAAATTAAATTCATGAGTCATATCATCCAAGCCAATAGTAACAACATTATTTTCGCAGTCTACCTTAGCATTAACAGTGTTCAAGAAGGGTCTACCAAATATAATGGGACAAAAGTTATTCCCTGGGGAACTAAGAACAAGAAAATCAGCAGGATATTTAGTTTTCCCGCACAAGACTTCAACATCTCTAACAATTCCCACTTCTGAAATAGTATCTCTATTAGCAAGTTTAATTGTGACATCAATATCTTCTAACTCAGCAGGTGCAATTTCATGCTTGATTTCTTTATACAAGTCATAAGGTATAACACTAGCACTAGTACCCATATCACATAATCCATGATAACAATGTTCTCCTATTTTAACAGAAATAATAGGCACGCCTACCATAGGTCTATGTTTATATTTAGCACAAGGTTTAGCAATTCTAGCAGTTTCATCGCAGAACTGAATAACATGCCCATCAATATTATCAGACAAGAGATCTTTAACAATAGCAATATTAGGTTCTACTTTAACTTGCTCAGGAGGTGTATATGTTTTAATATTGCTTTTACAAACCACAGTTGAAGCTTTAGCATGATCCTTTATCCTAACAGGGAAAGGTGGTTTCTCAACATAACAAGTAGGAACAATAGGATCATTATAAGTGACAGTCTTTTCTTCAACTTTAATTGGTGCAACTACTTTTACTTCTATGGGGGGATGATATTTAAACCACTTCTCCTTAGGGAGATCAACATAAGTAGCAAAAGATTCACAGAAAGAAGCTACTATCTCAGAATCAAGTCCATATTTAGAGCTAAACTTACGGAAAATGTCGGTATCCATAAAAGATTTAACACAATCAAACTTAGGTGCCATACCTGACTCCTTACCTTTGTTGAGATCCCAATATTCAGAGTTGCATTTACCTCTATCCAATAAATCCCATCTAAATCCAATAGTCTTCATCATAAAAGAGCCAGCACAAGAAGTATCGAGCATGGTGCGATTGTTTTCAGAAAGCCGAGCATAAATTTTTTGAAGAATTGTTTCCATTGGGAGCTCATGATTGGGGCATGAATATAACATTGATTTAATCCTCCCCCAAGCTTGAGCAATGCTTTCTCCTTCGCGAGGCCAAAAATTATATATATATAATTGCGGTCACAATGAACAAGATGCATAGGGTAATACTTTTGATGAAATTCCAATTTCAATCTTCTATAGTTCCATGATCTCGTATCATCACATAGCCTATACCATGTCAATGCGTATCCCTTCAAAGATAAAGGGAAGGCCTTCTTCTTAGCAACATCATCGGGTATACCTGTAAGCTTAAATAATCCACAAACTTCATCCACATATATTAGGTGTTCATCAGGATGCTTTATTCCATCTCCTGTAAAAGGATTAGCTAGCAGTTTTTCTATCATACACGAAGGATACTCATAAGGAATTTCGTTTTCAATAGGTTCAGTAGGTTGAGGAGCAACTCTTTTCTCTACCGGTCGGGGTGAAGATACCCCGAACAAGCCCCTCGGAGGATTACTTTCCATAGTAACAAGCGACAGCAAATTTCAGCACACTATATAAATTTTTCCTTACCAAATTCCACCTACCAAAGGCACTTCACTCCCCGGCAACGGCGCCAGAAAAGAGTCTTGATGACCCACAAGTATAGGGGATCTATCATAGTCCTTTCGATAAGTAAGACTGTCGAACCCAACGAGGAGTAGAAGGAAATGATAAGCGGTTTTCAGCAAGGTATTCTCTGCAAGTAGTGAAATAAGTGGTAACAGATAGTTTTGTGATAAGATAATTTGTAACGAGCAACGAGTAACGAAAGTAAATAAAGTGCAGCAAGGTGGACCAATCATTTTTGTAGCAAAGGACAAGCCTGTACAAACACTTATATAAGGAAAAACGCTCCCGAGGACACATGGGAATATCGTCAAGCTAGTTTTCATCACGCTCATATGATTCGTGTTCGGTACTTTGATAATTTGACATGTGGGTGGACCGGTGCTTGCGTGTTGTTCTTACTTGAACAAGCATCCCACTTATGATTAACCTCTATTGCAAGCATCCACAACTACAACAAAAGTATTAAGGTAAACCTAACCATAGCACGAAACATATGGATCCAAGTCAGCCCCTTACGACGCAACGCATAAACTAGGGTTTAAGCTTCTGTCACTCTAGCAACCCATCATCTACTTATTACTTCCCAATGCCTTCCTCTAGGCCCAAATAATGGTGAAGTGTTATGTAGTCCACGTTCACATAACACCACTAGAGGCTAGACAACATACATCTCATCAAAATATCGAAGGAATACCAAATTCACATGACTACTAATAGCAAGACTTCTCCCTTGTCCTAAGGAACAAACGTAACTACTCACAAAGCATATTCATGTTCATAATCAGAGGGGTAATAATATGCATACAGGATCTGAACATATGATCTTCCACCAATTAAACCAACTAGCATCAACTGCAAGGAGTAATTAACACTACTAGCAACCTACTAGCACCAATCCCGGACATGGAGACAAGAATTGGATACAAGATATGAACTAGGGTTTTGAGATGTGAGGGTGTTGATGAAGATGTTGATGGAGATTGCCCTCTTCCGACGAGAGGAGCGTTGGTGATGACGATGGCGATAATTTCTCCCTCCAGGAGGGAAGTTTCCCCGGACGAACAGCTCTGCCGGAGCTCTAGATTGGATCCACCAAGGTTCCGCCTCGTGGCGGCGGAGTTTCGTCCTGAAAGGTTGCTTCTGATTTTTTTTCTCGACGAAAGACTTCATATAGCAGAAGATGGTCATTGCAGAGCCACCAGGGGGCCCACGAGGTAGGGGCGCGCCCTAGGGGGGGCGCCCCCCACCATTGTGGACAGGGTGTGGGCCCCTGGTCTTCATCTTTGGCGAGGATTTTTCATTATTTATTATAAGGTATTCCGTGGAGTTTCAGGACTTTTGGAGTTGTGCAGAATAGGTTTCTAATATTTGCTCCTTTTCTAGCCTAGAATTCCAGCTGCCAGCATTCTCCCTCCTTATGTAAACCTTGTAAAATAAGAGAGAATAGCCATAAGTATTGTGACTTAATGTGAAATAACAGCCCATAATGCAATAAATATCGATATAAAAGCATGATGCAAAATTGGCGTATCATCTGCCGACTTAAACTTTAGCAAAGGATCATGCTCTGTGGTTGGATTTTTCAAAGACGTCATGTCTGCCGGGTCAACATTATCCTTGTAAAATTTCAGCTCCTCCGTTGCACAGACAGACTTAGCGTAAGCAGCATCGCCTTCTTCGCACTCCAAGGCCACCTTGCGACTCCCATGCACTGTGATGGTTCCCTTGTAACCTGGCATCTTAAGCTGCAAGTAAACATAACAAGACCTCGCCATGAACTTAGCATAAGATGGCCGCCCAAACAGAGCATGATAAGGGCTCTTGATTTTAACCACCTCGAAAGTCAGGGTCTTAGATCTAGAGTCGTGCTCATCTCCAAAAGAAACCTCCAAAGATATCTTACCCACTCAATATGTCGACTTGCCCGGCACCACACCATGAAAATGGTGTTTGACGGCTTAAGATTTTTGTCGGTCAATCCCATGCAACGGAAGGTTACATAGTAAAGTATATTAATGTTGCTGCCTCCATCCATGAGCACCTTAGTAAATTTACATCCCCCAACCTGAGGAGCCACCACTAGAGCCAGGTGAGCCGGGTTGTCAACCCGGGGTGGGTGATCCTCACGACTCCACACAATAGGCTACTCCGACCACCGCAAGTAACGCGGCACTGCTGGCTCGATAGCATTCACTGCCCTCTTATGAAGCTTCTGATCCCGCTTACACAAGCTAGTGGTGAAGACGTGGTACTGTCCACTATTCAATTTCTTCGGGTTGCTCTGATATCCATACTGTTGCTGCTGCTGATTCCCCTGATTATTCTGCTGGTTGTAACCACCTTGATTGACTTGGCCGTAAAACACAGAATTTGAGCCACCGCCTCCAGGACCCGGACCATGCGGGCCAGACCCTGAACCTCCATTCGGACCATGGTTGTGTTGGAAAGACTCCCTAAAGTGCCTCATAATGCCGCAATCCTTCCACAGATGGGTAGACGGTTTCTCCTCTATCCCGTGCTTTGGACATGGATGATTCATTATTGCTACAAGGTCAAATTTTGTCCTTTGAGCCGGCCCCCCTTACGACGCTGGTTATAATTCCATGCACCGGTGTTAGTCACAAAATCATTAGCTTTGCGCTTACCGTTACCACCCTGATTGGTCGGGTTGTGCTGCTATCCTCTCATACCGCTACTCTTCTTTCCCTTTCCCGATCATTCATCCTCGGAGTCGGGGTCCTTGGTACTATTAGAGTCAGCATACTTGACAAGAGCCACCATGAGCTCACCCATGTCACTGCAATGACGTTTAAGCCGCCCAAGCTTCTGCTTGAGTGGAAGGAAACAACAATTCTTCTCTAACATTAAAACCACTGAGCCGACGTTGATATTGTCTGAAGAATGTATGATGGTCGAGACCCAGCGCACCCAGCTAGTTGTTAATGCGGCCTCAGCTTGAACACAAGAAACTAAATCCACGATCGACATAGGCTGCTTGCAGATATCTTTGAAATTTTGGATAAAACGGGCCTTCAGCTCTGCCCATGACCCAATGGAGTTGGCGGGCAGCCCTTTCAACCAAGTGCGAGCCGTCCCTTCCAGCATCATGGTGAAATACTTAGCATATGCAGCTTCGCTAACATCCAGCATCTCCATAGCCATCTCATAAATCTCCACGCAAGCCTCTGGGGGTTGATCTGCTATGTAATTAGGCACCTTACAAGGGCCCTTGAAATCCTTGGGCAAACGCTCATTTCGCAGAGCCGCCGTTAAACAAGGCACACCCCAAGCTCTAGAAGTCACACCTGCCTCCACTGAAGTTGTTGGGTAAACCGACGCGTGCTGATGAGCCGCCAGTTGAGCCGCCAGCTTGGCCTCCTGGCACGCTCTGCCCTGGTCCACCAAATTTTGTGCCTCGGCACCATTGCGCGACGGGTCATGCAGGTGAGGCTGGTTACGGCGCTGCTCAGTACTCGAAACTACTGGCGAGTCAATGTGCCTACTGTAGCTCCGGCTTGGACGAGGGGTCGAATGAATCTAGTCACGACTATAAGAATAAGCCTGCTGTTGTACTAGCACTGTTTGAAGAAGCTCCCTGGCCCTTCAGGTTTCAACCGCCGTTGGAGTCTCGCCCTCAACTGGCAAAGCCGCCAATCGCGTAGCTGCAGCAATCATATTATCCAAAGGGGTGGAATAATGACCCGGCAGCGTCACCATGTGCTGAGGTGGGGTATTATTCACATGCAGAGAGCTTGTTACGCGCGGCTCAACCGGTGCTCCACCCCCTGGCGCTTCAGCCATCTGGTATATCACCGATGGGTTACTGGTCCCTGCTCCCGATGTGTTGAAGAGGTTCCTCGACTCACAAACCAAAGGCAGACGACTCCGGTGCTTTCTCCTCAAGACTTCGTTTGAAGCGTTCTGGTCCACCATGAGCCGGTATGAATCCGCTTGAATTCGCTATGCTTGAGCGTTCAAAACGGCCCGCTCCGCAGTCATCCTAGCGTTCTCCGCCGCCAGCTCTACCTTGGCTTGCGCTATCTCATCGCGCAGCTTAACCACATCCACCTTATGGTGTTCCTGGTTGTCCGGGGTTACCTTCACCTCCATCAGAGTTGCCAGAGCCTCCAACAGATCTGTTAAAACTTGAGTCGGCGGGCGTGTGATACGTCTCCAACGTATCTATAATTTTTGATTGGTCCATGCTATATTATCTACTGTTTTGGACTATATTGGGCTTTATTTTCCACTTTTATATTATTTTTGGGACAAACCTATTAACCGGAGGCCCAGCCCAGAATTGTTGTTTTTGCCTATTTCAGTGTTTCGGAGAAACAGAATATCAAATGGAGTCCAAACGGTATAAAATCTTTGGGAACGTGATTTTCTCACCGAACGTGATCCAGGAGACCTGGACCCTGCTCCAAGGAACAAAAGAGGCGGTCACGAGGGTGGGGGGCGCCCCGCCCCCCTAGGGCGCGCCCCCTGCCTCGTGGGCCCCTCGTTGCTCCTCTAGCGTACTTCTTCCTCCTATATATACACACGTACCCCCAAACGATCAGAAGAGGAGCCAAAAACCTAATTCCACCGCCGCAACTGTCACAACCCTAGAATTGTTCGCAATAGTTGCATAAGAGAGCATCCATGCATCATGTCTAAATTTCTAGTGAAATTGAATTGAGGGAATTCTCAAGCCTCATAGATCATTTCTAAAAATGATCAACCTTAAAAATTGCTTCAAACGAACCCAAGAAAATGTTCCTGTTAAACTATAAAAATATTGGAAAGAAATAAAACTCAAACCAATATTTTTGGAGTCTCAGAAATATTTGTTTGCGGCATTTGAGTTAATCCAATAATTATTTGCATTGGACTTATATTTGTGATATATTAACTATATGTCCAATAATTCTGATAATTGTTGAGGGGCTTTGGAATAATCCATTTAGTCCCTGCAAAAAATTATCAGAAGTGGAAAAATTAGTTTGGTTCAAAAACCAAATTAAAACCCATTTGCATAAATAGAAAACTGTAACAAAATAGAAAGCAGAGAGAGGGTTTTACCTGGTAGCCTAGTAGACAGCCGGCCCAGTCAGCCCAGCCGGTGTTGTCTTCATCCTTTGCCAGTAGGCAAAGGCGAAGTCGCATGCGCGCACGCGGAGGCCTCCACCTCCTGCTTCACGGTGGAAGCCTCCCCGACCTCCTAACCGCGCCATGGAGACGCCCGCGGCCCCCTCGATCATCTCCTCTCTCTCCACACCTCGCTGCTCTCTCTCCCCTCCTCTGGTTCTCTTTCCCTCGCTGTTCCCCACCTCACCAAACCACGCCGCCGCCACCGACGAGCTCCACCATGGCCGCAGCCACTCCCTTGCTCCCTCTCCGCGTCCTCGAGATCCACCACGACCCCGTGGAGCAACACACCCGACGCACGCAACCAGAAGAGGCCCAGTCGACCGGAGCATCGTCGTCTTCACCTCCGATGCCCGGAGATCGACTCCGTTGATTCGCCTTCCCCGAGCCCGCTGAGCTTGTCTACATGACCGCTGTGAGCTTACCGTCTTTTCCCCCTCATTATCTTCATCATTTGCGACCTCCAGCGTTCTTAACCGCCGTGGCCGAGCTTCCCCTGCCGCCGGCCATGTCGCCATCGTCGTTGCAGCCACTGCAGCTCGAGCCTGAGAGCGTCATCGTGCTCAGCATGTCTGCAGGAGCACGAAGCACCCCACCGCTCGACCCGCCGTGCACTACAATGCTGATTCCGAGCTTGACCGAACCACGGCCGCCGCAAACCTCGTCGCCGGCATTGATTCCAGCGAGCCCCACGCCCAACTCCGCCTCCTCTTGATGCAGGCGAGCAAGGGCTATGCCCTGGTGCCCTCAGCGCTCTAACCCGACGCCTCTTGTGCAAATCCGGCGCGCTCCGCCGTGTTCTATGGTCGCCGCCGGTTGAAATCCGGTGAGATGACGTGGCCCGTCATTAGTAGCTAACAGCCCCACTAATTAACCCTCCAGTGTCACTGACACATGGGACCCACACCCTTAATTAACCTGGATTAGTTTATGTTTAGGATTAGTTTAAGTCCAGTGGGCCCAGGCTGTCAGGTTTGACCTGCCCTGTTAGCATTGACCTGGCCCCACTGGTCAGCCTCTGTTCCTGCCTTGTCACACTGACCAACAGGCCCCACACGTCAGGTTTGACCTGGACCGAGCTGTTGACCTGCTGACGTCACTATGAGGTCATGCTGACGCAATATTTCCTTTTTGGAATTTAAATAAATCTTAAATGATTTATTATTTTCAGAAAATGCCCAAAACTTCTAAAAAATCATAGAAATTAAACCGTAACTCCAAATAAGATAAATTATATATGAAAAATGATCAGAAAAATCCAATATATCCATTTGTACCATTCTCATGCATGATAGAGGAACTTATAGCTACTGCTTAGGACAAATCAAATGAATGGCAATTAAATAACCATATGTGGAGTTTGAATTTGAACCTTGGGTTCAAACCAACTACACTTAATTGTGTTGCTAGTTGCATTAGGCCAAATCACATCATATTGCCATGTCATAATCATGCATCATAATTGTTGCATTGCATTCATTGTGTTCTTCCTTGTTTGTCGGTGTTTGTTCCCTCTCGATAGACGTGGTTCCGACGATGTGATCGATGACACCGATGAAGAACTATACTATCTTCAGAATTGCCAGGCAAGCAAAAACCCCTTGTTCATTCCGATACAAGCCCACTCTCTTGCTCCTGCTCTCTTTTACTACATTAGGACAACAACATTTCAACTGTTACATGCTGCGGTAGCTGAACCCCTTTCCTCTGCATGACCTGTCATTGCCACAGTAAATAGATGAAACCCACTAGCATGAGTAGGAGTTGTTTGAGCCCTGATGTGCCTACTCATTCATGATGCTGTCATGTCTGCTACTGCTTAGAGTTGAGTCGGGTCTGATTCATCGGGGATGAATTGGAATGGTGTGGAACATGTCCTACTGTGTGTGAGCTAAGTGTGTGAACACGATTTGGTAAAGGTAGCGGTGAGAGGCCATGTAGGAGTACATGGTGGGTTGTCTCATTGCAGCCGTCCTCAGGAATTGAGTTCTGTGTTTGTGATCCATGAATAGTTACTACCACACATTGGGCTCTGGGCACTCCAAGCTCTCTCGACTTAGTAATCAACTCGATCTCTGTCCAGGAGTTGCAACTAGTTTCTGGTGTTTGTAGGTAGTGTTAGTAGTCTACCAAGTGGCACCCGGTACAGGTGGGCATGGGACAGACTAGGCACAGTGGCATGATGTACCAAGTGGCACCCGGCTGGTGGGCTTGGGAACCCTGCACAAATCGTTTGGGGCCGTGAGCGACACCCCGGTCGGATCTCCTTGCGGATGGAACCCGAATAGGCGATAAACCTGGACTAGAGACTTGTTGGTTAGTCAGGTCATGGCCGACTCCCTCGCCCGGCTTCCGCTTGAAGGTTGCCGAGGTACATGACGTGTATAGAGCGATGAGTGGCGAGAGCGTGTGTGAAGAAGTACACCCCTGCAGGGTTATCATTATCTATTCGAATAGTCGGATTCCTCGGATATGGAAACTTGGACCCCTTGCATAGTTCATAGACAAGTGAAAGTGGATACTCTAAAACTCGCAAGATAAGCGTGAGTGCTATGGATGGCGTTCTCGCAGGGAGACGGGAGCGGATCCATAGTGGTGTATTGGTATGGTGAATTTGTGGACTCGTGTCCGCCACCTCAAATGAGTTACTTGCAGTCGTAGTTCAGGTTAGCCACTGGGTCAAAGCTGGCGTGCTGCAGTTAAACTCCACCACCCCCTTTGTTGATACCGATGCATATGTAGTTAGTTCTGATGTAAGTCTTGTTGGGTACATTTGTACTCACGTTTTCTTAATTTATGTTTTGTAGAGAGACTTCAGTCTCGCTAGTAGTTCCACGTGGACTTCGACGCTTAGCTTGTTACCCCAGCTACGATCATGTACCCTTGGGAGGGTCTTGTAGATAGTCAGGCTTCTGAGCCTTCTTCATTTGTAGTTGTCTATACTCAGACAAGTTAAGCTTCCGCATGTGCTTATTGCTTGTATGCTCTGTATGTTGGGTCATGAGACCCATGTTTGTAATATCTCGCTCCTCGGAGCCTAATGAATAAATACTTGAGTCGTAGAGTTATGTTGTGATGCCATGTTGTATTTACACATGTCGAGCATATTGTGTGTATGATTGAAATGCTTGGTATGTGTGGGATCCGACAACCTAGTTGTTTATCCTTGGTAGCCTCTCTTATGGGCAAATGTAGTCTTGTGCTTCCATGAGACATAGTAGTCCGCTACAGCCCGGTCACCAGAGTCCTGCTAGCCCAGCACTACTGCTCCGGAACACTTGACTGGCCGGCATTTGATTCACTTCGTTCCTGTGTCTGTCCCTTCGGTGAAATGTCAGGCGGTGACATCCGGAGTCCTGCCTAGCCTGCTACAGCCCGGGTTCCCGGAGTCCTGTTAGCCCAGTGCTACAGCCCGGATTCACACACTGCTGACCGACATGCTCGATGTTGATTCATGTATGCCTGTCTCCGCAAGTTAGTGCCACTTTGGGTTCACGGCTAGTCATGTCGGCCCGGGTTCTCTGTCATATGGATGCTAGCGACACTATCATATACGTGAGCCAAAAGGCACAAACGGCCCCGGGCCATGGTAAGGTGACACCCGTGGGAATACCGTGCGTGAGGCCGCAATGTGATATGATGCGTTACATGCTAGATCGGTGTGACTTAGGATCGGGGTCCTGACAGCTTTGGTATCAGAGCCTGACTGCCTGTAGGATTACCAAGCCAAACTGGTCGAAGTCGTGTCTAGAAATGCTTTAGTTATATAAGGGAATTGATTGTGGATGGGAACGTAAGGCTCTTTTTACTCCTTATCCTCATGACCTTCTGATCTGAGTCATCTTATCTTTTCTACGGGGTTAAGAACTAGGCTTCTCTTCTATCTCTTAGGATGACATGTTACTAAACCGTAGTTGCTTAGGATTGTTGAGTTGAAGCCCCAGTTCAGTTCCTACTACTTCCATATGTTCATAGTTGGCCTCAGAACCTTGATATTGTGATGTTGAGTGGTTATGCCACCATTTTTGCAGGTTGTCTCAAATCTTTTTGAGCATTTACAGCCGTTATGTTGTCCGAGTCATCCCAGGTTTCTAGATAGTCTGATGCACTTGCAATCATTCCTCCATGTTACTGATGTCCCTTTGGGCCAGTTCAACCACACTAATCGGTGAGTTGAGGTACTTTATTGCCTCAACATATATGTTGGAGCCATTATTATGACCCTAGGCATCTTAGAGAACCACCCATAATCTAGCCATGCTTTGTATTCCCAGTGTGATGATTCTGGCCACCATTCTCGAGAGCATCCCGTGATGCTACTTAGTAGTAGGTATTCTACTCCTGGGTTTCTGAACCCGAGATTCACCCTACTTATTTCATGTTGATAGTTTTGCTCGTTCCTTTAGGATATTAGTAACCTTTGTGATAGTCCTCGAGGTTCATGGTATATCCTTCTTCCAAATATCATGAACTGCTTATGGCAGAAGTTCTGTTGAATCAAAAGATCACAACTAGAGTGATCTTGATGAGTTATCCATTCTGCATTGTGAATCTGTCAGTCCTACCTTTCTGCATGGCTTACCTGGAAGAAATATGTTGAACTTGTTTGACATACTAAATCTATGCATCCGCAACTCAGAAAACCATATGTTCCTTTGAGTTGTCTCTCTTTAGTTGTATTCTGACCTCTGTCTATCAATTGATAGTCAGGACTAGTTGTGCATTCGTGTTCATCGATGCCTACTATTCTTTTGGTCCGTCAAGCCATTCTATTTCAGAATGACTAGGAGAAACAAACTCCAGTACCTCATCCATATCTAGGATTGGGTCAAAGCAGTTGTATTCCGCAGATCAAAATGCCAATCCAGCTTTTGATTCTGTTCTACCCTGAAGTATTGCCCTCTTTATGTCAGGAATATCATAGGAATTGCACAACCTCCTATGAACTCTTGATACAGTGATACTTCTCGCCATCATCGTTCATTCCTCGGTCTCCATGTTATTGTAACCGGAATACCGACTAGTGAACCATGATGTGTGAAATCAATACTCCTAGCAACCATGTTGCTTGGTAGTTAATGGACATTAATATCATTCTCGGCGTGTTGGTTATTGAATCACTATTCTAGGATTGATCGTGCTATCTTGTCCTTATTTTTGGTGCACTCTTCGATCTTTGAGTTAGGATTGAATCCCTTACTCTTCTGATCATGTCGTCTTGCCTCGAAAAGCAAGATTGTTCTCGAACTTAGAGACATATCAGTGGTTCGTGATTTTCCGAATATCTTCTCGGAGGTATCACCAGGTTGTCACCTAACCGCTATGTTGAGTTTGTGATCAAGTTGGTTTTCTTACGAACCACCCCTTCTCCAAGAATCTGTGTTGGATATCCCTGAGCTAGTTGGTTAAGCTAAACAACAACTTGGAGAGTTGGAAGATAAATGTTTTATCCGACTTAGTTCATTCCAAAGGGATATCTCTTTGTATAAGTGTGTTGAAGAAAGATGGTATCTCCATCGATTGGTCCTCGTGATCAGTTGTTGGATCTATTGCCTTGTCAAAATTTTGACTTGAGTATGGGCTATCGTCAAGTCAAATCAGAACCACCGATGTTCGTAATGTTGTCTTACTCGTGGTTGTTCCTTCGAGCATACACCATTACATCTTTTGGTCTGACAAATGCTATCACCGTGTTCACATGATGGTGGAAGTCCAGTGATATGGAATTTCCGATGAGTTGTTGTTGAGCCCATCAGCAGCATTTTGTCTCCCCCATGATTCATGTTGAACATCAACCTAGTGTTGAAAACTTTGTAAGCAATGCCTTCGTGTTCCGTTCATGAAGCTTATGCTTCGATGAAAGAAGTGACTTTCTCCAAGTTCATGTGCATTAGGTGTAATTTGCCGCCATGAATTTGTGAAAGGTTTGTTTTGTTTCCCTTGGAATCATCCCAAATCAGTCATGCATACGTGCGAAGTATTCTATGGTTTGGTAGATTAATTACCTCCATTCCATATGTATCTCCTAGTACACCAAGCCACTGATTGACTTGTTCAAGAAACACGGAGTCTGTTCTAAGGGTAATCCTTTGGACTTCCACGCGTGGAGACTTCAATATCCTTGATGATGGTTCCCCACATGAACTCGGTAGTGCTTTATTGTAAGACTACTCTGTGGTCATGCTTGTCTTGGACAACATGTTCACATGTATGTAGCAGAACTAGATCATGTTTTGGAGCTTGCTATCATAGTTCATCTCCCGAGAGTCTCGCAATGTTATCTCGTCGACTTGTGTTGCAACTTTTCTTTTCTAGACATGTTGTCTGAAAAATCCTGTTACCAGCCAGATCTGAATCTCAGGCAGATATGATGGCTGGAACATTTCCAAGATCTATGATGTAGGTCCCGATGAGGTTGATGTTCTGGCCGACACACCTAGCCGGAAGATCTATTATTGTAGTATCTTGAACGAGCAATTCGACCATCTTCTCCATGAGGATTTGATATGGCTTTTTCCACAAGTTGTTCCTTATGGATTCTTGTGCTCCCAAAGTCTGACCTTTTACTTGATGTTCTAGATACCAAACCATATCAATAGATGGGTTACGCTAGCACATCAAGGAGAACATTAGAAGAGGAGTGCTCAATGTCTCTCGGTCGATCATCCAGATTTTTACTTGGCCTCGCTAAGGTGAAATCTGGGAAGGTGTTATCTTCCTTTGCGTCTGCATCGTCCATCACTATTCATCATGGTAGTATGATGTGTCGCCAGGATCCTCGGCATGGATGTTGGTAAGACCCTGATGAATATGGAAATGCTCAAGTTCTTGAGAGCATGCTCAGACACTAGGTTATATCCTCGGTATCAATTGGAATGTGCCTTCCGTATGCCGAGTTGTCCTATAACTCTAGTTTCCTCTCCAAACTGAGTATGCCATTCTCTCGAATTCTTTCAAACGATCAATTGTGATTTGCCTCAGGCTGGTATGAAGAGTTTCAATGATCTATGGATCAAAACTAATTCTTTTTGCCACTTAAGGTAATAATTCCATGAGTCACCTCCCCCAAGGTGCCTCGTTGTGGTATCATGGCAACCCAACTCCTCGCTATGTTGACACCGTTCACCACCCTCCTAGGTGTGGGAATTGCGCTACTTATTTAAACCTTGTCGTATGCTCATTTCCATCATTCTTGATGTGTGTATCGTCTCTCATCTCGACAGATGTCGCTATGTCTCGTTCTGTGAGTTGATCGTTGGTTGCTCGATCTTCGAGAAGATCGATTCTTCGAGAGTTTCTTTTCTTCCCGTGATTGTGTTGGATGGAGTTCTCAAAGCAAGACATCAAGACAAAGATGGTGATCGTGTCAACGTTCTTATGAAGTGCAACCTGGATCGTGAAGATTGTGTTAGCTCGTGTCGCTCTGTCTTCCTACCTCACGACTTGAATCTCGAGACGAGATTCTTGTTTAGTGGGGGTGACTTGCCACAGCCCTAGAATTGCTTGCAATAGTTGCATAACATAGCATCCGTGCATCATGTCTAAATTTCCAGTGAAATTGAATTGAGGGAATTCTCAAGCCTCATAGATCATTTCTAAAAATGAGCAACCTTAAAAATTGCTTCAAACGAACCCAAGAAAATGTTCCTGTTAAACTATAAAAATATTGGCAAGAAATAAAACTCAAACCAATATTTTTAGAGTCTCGGAAATATTTGTTTGGGGCATTTGAGTTAATCCAATAATTATTTGCATTGGACTTATATTTGTGATATATTAACTATATGTCCAATAATTCTGATAATTGTTGAGGGGCTTTGGAATAATCCATTTAGTCCCTGCAAAAATTATCAGAAGCGAAAAAATTAGTTTGGTTCAAAAACCAAATTAAAACCCATTTGCATAAATAGAAAACGGTAACAAAACAGAAAGCAGAGAGAGGGTTTTACCTGGCAGCCCAGTAGACAGCCGGCCCAGTCAGCCCAGCCGATGCTGTCTTCAACCTTTGCCAGTAGGCAGAGGCGAAGTCGCACGCGCGCACGCGGAGGCCTCCACCTCCTGCTTCGCGGTGGCAACCTCCCCGGCCTCCTAACCGCACCACGGAGACGCCCACGGCCCCCTCGATCATCTCCTCTCTCTCCGCACCTCGCTGCTCTCTCTCCCCTCCTCTGGTTCTCTTTCCCTCGTTGTTCCCCACCTCACCGAACCGCGCCGCCGCCACCGACGAGCTCCACCATGGTTGCAGCCACTCCCTCGCTCCCTCTCCGTGTCCCCGAGCTCCGCCACGACCCCGTGGAGCAACACACCCGACGCACGCGACTAGAAGAGGCCCCAGTCGACCGGAGCGTCGTCGTCTTCACCTCCGGTGCCCGGTGATTGACTCCGTCGATTCACCTCGTGATTTTCTCACCGAACGTGATCCAGGAGACTTGGACCCTACTCCAAGGAACAAAAGAGGGGGTCACGAGGGTGGGGGCGCCCCGCCCCCCTAGGGCGCGCCCCTGCCTTTTGGGCCCCTCGTTGCTCCTCTGGCGTACTTCTTCCTCCTATATATACACATGTACCCCCAAACGATCAGAAGAGGAGCCAAAAACCTAATTCCACCGCCGCAACTGTCACAACCCTAGAATTGTTTGCAATAGTTGCATAAGAGAGCATCCATGCGTCATGTCTAAATTTCCAGTGAAATTGAATTGAGGGAATTCTCAAGCCTCATAGATCATTTCTAAAAATGATCAACCTTAAAAATTGCTTCAAACGAACCCAAGAAAATGTTCCTGTTAAACTATAAAAATATTGGCAAGAAATAAAACTCAAACCAATATTTTTGGAGTCTCAGAAATATTTGTTTGGGGCATTTGAGTTAATCCAATAATTATTTGCATTGGACTTATATTTGTGATATATTAACTATATGTCCAATAATTCTGATAATTGTTGAGGGGCTTTGGAATAATCCATTTAGTCCCTGCAAAAAATTATCAGAAGCGGAAAAATTAGTTTGGTTCAAAAACCAAATTAAAACCCATTTGCATAAATAGAAAACTGTAACAAAACAGAAAGCAGAGAGAGGGTTTTACCTGGTAGCCCAGTAGATAGCCGGCCCAGTCAGCCCAGCCGGTGCTGTCTTCAACCTTTGCCAGTAGGCAAAGGCGAAGTCGCACGCACGCACGCGGAGGCCTCCACCTCCTGCTTCGTGGTGGAAGCCTCCCCGGCCTCCTAACCGCGCCACGGAGACGCCCGCGGCCCCCTCTATCATCTCCTCTCTCTCCGCACCTCGCTGCTCTCTCTCCCCTCCTCTGGTTCTCTTTCCCTCGTTGTTCCCCACCTCACCGAACCACGCCGCCGCCGACGAGCTCCACCACGGCTGCAGCCACTCCCTTGCTCCCTCTCCGCGTCCTCGAGATCCGCCACGACCCCGTGGAGCAACACACCCGACGCATGTGACCAGAAGAGGCCCCAGTCGACCGGAGCATCATCGTCTTCACCTCCGGTGCCCGGAGATCGACTTCGTTGATTAGCCTCGTCCAGAGCGTCCCCGAGCCCGCTGAGCTTGTCTACGTGACCGCTGTGAGCTCACCGTCTTTTCCCCCTCGTTATCTTCGTCGTTTGCGACCTCCAGCGTCCGTAACCGCCGTGGCTGAGCTTCCCCTGCCGCCGGCCATGTCACCGTCGTCGTTGCAGCCACTGCTGCTCGAGCCTGAGAGCGTCACCGTGCTCAGCATGTCTGCAGGAGCACGAAGCACCCCACCGCTCGACCCGCTGTGCACTACAACGCTGATTCCGAGCTTGACCGAACCACGGCCGCCGCAAACCTCGTCGCCGGCACTGATTCCGGCGAGCCCCGCGCCCAACTCCGCCTCCTCTTGATGCGGGCGAGCAAGGGCTATGCCCTGGTGCCCTCAGCGCGCTAACCCGACGCCTCTAGTGCAAATCCGGCACGCCCCGCCGTGTTTTGTGGTCGCAGCCGGTTGAACTCCGGTGAGATGATGTGACCCGTCATTAGTAGCTAACAGCCCCACTAATTAACCCTCCAGTGTCACTGACACACAGGACCCACACCCTTAATTAACCTGGATTAGTTTCTGTTTAGGATTAGTTTAAGTCCAGTGGGCCCAGGCTGTCAGGTTTGACCTGCCCTGTCAGCATTGACCTGGCCCCACTGGTCAGCCTCTGTTCCTGCCTTGTCACATTGACCAACGGGCCCCACACGTCAGGTTTGACCTGGACCGAGCCGTTGACCTGCTGACGTCACTGTGAGGTCATGCTGACGCAATATTTCCTTTCTCGAATTTAAATAAATCTTAAAAGATTTATTATTTTCAGAAAATGCCCAAAACTTCTAAAAATCATAGAAATAAAACCGTAACTCCAAATAAGATAAATTATATATGAAAAATGATCAGAAAAATCCAATCTATCCATCTGTACCATTCTCATGCATGTTAGAGCAACTTATAGCTACTGTTTAGTACAAATCAAATGAATGGCAATTAAATAACCATATGTGGAGTTTGAATTTGAACCTTGGGTTCAAACCAACTACACTTAATTGTGTTGCTAGTTGCATTAGGCCAAATCACATCATATTGCCATGTCATAATCATGCATCATAATTGTTGCGTTGCATTGATTGTGTTCTTCCTTGTTTGCCGGTGTTTGTTCCCTCTCGATAGACGTGGTTCAGATGATGTGATCGATGACACCGATGAAGAACTATACTATCTTCAGAAGTGCCAGGCAAGCAAAACCCCCTTGTTCATTCCGATACAAGCCCACTCTCTCGCTCCTGCTCTCTTTTACTACATTAGGACAACAACGTTTCAACTGTTACATGCTGCGGTAGCTGAACCCCTTTCCTCTGCATGAACTGTCATTGCCACAGTAAATAGATGAAACCCACTAGCATGAGTACGAGTTGTTTGAGCCCTGATGTGCCTACTCATTCATGATGTTGTCATGCCTGCTACTGCTTAGAGTTGAGTCAGGTCTGATTCATCGGGAATGAATTGGAATGGTGTTGAACATGTCCTACTATGTGTGAGCTAAGTGTGTGAACACGATTTGGTAAAGGTAGCGGTGAGAGGCCATGTAGGAGTACATGGTGGGTTGTCTCATTGCAGCCGTCCTCAGGAACTGAGTTCTGTGTTTGTGATCCATGAACAGTTACTACCACATGTTGGGCTCCAAGCGCTCCAAGCTCTCTCGACTTATTAATCAACTCGATCTCTGTCCAGGAGTTGCAACTAGTTTCTGGTGTTTGTAGTGTTGGGGAATGTAGTAATTTCAAAAAAAAATCCTACGCACACGCAAGATCATGGTGATGCATAGCAACGAGGGGGAGAGTCTGATCTACGTACCCTTGTAGATCGTAACGGAAGCGTTGACACAACGTAGAGCAAGTAGTCGTACGTCTTCTTCCCAATCCGACCGATCCAAGCACCGTTACTCCGGCACCTCCGAGTTCTTAGCACACGTACAGCTCGATGACGATCCCCGGGCTCCGATCCAGCAAAGCTTCAGGGAGGAGTTCCGTCAGCACGACGGCGTGGTGACGATCTTGATGTACTACCGACGCAGGGCTTCGCCTAAGCACTGCAACAATATGATCGAGGCGGAATTTGGTGGCAGGGGGCACCGCACACGGCTAAGGAACGATCACCAAGGATCAACTTGTGTGTCTATGGGGTGCCCCTTGCCTCAGTATATAAAGGATGGAGGAGGAGGAGGCCGGCCAAGGCCATTGGTGCGGCCAGGATGGGAGTCCTACTAGGACTCCAAGTCCTAGTAGGAGTCCATCAAGAGGGGAGGAAGGGAGAAGGAAGTGGAGGAGTAGGAAAGGTGGCCGGCCCCCTTTTCCCTAGTCCAATTCGGACTAGAGGGGAGGGGGGGCGCAGCAGGCCTTTTCTCCTCTTCCCACTAAAGCCCATCAAGGCCCAATACTTCTCCCAGCGAATTCCCGTAACTCTCCGGTACTCCGAAAAATACCCGAATCACTCGGAACCTTTCCGAAGTCCGAATATAGTCGTCCAATATATCGATCTTTACGTCTCAACCATTTCGAGACTCCTCGTCATGTCCGTGATCACATCCGGGACTCCGAACAACCTTCGGTACATCAAAATGCATAAACTCATAATAACTGTCATCGTAACGTTAAGCGTGCGGACCCTACGGTTCGAGAACAATGTAGACATGACCGAGACACGTCTCCGGTCAATAACCAATAGCGGGACCTGGATGCCCATATTGGCTCCTACATATTCTACGAAGATCTTTATCGGTCAGACCGCATAACAACATACGTTGTTCCCTTTGTCATCGGTATGTTACTTGCCCGAGATTCGATCGTCGGTATCCAATACCTAGTTCAATCTCGTTACCGACAAGTCTCTTTACTCGTTCCGTAATACATCATCCCGCAACTAACTCATTAGTTGCAATGCTTGCAAGGCTTTAAGTGATGTGCATTACCGAGAGGGCCCAGAGATACCTCTCCGACAATCGGAGTGACAAATCCTAATCTCGAAATACGCCAACCCAACATCTACCTTTGGAGCCACCTGTAGTACTCCTTTATAATCGCCCAGTTACGTTGTGACGTTTGGTAGTACCCAAAGTGTTCCTCCGGTAAACGGGAGTTGCATAATCTCATAGTCATAGGAACATGTATAAGTCATGAAGAAAGCAATAGCAACATACTAAACGATCGGGTGCTAAGCTAATAGAATGGGTCATGTCAATCAGATCATTCAACTAATGATGTGACCTCGTTAATCAAATAACAACTCTTTGTTCATGGTTAGGAAACATAACCATCTTTGATTAACGAGCTAGTCAAGTAGAGGCATACTAGTGACACTCTGTTTGTCTATGTATTCACACATGTATTATGTTTCCGGTTAATACAATTCTAGCATGAATAATAAACATTTATCATGATATAAGGAAATAAATAATAACTTTATTATTGCCTCTAGGGCATATTTCCTTCAGTCTCCCACTTGCACTAGAGTCAATAATCTAGTTCCCATCGCCATGTGATTTAGCAGCATTATTTCACATCACCATGTGATTAACACCCATAGTTCACATCGTCATGTGACCAACACTCAAAGGGTTTACTAGAGTCAGTAATCTAGTTCACATATCTATGTGATTAACACCCAAAGAGTACTAAGGTGTGATCATGTTTTGCTTGTGAGATAATTTTAGTCAACGGGTCTGTCACATTCAGATCCGTAAGTATTTTGCAAAATTCTATGTCTATAATGCTCTGCATGGAGCTACTCTAGCTAATTGCTCCCACTTTCAATATGTATCCAGATTGAGACTTTAGATTCATCTGGATCAGTGTCAAAAACTTGCATCGACGTAACCCTTTACGACGAACCTTTTTGTCACGTCCATAATCGAGAAACATATCCTTATTTCACTAAGGATAATTCTGACCGCTGTCCAGTGATCTACTCCTAGATCACTATTGTACTCCCTTGCCAAATCAATGCAGGGTATACAATAGATCTGGAATACAGCATGACATACTTTATAGAACCTATGGCCAAGGCATAGGGAATGACTTTCATTCTCTTTCTATCTTCTGCCGTGGTCGGGCTTTGAGTCTTACTCAACTTCACACCTTGTAATACAGGCAAGAACTCTTTCTTTAACTGCTCCATTTTGAACTACTTCAAAATCTTGTCAAGGTATGTACTCATTGAAAAAACTTATCAAGCGTCTTGATCTATCTCTATAGATCTTGAAGCTCAATATGTAAGCAGCTTCACCGAGGTCTTTCTTTGAAAAAACTCCTTTCAAACACTCCTTTATGCTTTACAGAATAATTCTACATTATTTTTGATCAGCAATATGTCATTCACATATACTTATCAGAAATGATGTAGTGCTCCCACTCACTTTCTTGTAAATATAGGCTTCATCGCAAGTCTGTATAAAACTATATGCTTTGATCAACTTATCAAAGCGTATATTCCAACTCCGAGATGCTTGCACCAGTCCACAGATGGATCGCTGGAGCTTGCACATTTTGTTAGCACCTTTCGGATTGACAAAACCTTCTCGTTGCATCATATACAACTCTTCTTTAATAAATCCATTAAGGAATGCAGTTTTGTTTATCCGTTTGCCAGATTTCATAAAATGCGGCAATTACTAACATGATTCGGACAGACTCAAGCATAGATACGAGTGAGAAGCTCTCATCGTAGTCAACACCTTGAACTTGTCGAAAACCTTTTGCGACAATTCTAGCTTTGTAGATAGTAACACTACTACCATCGTCCGTCTTCCTATTGAATATCCATTTATTCTCAATTGCTTGCCGATCATCGGGCAAGTCAACCAAAGTCCATACTTTGTTCTCATACATGGATCCCATCTCAAATTTCATGGCCTCAAGCCACTTTGCGGAATCTGGGCTCACCATCGCTTCTTCATAGTTCATAGGTTCATCATGATCTAGTAGCATGACTTCCAGAATTGGATTACCGTACCACTCTGGTGCGGATCTCACTCTTGTTGATCTACGTGGTTCAGTAGTATCTTGTCCTGAAGTTTCATGATCATCATCATTAGCTTCCTCACTAATTGGTATAGGTGTCGCAGAAACAGTTTTCTGTGATGTACTATTTTCCAATAAGGGAGCAGGTACAGTTACCTCGTCAAGTTCTACTTTCCTCCCACTCACTTCTTTCGAGAGAAACTCCTTCTCTAGAAATGATCCATTATAAGCAACGAATGTCTTGCCTTAGGATCTGTGATAGAAGGTGTACCCACCAGTCTCCTTTGGGTATCCTATGAAGACATATTTCTCCGATTTGGGTTTGAGCTTATCAGGATGAAACTTTTTTCACATAAGCATCACAATCCCAAACTTTAAGAAACGACTACTTTGGTTTCTTGCTAAACCACAGTTCAGATTGTGTCGTCTCAACGGACTTAGATGGTGCCCCTTTTTAACGTGAATGCAGCTGTCTCTAATGCATAATCCCAAAACGATAGTGGTAGATCGGTAAGATACATCATAGATTGCACTATATCCAATAAAGTACGGTTATGACATTCGGACACACCATTATGCTATGGTGTTTCAGGTGGCGTGAGCAGTGAAACTATTTCACATTGTTTTAACTGAAGACCAAACTCGTAACTCAAATACTCTTTTCTACGATCAGATCGTAGAAACTTTATTTTCTTGTTACGATGATTTTCCACTTCACTCTGAAATTCTTTGAACTGTTCAAATGTTTCAGACTTATGTTTCATTAAGTAGATATCCCCATATCTGCTCAAATCATCTGTGAAGGTCAGAAAATAATGATACCTGCTGCAAGCCTTAATATTCATCGGACCACATACATCAGTATGTATGATCTTCAACAAATCTGTTGCTTGCTTCATTGTTCCGGAGAACGGCGTTTTAGTCATCTTGCCCAAAAGGCACGGTTCGCAAGCATCAAGTGATTCATAATCAAGTGATTCCAAAATCCCATCAGCATGGAGTTTCTTCATGCGCTTTACACCAATATGACCTAAACGGCAGTGCTACAAATAAGTTGCACTATCATTATTAACTTTGCATCTTTGGTTTCAATATTATGATTATGTGTATCACCATGATCGAGATCCAACGAACTATTTTCATTGGGTGTGTAACCATATAAGGTTTTATTCATGTCAACAGAACAACAATTTATTCTCTTACTTTAATGAATAACCGTATTGCAATAAACATGATCAAATCATATTCATGCTCAACGCAAACACCAAATAACACTTATTTAGGTTCAACACTAATCCCGAAATTATGGGGAGTGTGCGGTGATGATCATATCAATCTTGGAACCACTTCCAACACACATCGTCACTTCACCCTTAACTAGTCTCTGTTTATTCTGCAACTCCCGTTTCGAGTTACTAATCTTAGCAACTGAACTAGTATCAAATACTGAGGGTTTGCTATAAACACTAATAAAGTACACATCGATAACATGTATATCAAATATACTTATGTTCACTCTGCCATCCTTCTTATCCGCCAATCACTTGGGGTAATTCCACTTCCAGTGACCAGTCCCTTTGCAGTAGAAGCACTTAGTCTCAGGCTTAGGATCAGACTTGGGCTTCTTCACTTGAGCAGCAACTTGCTTGCCGTTCTTCTTGAAGTTCCCCTTCTTCCCTTTGCCCTTTTCTTGAAACTAGTGGTCTTGTCAACCATCAACACTTGTTGTTTTTCTTGATTTCTACCTTCGTTGATTTCAGCATCACGAAGAGCTTGGGAGTTGTTTCCGTTATCCCTTGCATATTATAGTTCATCACGAAGTTCTACTAACTTAGTGATGATTACTAGAGAATTCTGTCAATCACTATCTTATCTAGAAGATTAACTCCCACTTGATTCAAGCGATTGTAGTACCTAGACAATCTGAGCACATGCTCACTAGTTGAGCGATTCTCCTCCATCTTTTAGCTATAGAACTTGTTGGAGACTTCATATCTCTCAACTCGGGTATTTGCTTGAAATATTAACTTCAACTCCTGGAACATCTCATATGGTCCATGACGTTCAAAACGTCTTTGAAGTCCCGATTCTAAGCTGTTAAGTATGGTGCACTAAACTATCAAGTAGTCATCATATTGAGCTAGCCAAACGTTCATAACGTCTGCATCTGCTCCTGCAATAGGTCTGTCACCTAGCGGTGCATCAAGGACATAATTCTTCTGTGCAGCAATGAGGATAAACCTCAGATCACGGATCCAATCCGCATCATTGCTACTAACATCTTTCAACACAATTTTCTCTAGGAACATATCAAAATAAACACAGGGAAGCAACAACGCGAGCTATTGATCTACAACATGATTTGCAAAATACTACCAGGACTAAGTTCATGATAAATTTAAGTTCAATTAATCATATTACTTAAGAACTCCCACTTAGATAGACATCCCTCTAATCCTCTAAGTGATCACGTGATCCAAATCAACTAAACCATAACCGATCATCACGTGAGATGGAGTAGTTTTCAATGGTGAACATCGTTATGTTGATCATATCTACTATATGATTCACGCTCGACCTTTCGGTCTCCGTGTTCCGAGGCCATATCTGCATATGCTAGGCTCGTCAAGTTTAACCTGAGTATTCTGCGTGTGCAAAACTGGCTTGCACCCATTGTAGATGGACGTAGAGCTTATCACACCCGATCATCACATGGTGTCTGGGCACGACGAACTTTGGCAACGGTGCATACTCAGGGAGAACACTTCTTGATAATTTAGTGAGAGATAATCTTATAATGCTACCGTCAATCAAAGCAAGATAAGATGCATAAAAGGATAAACATCACATGCAATCAATATAAGTGATATGATATGGCCATCATCATCTTGTGCTTGTGATCTCCATCTCCGAAGCACCGTCATGATCACCATCGTCACCGGCGCGACACCTTGATCTCCATCGTAGCATCGTTGTAGTCTCGCCAATCTTATGCTTCCACGACTATCACTACCGCTTAGTAATAAAGTAAAGCATTACATCGCGATTGCATTGCATACAATAAAGCGACAACCATATGGCTCCTGCCAGTTGCCGATAACTTGGTTACAAAACATGATCATCTCATACAATAAAATTTAGCATCATGCCTTGACCATATCACATCACAACATGCCCTGCAAAAACAAGTTAGACGTCCTCTACTTTGTTGTAGCATGTTTTACGTGGCTGCTACGGGCTTAAGCAAGAACTCATCTCACCTACGCATCAAAACCACAACGATAGTTTGTCAAATAGACTCCGTTTTAACCTTCTCAAGGACCGGGCGTAGTCACACTTGGTTCAACTAAAGTTGGAGAGACTGTCGCCCGCAAGCCATCTATGTGCAAAGCACGTCGAGGGAACCGGTCTCGCGTAAGCGTACGCGTAAGGTTGGTCCGGGTCGTCTCGTCCAACAATACCGCCGAACGAAAGTATGACTTGTATCGCCCACAACTCACTTGTGTTCTACTCGTGCAAATAACATCAAACCATAAAACCTAGGCTCGGATGCCACTGTTGGGGAACGTAGTAATTTCAAAAAAATTCCTACGCACACGCAAGATCATGGTGATGCATAGCAACGAGGGGGAGAGTCTGATCTACGTACCCTTGTAGATCGCAACGGAAGCGTTGACACAACATAGAGGAAGTAGTCGTACGTCTTCTTCCCGATCCGACCGATCCAAGCACCGTTACTCCGGCACCTCTGAGTTCTTAGCACACGTACAGCTCGATGACGATCCCCGGGCTCCGATCCAGCAAAGCTTCAGGGAGGAGTTCCGTCAGCACGACGGCGTGGTGACGATCTTGATGTACTACCGATGCAGGGCTTCGCCTAAGCACTGCAACAATATGATCGAGGTGGAATTTGGTGGCAGGGGGCACCGCACACGGCTAAGGAACGATCACCAAGGATCAACTTGTGTGTCTATGGGGTGCCCCTTGCCTCAGTATATAAAGGATGGAGGAGGAGGAGGCCGGCCAAGGCCATTGGTGCGGCCAGGATGGGAGTCCTACTAGGACTCCAAGTCCTAGTAGGAGTCCATCAAGAGGGGAGGAATGGAGAAGGAAGTGGAGGAGTAGGAAAGGTGGCCGGCCCCCTTTTCCCTAGTCCAATTCGGACTAGAGGGGAGGGGGGCGCAGCAGGCCTTTTCTCCTCTTCCCACTAAAGCCCATCAAGGCCCAATACTTCTCCCAGCGAATTCCCGTAACTCTCCGGTACTCCGAAAAATACCCGAATCACTCGGAACCTTTCCGAAGTCCGACTATAGTCATCCAATATATCAATCTTTACGTCTCAACCATTTCGAGACTCCTCGTCATGTCCGTGATCACATCCGGGACTCCGAACAACCTTCGGTACATCAAAATGCATAAACTCATAATAACTGTCATCGTAACGTTAAGCGTGCGGACCCTATGGTTCGAGAACAATGTAGACATGACCGAGACACGTCTCCGGTCAATAACCAATAGCGGGACCTGGATGCCCATATTGGCTCCTACATATTCTACGAAGATCTTTATCAGTCAGACCGCATAACAACATACGTTGTTCCCTTTGTCATCGGTATGTTACTTGCCCGAGATTCGATCGTCGGTATCCAATACCTAGTTCAATCTCGTTACCGGCAAGTCTCTTTACTCGTTCCGTAATACATCATCCCGCAACTAACTCATTAGTTGCAATGCTTGCAAGGCTTTAAGTGATGTGCATTACCGAGAGGGCCCAGAGATACCTCTCCGACAATCGGAGTGACAAATCCTAATCTCGAAATACGCCAACCCAACATCTACCTTTGGAGCCACCTGTAGTACTCCTTTATAATCACCCAGTTACGTTGTGACGTTTGGTAGTACCCAAAGTGTTCCTCCGGTAAACGGGAGTTGCATAATCTCATAGTCATAGGAACATGTATAAGTCATGAAGAAAGCAATAGCAACATACTAAACGATCGGGTGCTAAGCTAATAGAATGGGTCATGTCAATCAGATCATTCAACAAATGATGTGACCTCGTTAATCAAATAACAACTCTTTGTTCATGGTTAGGAAACATAACCATCTTTGATTAATGAGCTAGTCAAGTAGAGGCATACTAGTGACACTCTGTTTGTCTATGTATTCACACATGTATTATGTTTCCGGTTAATACAATTCTAGCATGAATAATAAACATTTATCATGATATAAGGAAATAATTAATAACTTTATTATTGCCTCTAGGGCATATTTCCTTCATGTAGGTAGTGTTAGTATTCTACCAAGTGGCACCCGGTACAGGTGGGCATGGGACAGACTAAGCACAGTGGCACGGTGTACCAAGTGGCACCCGGATGGTGGGCTTGGGAACCCTGCACACATCATTTGGGGCTGTGAGCGACACCCCGCCTGTATCTCCTTGCGGATGGAACCCGAATAGGCGATAAACCTGGACTAGAGACTTGTTGGTTAGTCAGGTCGTGGCCGACTCCCTCGCCCGGCTTCCGCTTGAAGGTTTCCGAGGTACATGACGTGTACAGGGTGATAAGTGGCGAGAGCGTGTGTGAAGAAGTACACCCCTACAGGGTTATCATTATATATTCGAATAGCCGGATTCCTCGGATATGGAAACTTGGACCCCTTGCATAGTTCATAGACAAGTGAAAGTGGATACTCTAAAACTCGCAAGATAAGCATGAGTGCTAGGGATGGCGTTCTCGCAGGGAGACGGGAGCGGATCCATAGTGGTGTATTGGTATGGTGAATTTGTAGACTCGTGTGTGCCACCTCAAAAGAGTTACTTGCAGTCGTAGTTCAGGTTAGCCACTGAGTCAAACCTGGCTTGATGCAGTTAAACTCCACCACCCCCTTTGTTGATACCGATGCATATGTAGTTAGTTCTGATGTAAGTCTTGCTGGGTACATTTGTACTCACGTTTGCTTAATTTATGTTTTGTAGAGAGACTTCAGTCTCGTTAGTAGTTCCACGTGGACTTCGACGTTTAGCTTGTTACCTCAGCTACGATCCTGTACCCTTGGGAGGGTCTTGTAGATAGTCAGGCTTCTGAGCCTTCTTCATTTGTAGTTGTCTGTACTCAGACAAGTTAAGCTTCCGCATGTGCTTGTTGCTTGTATGCTCTGTATGTTGGGTCATGAGACCCATGTTTGTAATATCTCGCTCCTTGGAGCATAATGATTAAATACTTGAGTCGTAGAGTTATGTTGTGATGCCATGTTGTATTTACACATGTCGAGCATATTGTGTGTATGATTGAAATGCTTGGTATGTGTGGGATCCGACAGCCTAGTTGTTTATCCTTGGTAGCCTCTCTTATGGGGAAATGTAGTCGTGTGCTTCCATGAGCCATAGTAGTCCGCTACAGCCCGGTTCACCGGAGTCCTGCTAGCCCAGCACTACTGCTCCGGAACACTTGACTGGCCGGCATGTGATTCACTTTGTTCCTGTGTCTGTCCCTTCGGGGAAATGTCACGCGGTGACATCCGGAGTCCTGCCTAGCCTGCTACAGCCCGGGTTCCCGGAGTCCTGTTAGCCCAGTGCTACAGCCCGGATTCACACACTGCTGACCGACATGCTCGATGTTGATTCATGTATGCCTGTCTCCGTAAGTTAGTGCCACTTTGGGTTCACGACTAGTCATGTCGGACCGGGTTCTCTGTCATATGGATGCTAGCGACACTATCATATACGTGAGCCAAAGGCGCAAATGGTCCCGGGCCATGGTAAGGCGACACCCGTGGGAATACCGTGCGTGAGGCCGCAAAGTGATATGATGTGTTACATGCTAGACCGGTGTGACTTAGGATCGGGGTCCTGACAGCAAATTTCCGTATCCGTGAGATCCCATCTTGGGGCCTGTTCCGGAGCTCCGCCGGAAGAGGTCCGTCATCACGGAAGGCTTCTACATCATCCTAGCCCCTCCAATGAAGTATGAGTAGTTTACCTCATACCTTCGGGTCCATAGTTAGTAGCTAGATGGCTTCTTCTCTCTCTTTGAATCTCAATACAAAGTTCTCCCCCTCTCTCGTGGAGATCTATTCGATGTAATCTTCTTTTTGCGGTGTGTTTGTTGAGATCGATGAATTGTGGGTTTATGATCAAGTCTATCTATGAATAATATTTGAATCTTCTCTGAATTATTTTATGTATGATTGGTTATCTTTGCAAGTCTCTTCGAATTATCCGTTTGGTTTGGCCAACTAGATTGGTAGTTCTTGCCATGGGAGAAGTGCTTAGCTTTGGGTTCGATCTTGTGGTATCCTTTCCTAGTGACAGAAGGGGCAGCAAGGCATGTATTGCATCGTTACCATCGAGGATAACAAGATGGGGGTTTATTTCATATTGCATGAATTTATCTATCTACATCATGTCATCTTGCTTAAAGCGTTACTCTGTTTTTAACTTAATACTCTAGATGCATGCTGGATAGCGGTCGATGAGTGGAGTAATAGTAGTAGATGCAGAATCGTTTCGGTCTACTTGTCAAGGACGTGATGCCTATATACATGATCATGCCTAGATATTCTCATAATTATGCTCAATTCTATCAATTGCTCAACAGTAATTTGTTCACCCACCGTAGAATACTTATGCTCTTGAGAGAAGCCACTAGTGAAACCTATGGCCCCCGGGTCTATTCTCATCATATCTATCCCCATCACTTTAATATTGTTTTGCTATTTACTTTGCCTTTACTTTTTACTTTGCATCTTTATACCAAAAATATTCTATCTATCATATCTCACTCTCATAAGTGACCGTGAAGGGCTTGACAACCCCTAATCGCGTTGGTTGCGAGCAGCTATCATTTTGTGCAGGTACGAGGGACTTGAGCGTGGCCTCCTACTGGATTGATACCTTGGTTCTAAAAAACTGAGGGAAATACTTACGCAACTCTGCTGCATCATCCCTTCCTCTTCGGGGAAAACCAACGCAAACTCAAGACATAGCAAGAAGGATTTCTGGCGCCGTTGCCGAGGAGTCTATGCAAAAAGTCAATATACCAAGTACCCATCACAATTCCTATCTCTCGCATTACATTATTTGCCATTTGCCCCTCGTTTTCCTCTCCCCCCAATTCACCCTTGCCGTTTTATTCGCCCTCTCTCTCTCTCTCTATCCTCCCTCTCTGTTTGCCTCTTTTGCCCGTTTGCTCTTGTTTGCTTGTGTGTTAGATTGCTTATTTGTCGCGATGGCTCAAGATACTACTAAATTGTGTGACTTCACCAATACCAATAATAATGATTTCCTTAGCACTCCGATTGCTCCTCTTACCCATGCTGAATCTTGTGAAATTAATACTGCTTTGTTGAATCTTGTTATGAAAGATCAATTCGCTGGCCTTCCCAGTCAAGATGCCGCTACTCATCTGAATAGCTTCGTTGATTTATGTGATATGCAAAAGAAAAAAGATGTCAATAATGATGTCGTTAAATTGAAGCTATTTCCTTTTTCGCTTAGAGATCGTGCTAAAGCTTGGTTTTCGTCTTTGCCTAAGAATAGTATTGATTCATGGAACAAGTGCAAAGATGCTTTTATCTCTAACTATTTTCCTCTCGCTAAGATCATCTCTCTTAGAAATGATATTATGAACTTTAAACAACTTGATCATGAACATGTTGCACAAGCTTGGGAGGGAATGAAATTAATGATACATAATTGCCCTACTCATGGTTTGAATTTGTGGATGATTATACAAAAATTTTATGCCGGACTGAATTTTGCTTCTAGAAATCTTTTAGATTCGGCCGCGGGAGGCACTTTTATGGAAATCACTTTAGGAGATGCTACTAAACTCCTAGATAATATTATGGTTAATTATACTCAATGGCACACTGAAAGATCATCTAATAAAAAAGTGCATGCGATAGAAGAAATTAATGTGTTGAGTGGAAAGATGGATGAACTTATGAAATTATTTGCTACTAAGAGTGTTTCTTCTGATCCTAATGATATGCCTTTGTCTACTTTGATTGAGAATAACAATGAATCTATGGATGTGAATTTTGTTTCTAGGAATAATTTTGGTAACAACGCTTATAGAGGGAATTTTAATCCTAGGCCATATCCTAGTAATCCTTCTAATAATTATGGGAATTCCTACAACAACTCTTATGGAAGTTATAATAAGATGCCCTCTGATTTTAAATCTAATATAAAGAATTTATTTCTTCGCAAAAGAATTTTAATGCTATGATTGAAGAAAAATTGCTTAAGATTGATGATTTGGCTAGGAACCTTGATAGAATTGCTCTTGATGTTGATGCTTTAAAAGTTAAATCTATTCCACCTAAGCATGATATCAATGAGTCTCTAAAAGCCATGATAATTTCAATTGATGAGTGTAAAGAAAGAACCACTAGGATGCGTGCTTCCAAAGATGCCTTTATTAAAGCGTGTTCTTCAAATTCCTATGAAAATAAAGATGAAGATCTAAAAGTTATTGATGTGTCTCCAATTAAATCTTTATTTTGCAATATGAATCTTGATGAAACTGAATATGATCTTCCTTTACCTAGAAGGCGTTCTATAAATTCGGAGTATTTAGATCTTAATGATGAAATTGAACAAAGTGGGATTGAAAGAAATAAAAATCTAGATGTTGCTAAACCCACTATATTGGATTTCAAGGAATTTAAATATGAAAGTTGTTCTTTAATTGATTGTATTTCCTTGTTGCAATCCGTGCTAAATTCTCCACATGCTTATAGTCGAAATAAAGCCTTCACCGAACATATTGTTGATGCCTTGATGCAATCTTATGAAGAAAAACTTGAGTTGAAAGTTTCTATCCCTAGAAAACTTTATGATGAGTGGGAACCAACTATTAAAATTAAAATTAAAGATCATGAGTTTTATGCTTTGTGTGATTTGGGTGCTAGTGTCTCTACTATTCCCAAGACTTTGTGTGATTTACTAGATTTCCGCGATTTTAATGATTGCTCTCTAAACTTGCATCTTGCTGATTCCACTATTAAGAAACCTATGGGAAGAATTAATGATGTTCTTATTGTTGCAAATAGGAATTATGTGCCCGTAGATTTCATTGTTCTTGATATAGATTGCAATCCTTCTTGCCCTATTATTCTTGGTAGACCTTTCCTTAGAAAGGTTGGTGCGATTATTGATATGGAGGAAGGGAATATTAGATTTCAATTTCCATTAAAAAAGGGCATGGAACACTTTCCAATAAAGAAAATAAAATTACCATATGAAACTATCATGAGAGCCACTTATGGATTGCCTACCAAAGATGGCAATACCTAGATCTATCCTCGCTTGTTATGCCTAGCTAGGGGCGTAAAACGATAGCGCTTGTTGGGAGGCAACCCAATTTTATTTTTATTCCTTGCTTTTTGCTCCTGTTTAGTAATAAATAAATTATCTAGACTCTGTTTTGGTTGTGTTTTTTGTGTTTAATTAGTGTTTGTGCCAAGTAGAACCGTTGGGAAGACTTGGGGAAAGTCTCGTTGAACTTGCTGTAAAAAACAGAAACTTTAGCGCTCACGAGAACTGCTGTCATTTTTATTTGAAGAGTGATATTTAGTTAATTCTTTTTGCATATGATTAATAGATAAATTACTCACGTCCAGCAATTTATTTTAGAATTTTTGGGGTTCCATATCTTGCGCTAGCTACAGATTATTACAGACTGTTCTGTTTTTGACAGATTCTGTTTTTCGTGTGTTGTTTGCTTATTTTGATGAATCTATGGCTCGTAAAATAGTTTATAATCCATATAGAAGTTGGAATACAGTAGGTTTAACACCAATATAAATAAATAATGAGTTCATTACAGTACCTTGAAGTGGTCTTTTGTTTTCTTTCGCTAACGGAGCTCACGAGTTTTCTATTTTGAGTTTTGTGTTGTGAAGTTTTCAAGTTTTGGGTAAGAATTTGATGGATTATGGAACAAGGAGTGGCAAGAGCCTAAGCTTGGGGATGGCCATGGCACCCCCAAGATAATACAAGGACACCAAAAAGTCAAAGCTTGGGGATGCCCCGGAAGGCATCCCCTCTTTCGTCCACTTCCATCGGTAACTTTACTTGGAGCTATATTTTTATTCACCAACATGATATGTGTTTTGCTTGGAGCGTCTTGTATTATTTGTGTCTTTGTTTGTTAGTATTCCATAATCATCCTTGCTGTACACACCTTTTGAGAGAGCCATACATGAATTAAAATTTGATAGAATACTCTATGTGCTTCACTTATATCTTTTGAGCTAAGTAGTTTTGCTCTATGTGCTTCACTTATATCTTTTGAGCTAAGTAGTTTTGCTCTATGTGCTTCACTTATATCTTTTGAGCTAAGTAGTTTTGCTCTATGTGCTTCACTTATATCCTTTGAGCGTTATAATTTTGCTCTATGTGCTTCACTTAGATATTTTAGAGCACGGTGGTGGATTTGTTTTAAAGAAACTATTGATCTCTCATGCTTCACTTAAATTATTTTGAGAGTCTCTTAATAGCATGGTAATTTGCTTAATAATAATATGCTTGGTATTCAAGATTTGTGAAACTTTCTTTTGAGTGTGTTGAATACTAAGAAAAGATTGAAGCATGATAATTGTTTTGAGATATGGAGGTGATAATATTAAAGTCATGCTAGTGGAGTAGTTGTGAATTTAAAGAATACTTGTGTTGAAGTTTGTGATTCCCGTAGCATGCACGTATGGTGAACCGTTATGTTATGAAGTCGGAGCATGATTTATTTATTGATTGTCTTCCTTATGAGTGGCGGTCGGGGACGAGCGATGGTCTTTTCCTACCAATCTATCCCCCTAGGAGCATGCGCGTAGTACTTTGCTTTGATAACTTCTAGATTTTTGCAATAAGTATATGAGTTCTTTATGACTAATGTTGCCATGGATCATACGCACTCTCACCCTTCCACCTTTGCTAGCCTCTCTAATACCGCGCAACTTTCGCCGGTATCATACACCTACCATATACCTTCCTCAAAACAGCCACCATACCTACCTATTATGGCATTTCCATAGCCATTCCGAGATATATTGCCATGCAACTTTCCATCATATAGTTCATCATGACACATCCATCATTGTCATATTGCTTAGCATGATCATGTAGTTGACATAGTATTTGTGGCAAAGCCACCGTTCATAATTTTCATACTTGTCACTCTTGATTCATTGCATATCCCGGTACACCGCCGGAGGCATTCATATAGAGTCATACTTTGTTCTAAGTATCGAGTTGTAATTGTTGAGTTGTAAGAAAAATAAAAGTGTGATGATCATCATTATTAGAGCATTGTCCCAGTGAGGAAAGAATGATGGAGACTATGATTCCCCCATAAGTCGGGATGAGACTCCGGACGAAAAAAAGAGAAAGGCCATAAAAAAGAGAAAGGCCATATATAAAAAAATATAATAAAAAATAAAAAAATGAGAGAAAAAGAGAGAAGGGACAATGTTACTATCCTTTTACCACACTTGTGCTTCAAAGTAGCACCATGATCTTCATAGTAGAGAGTCTCTCATGTTATCACTTTCATATACTAGTGGGAATTTTACATTATAGAACTTGGCTTGTATATTCCAATGATGGGCTTCCTCAAATTGCCTTAGGTCTTCGTGAGCAAGCGAGTTGGATGCACACCGACTTAGTTCTTTTTGTTGAGCTTTCATATACTTATAGCTCTAGTGCATCCGTTGCATGGCAATCCCTACTAACTCACATAGATATCTATTGATGGGCATCTCCATGGCCTGTTGATACGCCTAGTTGATGTGAGACTATCTGCCCCCTTTTTTGTCTCCTCCATAACCACCATTCTATTCCACCTAGAGTGCTATGTCCATGGCTCACGTCATATATTGCGTGAACATTGAAAAAGTTTGAGAACACCAAAAGTATGAAACAATTGCTTGGCTTGTCATCGGGGCTGTGCATGATTTAAATACTTTGTGTGGTGAAGATAGAGCATAGCCAGACTATTAGATTTTGTAGGGATAACTTTCTTTGGCCATGTTATTTTGAAGAGACATAATTGCTTAGTTAGTATGCTTGAAGTATTATTATTTCTATGTCAATATTGAACTTTTGTCTTGAATCTTTCGGATCTGAATATTCATAACACAATTAAGAAGAATTACATTGAAATTATGCCAAGTAGCATTCCACATCAAAAATTCTGTTTTTATCATTTACCTACTCGAGGACGAGCAGGAATTAAGCTTGGGGATGCTTGATACGTCTCCAATGTATCTATAATTTTTTATTGTTCCATGCTATATTATATTCTGTTTTGGACATTATTGGGCTTTATTATACACTTTTATATTATTTTTGGGACTAACCTATTAACCGGAGGCCCAGCCCAGAATTGTTGTTTTTTTGCCTATTTTAGGGTTTCGCAGAAAAAGAATATCAAACGAAGTCCAAACGGAATGAAACCTTCGGGAACGTGATTTTCGGAACGAACATGATCCAGAGGACTTGGACCCTACGTCAAGCAATCAACAAGGAAGGCACGAGGTAGGGGGCGCGCCTCCCCCCCCCCCAAGCGCGCCCTCCAACCTCGTGGGCCCCCTGTTGCTCCACCGACGTACTCCTTCCTCCTATATATACCTACGTACCCCCAAACTACCAGATACGGAGCCAAAACCCTAATTCCACCGCCGTAACTTTCTGTATCCACGAGATCCCATCTTGGGGCCTTTTTCGGAGCTCCGCCGGAGGGGGCATCGATCACGGAGGGCTTCTACATCAACACCATAGCCTCTCCGATGAAGTGTGAGTAGTTTACTTCAGACCTATGGGTCCATAGTTATTAGCTAGATGGCTTCTTCTCTCTTTTTGGATCTCAATACAAAGTTCTCCCCCTCTCTTGTGGAGATCTATTCGATGTAATCTTCTTTTGCGGTGTGTTTGTTGAGACCGATGAATTGTGGGTTTATGATCAAGTTTATCTATGAGCAATATTTGAATTTTCTCTGAATTCTTTTATGTATGATTGGTTATCTTTGCAAGTATCTTCGAATTATCAGTTTGGTTTGGCCTACTAGATTGATCTTTCTTGCAATGGGAGAAGTGCTTAGCTTTGGGTTCAATCTTGCGGTGTCCTTTCCCAGTGACAATAGGGGCAGCAAGGCATGCATTGTATTGTTTCCATCGAGGATAACAAGATGGGGTTTATATCATATTAAATGATTTTATCCCTCTACATCATGTCATCTTGCTTAAAGCGTTACTCTGTTCTCTTGAAATTAATACTCTAGATGCATGCTGGATAGCGGTCGATGTGTGGAGTAATAGTAGTAGATGTAGGCAGGAGTTGGTCTACTTGTCTCGGACGTGATGCCTATATACATGATCATACCTATATATTCTCATAAATATGCTCAATTCTGTCAATTGCTCAATAGTAATTTGTTCACCCACCATAAATACTTATGCTCTTGAGAGAAGCCACTAGTGAAACCTATGGCCCCTGGGTCTATCTTCCATCATATTAATCTTCCAATACTTAGTTATTTCCTTTGCTATTTATTTTACTTGCATCTTTTATTTCTCTTTATCATAAAAATACCAAAAATATTATCCTATCATATCTATCAGATCTCACTCTCGTAAGTGACTGTGTAGGGATTGACAACCCCTTATCGCGTTGGTTGCGAGGACTTATTTGTTTGTGTAGGTGCGAGGGACTCATGCGCGGCCTCCTACTGGATTGATACCTTGGTTCTCAAAAACTGAGGGAAATACCTATGCTACTTTGATGCATCACCCTTTCCTCTTAAAGGGAAAATCAACGCAAGTGCTCAAGAGGTAGCACCTATTAACCTAGAGCCCAGTGCCAGTTTATGTTTTTTCCTTGTTTTTCAGTATCGTAGAAAAGGAAAATCAAACGGAGTCCAATTGACCTAAAATTTCACGGAGATCATTTTTGGACCAGAAGAAGCCCATGGAGTACTGGAGATGGGGCCAGAAGAGTCCCGAGGCCACCACGAGGGTGGAGGGGCCGATACGTCTCCAACGTATCTATAATTTTTTATTGTTCCATGCTATTATATTATCTGTTTTGGATGTTTATGGGCTTTATTAGACACTTTTATATTATTTTTGGGACTAACCTATTAACCCAGAGCCCAGTGCCAGTTTTTGTTTTTTCCTTGTTTTAGAGTATCACAGAAAAGGAAAATCAAACAGAGTCCAATTGACCTGAAACTTCACGGAACATATTTTTGGACCAGAAGAAACCCAAAAGACTTGGGGTGCACGTCAGGGAGTCAACAAGGACGCCACGAGGCAGAGGGGCGCGAACACCCCCTAGGCGCGCCCTCCACCCTCATGGGCCCCTCGTGGCCCCCCTAACGTACTTCTTCCGCCTATATATCTCCATATACCCTAAAAACATCGAGGAGCACAATAGATCGGGAGTTCCGCCACCAGAAGCCTCCGTAGCTGTAACGCCCTCGATGCGGCTATATCTCCTACGTGTCGAAGCATGACTTAGAGGCATAACCACATTGAAAGCAATGTCGCAAGTAAGGTAATCTTCACAACAACCCATGTAAATAGATAATAGGGGAAAAGGTACATAGTTGGCTTACACTCGCCACGTCACACAAATACATGAATAACATTACAATCATCCAATACACTCATGGTCCGACTACGGTACCAAAATAAAAGATCAACCCCAACATGCGACACGGACCCCGATCGCCCCAACTGGGCACCACTACTGATCATCTTGGAAAGACACATAGTAACGGCGAGAGTCTTCATCAAACTCCCACTTGAGCTCAAGCACATCGTCTGGAACGGTGTCATCGGTCCCTGCATCTGGTTTGGAAGTAATCTGTGAGTCACGGGGACTCGGCAATCTGGAAGTTTCATGTTATCTACAACCGGACATTAACAAATTCCCATCTCCCCATAACCGCGGGCACGGCTTTCGAAAGTTCAAATCCCTGCAAGGGTGTCCCAACTTAGCCCATCACAAGCTCTCATGGTCAACGAAGGATATTCCTTCTAGCGGGAAGACCCGATCAGGCTCGGAATCCCGGTTACAAGACATCCTCGACAATGGTAAAACTAAACCAGCAACAACGCCTGAATGTGCCGATAAATCTCGATAGGAGCTGCACATATCTCGTTCTCAGGGCACACCGGATTGTCCAGGGTTCCGGTAGGCCAGCCCAGAGTTGCCCCTGGTGGCCACCGACAGCTGACGGGTTGGACCAACACTCAGAGGAGCACTGGCCCGGGGGTTTAAATAAAGATGACCCTTGAGTCCGCGGAACCCAAGGGAAAAAAGGCTAGGTGGAGAATGGTAAAACCAAAGTTGGGCATTGCTGGAAGAGTTTTATTCAAGGCGAACTGTCAAGGGGTTCCCATTATAACCCAACTGTGTAAGGAACGCAAAATCCGGGAACATAACACCGATATGACGGAAACTAGGGCGGCAAGAGTGGAACAAAACACTAGGGAAAAGGCCGAGCCTTGCAGCCTTTACCAAGTATATAGGTGCATTAAGATAAACAATATAATATGGTGATATCCCAACAATAAACAATGTTCCAACAAGGAACGATCTCCAATCTTCACCTGCAACTAGCAACGCTATAAGAGGGGCTAAGCAAAGCAGTAACATAGCGAATCAATAGTTTGCTAGGACATGGTGGGTTAGAGGTTTGACATGGCAATATGGGAGGCATGATAAGCAAGTGGTAGGTATCGTAGCATAGGCATAGCAAAAGAGCGAGCATCTAGCAAGCAAAGATGGAAATGATTTCGAGGGTATGATCATCTTGCCTGCAAAGTTGTTAGAGTTGACTTGATCCTCGTAAGCAAACTCAACGGGCTCCTCATTGGCGAACTCGTCTGCCGGCTCTACCCAAACAAGACAAACAAGCAAAAGGAACACAATCAACCACGTGCAATGCTCAAACAACATGATGCGAACATGATATGATATGCGGGGTGCGATATGTGATGCATATGCAAGATTTGACAAGGAATGATTGAACCTGGCCTCAACATGGAAATACAAGAGTGCCACAGGAAAGGTGAGGTGATTTCGGTTGAAATCGATATAAAGATCACCGGAATCGGATGCACGGTTTGGAGATGGCAAGCAAAACAAATATGGCACCGGTCTACGATAATCAGCAAGTAGCTATCTAAATGCATCAAGATAAATATGATACAGCACTCAAACATGACAAAAAAAATACATGCAGGGATCCATTCATGATGCTTGACAAAAGATGAACACTGAGCTACGGCTAATTCATCCATTAATAGGTTCAAACAAGCATGGCAAAAATGCAAATGATAACAGGTTTCAGACTTAGTGAAATTAACACAAGTCTGGAATTTAACATCAGGAAGCACACTTTAGAGCATGAAAACTACAAGCTACAGGAACTTAACATGTCAAAGCACGGCATGACATGAAGATACTCAAAGCACTTAACAAAAGTCCCTTAGTGACCTTGAGCCAAAAGGGATCATAAAATACAATTGCAAGCATGTGAACATGGCAAAAACATAAACAGATCTCAAACTTAGTGAAAAACTGGAGCATGCAAATCAGTTAACGAGTAGGCATGTTTACGAGCTCGATGCACTCACTACAGAGTATAGTATGACAAACTAAGCATACACCCATTAAGAATACATGGCATAGAAGCTAGACATGGCAAGAACAACAACATAGCATGCACGGATCAATAGCAACATCCTCGGCAAAATCGCTAACAAGTCAACAATCTGCTAGGATTCACGAAATAGCAAAAGTAGAGCTCGATTGACTCAAGCTAGGGTGCTCCATAAATGCAAACAAAGACATGGATGGATAGAGCACCACAATGTTAACAAATCATCCTTATTGATCATCCTCAAAAGAGGCACGGATCACTAGGAAACAACATGAACATATGGCATAATGACAAAATCAGGACAAGGACTTAGAGAAATTCTAAGTCCCTGAAATCAGCATTACCGAATACGCTACTTTGCAAGCTTGTGCTAGTCACCACACATATCACAAAAATACATGGTAAGCACCTATGTAAAGATGGCATGGCATATAACAAAACTCATGTAGAGCTCAGGAGCATATCATGCACACATTAATCATGGCAAAAATGACAAATAGCTATTTGATGAAATAGACCTGACAATTTTATCACATAGCCCTCTTCCAACAGCATTTCGGGCATCAATATGAGCTCAAATGAAAATGATGCAATGAGATGAAATGATGTACTCGTTAAGACGAACATTTTGATATGCTACACGCGCAAATCGGAGCTATGGATGCGGAGTTACGACATGGTGAAGATTGCAAAAATTCTAGGGTTAGTAGGAAAAGTCAACCGTGGAGATGTCCCAGATCTGGATCTGGCGCGGGTTACGATGTTCACCGGAATAGGAGCTCGGGTCACCGGACTTGAGGACGAACTCGCCAGAGATGGGGACGGCGAGATCCGGCGACGAGGGGCGACGAGTGGCCGTGAAGGAGGAGGTGGGCGCGCGGCAGGGTCGGCGGTCGCCGGCCAGGGCGCGGCAGGGCGCCGTGCGGCGATGTCGGCAGACGGCCGGCGCGGCGGCACGGCGAGGTGGCGGCCAACGCGGGCGAGGAGGCGCGGGCGGCGGTGCAGTCGGGCGCGGCGGCGAGAAGGCGACCCGCGGGAGGCAGCGGCTCGGGCCGGGGGGGCGCCTGGGCCCGAGCGGGCCGGCGCGGGCGAAGCGGCCTCCCCGGGACAGGTGGCGGCTCCGGGTTGGTCGGCGGAGGCGGCGGACGTGTCCGGTTGTGGCCGGACGTCCAATGGCGCGCGAGGTGATTTTCTAGGGTTTGGAAGGAGGGGATCCGGAATTTTCGAGAAGGGTCTATATATAGAGCTAGAGGGAGTTAGGAAGCTCCAAATGAGGTGCGGTTTTCGGCCACGTGATCGTGATCGAACGCTCTAGATGATAGAAGGGGTTTAGTGGGTTTTGGGCCAAAATGGAAGGGTGTTGGGCTGCAACACACACGATGCCTTCTCGGTCCCTCGGTTAACCGTTGGAGTATTAAACGAAGTCCAAATGGCACGAAACTTGATAGGGGGTCTACCGGTAGTAAATCAAGGCCGCTTGGCAAATCTCGGTCCAATCCGGAAATGTTTAACCCCCAGACATGAAAAGAGGTAGAGAGGGGCACCGGAGGAGACAGGAGCGCCGGAATGCAAAACGGACAACGGGGAAAATGCTCGTATGCATGAGACGAACACGTATGCAAATGCAATGCACATGATGACATGATATGAGATGCACGACAAAGGCAACAACACACGAAGACAAAAACCCGAACCCGAGGAAATAAAATAACTTAGTGCCGGAAACGGCAAGAGTTGGGATACATATAAGGTAAATTACATCCAGGGTGTTACAGTAGCCACCGAAAGCCAATCTAGACCCATTCCGGCACCCTGCTGGAGGGGGAATCCCTCTCCGGTGGACATCTTCATCATCCCGGTGCTCTCCATGATGAGGAGGGAGTAGTTCTTGCTTCCTCTTTTAGCACTGCGTTGGTTTTCCCCGAAGAGGAAGGGATGATGCAGCAAAGTAGCATAAGTATTTCCCTCAATTTTTGAGAACCAAGGTATCAATCCAGTAGGAGGCTACGCGCGAGTCCCTCGTACCTGCACAAAACAAATAAATCCTCGCAACCAACGCAAATAGGGGTTGTCAATCCCTATAGGGCCACTTACGAGAGTGAGATCTGATAGATATGATAAGATAATATTTTTTGGTATTTTTATGATAAAGATGCAAAGTAAAATAAAGACAAAGTAAATAGCAAAGTAAGTAACTAAGTAGTAGGAGATTAATATGATAAAGATAGACCCGGGGGCCATAGGTTTCACTAGTGGCTTCTCTCGAGAGCATAAGTATTTCATGGTGGGTGAACAAATTACTGTTGAGCAATTGACAGAATTGACCATAGTTATGAGAATATCTAGGTATGATCATGTATATAGGCATCACGTCCGAGACAAGTAGACTGACTCCTGCCTGCATCTACTACTATTACTCCACTCATCGACCCTTATCCAGCATGCATCTAGAGTATTAAGTTAAAAACAGAGTAATGCCTTAAGCAAGATGACATGATGTAGAGGGATAGACTCATGCAATACGAAGAAAACCCCATCTTGTTATCCTCAATGGCAACAATACAATATGTGCCTTGCTGCCCTTACTGTCACCGGGAAAGGACACCGCAAGATTGAACCCAAAGCTAAGCACTTCTCCCATTGCAAGAAAGATCAATCTAGTAGGCCAAACCAAACTGATAATTCGAAGAGACTTGCAAAGATAACCAATCATCCATAAAAGAATTCAGAGAAGATTCAAATATTATTCATAGATAGACTTGATCATAAACCCACAATTCATCGGTCTCAACAAACACACCGCAAAAAGAAGATTACATCGAATAGATCTCCACAAGAGAGGGGGAGAACATTGTATTGAGATCCAAAAAGAGAGAAGAAGCCATCTAGCTACTAACTATGGACCCGTAGGTCTGAAGTAAACTACTCACACTTCATCGCAGAGGCTATGGTGTTGATGTAGAAGCCCTTCGTGATCGATGCCCCCTCCGGCGGAGCTCCAGAACATGGCCCCAAGATGGGATCTCGTGGATACAGAAAGTTACGGTAGTGGAATTAGGGTTTTGGCTCTGTATCTGATCATTTGGGGGTACGTGGGTATATATAGGAGGAAGAAGTGCGTCGGTGGAGCAACAGGGGGCCCACGAGGGTGGAGGGAGCGCCTGAGGAGGGGGGCAGGCGCGCCCCCCTATATCTTGGCCTCATGTTAGTTGGCTTGACGTAGGGTCCAAGTCTCCTGAGTTGTATACGGTGAGAAAATCACGTTCCCGAAGTTTTCATTCTGTTTGGACTCCGTTTGATATTCTTTTTCTTCGAAACCCTAACACAGGCAAAAAAACAGCAATTCTGGGCTGGGCCTCCGGTTAATAGGTTAGTCCCAAAAATAATATAAATGTGGATAATAAAGCCCAATAATGTCCAAAACAGTAGATAATATAGCATGGAGCAATCAAAAATTATAGATACGTTAGAGACGTATCAAGCATCCCCAAGCTTAATTCCTGCTCGTCCTCAAGTAGGTAAATGATAAAAACAGAATTTTTGATGCAGAGTGCTACTTGGCATAATTTTAATGTAATTCTTCTTAATTGTGGTACGAATATTCAGATCCGAAAGATTCAAGACAAAAGTTTATATTGACATAGAAAATAATAATACTTCAAGCATACTAACAAAGCAATTATGTCTTCTCAAAATAACATGGATAAAGAAAGTTATCCCTACAAAATCATATAGTCTGGCTATGCTCTATCTTCACCACACAAAATATTTAAATCATGCACAACCCTGATGACAAGCCAAGCAATTGTTTCATACTTTTGACATTCTCAAAACTTTTTCAATCTTCACGCAATACATGAGTGTGAGCCATGGATATAGCACTATAGGTGGAATAGAGTGGTGGTTGTGGAGAATAAGAAAAAAGGGGAAGATAGTCTCACATCAACTAGGCGTATCAATGGGCTATGGAGATGCCCATCAATAGATATCAATGTGAGTGAGTAGGGATTGCCTTGCAACGGATGCACTAGAGCTATAAGTATATGAAAGCTCAAAAAGAAACTAATTAGGTGTGCATCCAACTTGCTCTTTCATGAAGTCCTAGGGAATTTTTTAGGAAGCCCATCATTGGAATATACAAGCCAAGTTCTATAATGTAAGATTCCCACTAGTATATGAAAGTGATAACATGAGAGACTCTCTACTATGAATATCATGGTGCTACTTTGAAGCACAAGTGTGGTAAAAGGATAGTAACATTGTCCCTTCTCTCTTTTTCTCTCATTTTTTCTTCTTTTTTTATTTGGGCCTTTTCTCTCTTTTTGGCCTCTTTTCTTTTATTCTTTTATTTTTCGTCCGGAGTCTCGTCCCAACTTGTGGGGGAATCATAGTCTCCATCATCCTTTCCTCACTTGGGACAATGCTCTAACAATGATGATCATCACACTTTTATTTTTCTTACCACTCAACAATTACAACTCGATACTTAGAACAAAATATGACTCTATGTAAATGCCTCCGGCGGTGTAACGGTATATGCAATGATGCATGAGTGACAAGTATGAAAGAATTATGAACGGTGGCTTTGCCACAAATACTATGTCAACTACATGATCATGCTAAGCAATATGACAATTGGAGCGTGTCATAAACGGAACAGTGGAAAGTTGCATGGCAATATATCTCGGAATGGCTATGGAAATGCCATAATAGGTAGGTATGGTGGCTGTTTTGAGGAAGGTATATGGTGGGTGTATGATACTGGCGAAAGGTGCATGGTATTAGAGAGGCTAGCAAGGGTGGAAGGGTGAGAGTGCGTATAATCCATGGACTCAACATTAGTCATAAAGAACTCATATACTTATTGCAAAAATATACAAGTTATCAAAGCAAAGTATTACACGCATGCTCCTAGGGGGATAGATTGGTAGGAAAAGACCACCGCTTGTCCCCGACCGCCACTCATAAGGAAGACAGTCAATAAATAAATCATGCTCTGACTTCATCACATAACGGTTCACCATACGTGCATGCTACGGGAATCACAAGCTTCAACACAAGTATTTCTCAAATTCACAACTACACAAGTAGCATGACCTTAATATCACCATCTCCATATCTCAAAACAATTATCAAGTATCAAACTTATCATAGTTTTCAACACACTCATAAGAAAGTTTTATTATTAATCTTGTATACCAAGCATATTAGGATTTTAAGCAAATTACCATGCTATTAAGACTCTCAAAATAATCTAAGTGAAGCATGCGAGATAAATAGTTTCTATAAAACAAATCCACCACTGTGCTCTAAAAGATATAAGTGAAGCACTAGAGCAAAATTATATGACTCAAAAGATATAAGCGAAGCACATAGAGTATTCTAACAAATTCCAAATCATGTATGGCTCTCTCAAAAGGTGTGTACAGCAAGGATAATTGTGGTAAACTAATAAGCAAATACTCAAATTATACAAGACGCTCCAAGTAAAACGCATATCGTGTGGTAAATAAAAATATAGCTCCAAGTAAAGTTACCGATAGAAGTAGACGAAACAGGGGATGCCTTCCGGGGCATCCCCAAGCTTTGGCGTTTAGGTGCCCTTAGATTATCTTGGTGGTCCCATGGGCATCCCCAAGATTTGGCTTTTAGGTGTCCTTAGATTATCTTGGGGGTGCCATGGGCATCCCCAAGCTTAGGCTCTTTACCCAAAACTTGAAAACTTCACAACACAAAACTTAAAGTAGAAAATCTCGTGAGCTCCGTTAGCGAAAGAATACAAAAGACCACTTCAAGGTACTGTAACGAACTCATTATTTATTTATATGGGTGTTATACCTACTGTATTCCAACTTCTCTATGGTTTATTAACTAATTTACTAGCCATAGATTCATCAAAATAAGCAAACAACACACGCAAAACAGAATCTGTCAAAAACAGAACAGTCTGTGGTAATCTGTAGCTAGAGAAAGATATGGAACCCCAAAAATTCTAAAATAAATTGCTTGACGTTAGTAATTTATTTATTAATAATCTGAAAAAATAATTAACTAAATAGCACTTTCCAAATAAAAATGACAGCAGTTCTCGTGAGCCCTAAAGTTTCTGTTTTTTACAAAAAGTTCAACAAGACTTTCCCCAAGTCTTCCCAACGGTTCTACTTGGCACAAACAATAATTAAACACAAAAAACACAACCAAAACAGAGGCTAAATAATTTATTTATTACTAAGCAGAAGCAAAAAATCAAGGAATAAAAATAAAATTGGGTTGCCTCCCAACAAGCGCTATCGTTTAACGCCCCCAGCTAGGCATAACAAGCAAGAATATATCTAGGTATTGCCATCTTTGGTAGGCAATCCATAAGTGGATCTCATAATAGATTCATAAGGTAATTTAATTTTCTTTCTAGGAAAGTGTTCCATGCCTTTTCTTAACTGAAATTGGAATCTAATATTTCCTTCCTTCATATCAATAATTGCACCAATCGTTCTAAGGAAATGTCTACCAAGAATAATAGGACATGAAGGATTGCAATCTATGTCAAGAACAATAAAATCTATGGGCACATAATTACTATTTGCAACAATAAGAACATCATTAATTCTTCCCATAGGTTTCTTAATAGTGGAATCCGCAAGGTGCAAGTTTAGAGAGCAATCATCAAAATCACGGAAACCTAACAGATCACACAAAGTCTTTGGAATCATGGAAACACTAGCACCCAAATCACATAAAGCATAGCATTCATGATCTTTAATTTTAATTTTAATAGTTGGTTCCCACTCATCATAAAGTTTCCTAGGGATAGAAACTTCCAATTCAAGTTTTTCTTCATAAGAATGCATCAAGGCATCAACAATATGTTTAGTAAACGCTTTATTTTGACTATAAGCGTGAGGAGAATTTAGTACGGATTGCAACAAGGAAATACAATCAATCAAAGAGCAATTTTCATAGTTAAATTCCTTGAAATCCATAATAGTGGGTTTAGCAACATCTAGGGTTTTAATTTCTTCAATCCCAGTTTTATCAAATTTAGCATCAAGATCAAAAGATTCAGAATTTTTGGAATGCCTTCTAGGTAAAAGTGGATCATATTCAGTTACATCATTATCAAGATTCATATTGCAAAATAAAGATTTAATAGGGGACAAATCAATAACTTTTAGATCTTCACCATTATTTTCATAGGAACTAGAAGAATGCGCTTTTATAAAGGCATCTTTCTTAGCACGCATCCTAGCGGTTCTTTCTTTGCACTCGTCAATGGAAATTCGCATGGCTTTGAGAGACTCATTGATATCATGCTTAGGTGGAATAGATCTAAGTTTCAAAGAATCAACATCAAGAGCAATTCTATCAACGTTCCCAGCCAAATCATCAATCTTAAGCAATTTTTCTTCAATCATAGCATTAAAATTCTTTTGCAAAGTAAAAAATTCTTTAATATTAGAATCAAAATCAGAGGGCATCTTATTATAATTTCCATAAGAATGGTTGTAGGAATTACCATAATTATTAGAGGGATTACTAGGATAAGGCCTACGATTGAAATTTCCTCTATACGCATTATTAGCAAAATTGTTCCTACCAACAAAATCACATCCATAGATTCATTATTATTCTCAGTCAAAGTAGACAAGGACATATCATTGGGATAAGAAGAAACACTCTTATTAGCAAATAATTTCATAAGTTCATCCATCTTTCCACTCAAAACATTAATTTCTTCTATCGCATGCACCTTTTTATTAGTAGATCTTTAAGGATGCCATTCAGAATAATTAACCATAATATTATCTAGGAGTTTAGTAGCTTATCCTAAGGTGATTTCCATAAAAGTGCCCCCCCCCCCCCCCCCGCGGCCGAATCTAAAAGATTTCTAGAAGCAAAATTCAATCCGCCATATTTTTTTTGTAAAATCATCCTTAAATTTAAACCATGAGTAGGGCAATTACGTATCATTAATTTCATTCTCTCCCAAGCTTGTGCAACATGTTCATGATCAAGTTGCTTAAATTTCATAATATCGTTTCTAAGAGAGATGATTTTAGCGGGAGGAAAATACTTAGAGATAAAAGCATCTTTGCACTTATTCCATGAATCAATACTATTTTTAGGCAAAGACGAAAACCAAGCTTTAGCACGATCTCTAAGTGAAAAAGGAAATAGCTTCAATTTAACAATATCATTAGCCACATCTTTCTTCTGTTGAATGTCACACAAATCAACGAAGCTATTTAGATGGGTAGCGGCATCTTTACTAGGAAGGCCGGAGAACGGATCTTTCATGACAAGATTCAGCAAAGTAGTATTAATTTCACAAGATTCAGCATCGGTAAGAGGAGCAATCGGAGTGCTAATAAAATCATTGTTGTTGGTATTGGTGAAGTCACACAATTTAGTATTATCTTGAGCCATCGCGACAAACAAGCAAACTAACACACAAGCAAACAAAAAGCAAGCGAACAAAAAAGGCAAATAGAGAAAGAGAGGGAGGATAGAGAGAGAGGGCGAATAAAACGGCAAGGGTGAATTGGGGGGAGGGGAAAACAAGAGGCAAATGGCAAATAATGTAATGCGGGAAATAAGGGTATGTGATGGGTACTTGGTATGTTGACTTTTGCGTAGACCTCCCTAGCAACGGCGCCAGAAATCCTTCTTGCTACCTCTTTTAGCACTGCGTTGGTTTTCCCCGAAGAGGAAGGGATGATGCAGCAAAGTAGCGTAAGTATTTCCCTCAAATTTTGAGAACCAAGGTATCAATCCAGTGGGAGGCTACGCGCGAGTCCCTCGTACCTGCACAAAACAAATAAATCCTCGCAACCAACGCAAATAGGGGTTGTCAATCCCTATAGGGCCACTTACGAGAGTGAGATCTAATAGATATGATAAGATAATATTTTTTTGGTATTTTTATGATAAAGATGCAAAGTAAAATAAAGGCAAAGTAAATAGCAAAGTAAATAACTAAGTAGTAGGAGATTAATATGATAAAGATAGACCCGGGGGCCATAGGTTTCACTAGTGGCTTCTCTCGAGAGCATAAGTATTCTACGGTGGGTGAACAAATTACTGTTGAGCAATTGACAGAATTGAGCATAGTTATGAGAATATCTAGGTATGATCATGTATATAGGTATCACGTACGAGACAAGTAGACCGACTCCTGCCTACATCTACTACTATTACTCCACTCATCGACCGCTATCCAACATGCATCTAGAGTATGAAGTTAAAAACAGAGTAACACCTTAAGCAAGATGACATGATGTAGAGGGATAGACTCATGCAATATGAAGAAAACCCCATCTTGTTATCCTCGATGGCAACAATACAATATGTGCCTTGCTGCCCTTACTGTCACCGGGAAAGGACACCGCAAGATTGAACCCAAAGCTAAGCACTTCTCCCATTGCAAGAAAGATCAATCTAGTAGGCCAAAACAAACTGATAATTCGAAGAGACTTGCAAAGATAACCAATCATACATAAAAGAATTCAGAGAAGATTCAAATATTATTCATAGATAGACTTGATCATAAACCCACAATTCATCGGTCTCAACAAACACACCGCAAAAAGAAGATTACATCGAATAGATCTCCACAAGAGAGGGGGAGAACATTGTATTGAGATCCAAAAAGAGAGAAGAAGCCATCTAGCTACTAACTATGGAGCCGTAGGTCTGAAGTAAACTACTCACACTTCATCGGAGAGGCTATGGTGTTGATGTAGAAGCCCTCCGTGATCGATGCCCCCTCCAGCGGAGCTCCGGAACAGGCCCCAAGATGGGATATCGTGGATACAGGAAGTTACAGCGGTGGAATTAGGGTTTTGGCTCCGTCCTGATCGTTTGGGGGTGCGTGGGTATATATAGGAGGAAGAAGTATGTCGGTGGAGCAACAGGGGGCCCACGAGGGTGGAGGGCGCGCCTGGGAGGGGGGGGGCAGGCGCGCCCCCCTACCTCGTGGCCTCTTGTTAGTTGGCTTGACATAGGGTCCAAGTCTCCTGAGTTGTATTCGGTGAGAAAATCACGTTCCCGAAGGTTTCATTCCGTTTGGACTCCGTTTGATATTCCTTTTCTTCGAAACCCTAAAACAGGCAAAAAAACAGCAATTCTGGGCTGGGCCTCCTGTTAATAGGTTAGTCCCAAAAATAATATAAAAGTGGATAATAAATCCCAATAATGTCCAAAACAGTAGATAATATAGCACGGAGCAATCAAAAATTATAGATACGTTGGAGACGTATCAGTTCTCCCTCGGGGCTGAGGGTATGTACTAGTAGCTATGTGTTTGATCTCTCTCTCTCTCTCACGCTCATGTATGTACCAGTACCTATAGTGCTATGTCCATGGCTCACGCTCATGTATTGCGTGAAGATTGAAAAAGTTTGAAAACACCAAAAGTATGAAACAATTGCTTGGCTTGTCATCGGGGTTGTGCATGATTTAAATACTTTGTGTGGTGAAGATGGAGCATAGCCATACTATATGATTTTGCAGGGATAGCTCTCTTTGGCCATGTTATTTTGAGAAGACATGATTACTTGGTTAGTATGCTTGAAGTATTATTATTTTGATGTCAATATTAAACTTTTGTCTTGAATCTTATGGATCTGAACATTCATGCCACAATAAAGAGAATTACTTAGAGAAATATGTTAGGTAGCATTCCACATCAAAAATTCCGTTTTTATCATTTACCTACTCGAGGACGAGCAGGAATTAAGCTTGGGGATGCTGATACGTCTCCAACGTATCTATAATTTTTGATTGTTCCATGCTATTATATTATCTGTTTTGGATGTTTATGGGCTTTATTAGACACTTTTATATTATACATGCATCTATAATTTTTGATTGTTCCATGCTATTATATTATCTGTTTTGGATGCTACTCATGTTCGTTATATCCGGGCTTTCGGAGACCAACGTCATATACCAACTTGTCGTTTCCCTAAAATGTGTATTCTGGAGACATGAAGTTCTAGTTTCTCAGAAACCCAGCCATTTTCCCTAAAAATATTTCAAAAGCCCCAATAAATCCCTCTATCTCTGCCAATATCTAGGGGAATTCTCCCAATACTTGCCACATCAGTCAGCGTGTTGCCACCATTGCCCACCATGCCACCTTCATGCAACCGTCGCATATGCAAGGTTCGGTATTTGGGGAGGTACTATGGAGGATCTGGGAAAGTACTCCCTCCCTTCGAGTTTGTAGGGCCTATCTCAAAACATTTGATTTCTCATTTTGTAAGCCTCGTTTTATTTCGTCCATTCACATTTTTTAGATTTCAAGGTGGATTAAATCATTGCATGCAATGATTAAGAGAAAATTCGCCAATGCATGTAAAAGTTCTTGATCATTTATTGATCACGCATGCATGCACTACAATTAATACATTGGTAAACATACACAATTTCTTGAGAAAAATGAGCTCATTAAGTGAATCTTTTTTGAAAACTATAAAAATTATTACAACACTCACCATCTATCTTGGTTGGTGATATTTTTAAATTGAGCCATATAAACCGAAAGGGAGGGATCTAAACCTGCAAACCCAAATAAAATTATTGAGAAAGCCCTGATAACCATTGGGGCGGGGGGGGGGGGGGGGGGGGGGGGCTTTTTGGAGACCTATCGGGGATGCTCTCACAGAAATAAGCTCCTAAGAGTAGCTGGTGAGTTGACAATGACACGAACCATATCTATTTACCAAGTTACTAAGCTCCTTAGGAATGCTGGGCCGTAGTAGCTCGGGACCTTGGGGGTCGTTGGTGGGAGCCATTTCTAAGAGTGTGTTTCCTCCTCGAGGAGGTATGAGCCTACTAGCAAGTAATCATGGTGTTTGTATGGGGCTAATATGAACACTATCAGTGACCACCAACGTTGTGATGTGTTACAACATCACGTTGACCCACGCAACAACTCTCTCCACCCACCAAGTAAGACCATACCGACAAAAAGAACTAACACAAGCATAATTAAATGTTAGCCCAATCCGGCTCAGACACATAACGAGCCGTTGTCTCACAACCATGAAACACATTGTTGAAATATATTGCCCGTCTCTCTATATCGGTTCGAACTTTTGGATGAGTTGACTGAAGCATGAATTCAATATGGTATCAGAGTCAGCAGGTCTTGAGTTCAAGACCATACCAACGCAGTATTAAAAAAGATTATACATCCTACATAAATCCCATGTCTAAGGACTAAATAAGCCTAGGTGTGAGGGGGGGGGGGGGGGGGTGTTGAAATATATTGCCCGCCTCTCTTTATCAATTCGGACTTTTGATGAGTTGGTTGGAGTATGAATTCAATACACACATAACTTTGCCTGGCGAGCAGGGCCCGTCAGTGAGAAGGGTAGATGACCGGTCGCGGCTATGCTCAGGAAAACGATTCAGACTGCATGCCAAATTATCCATTTTTAGAAACGTTGGCATGTCCCGCAGAAACGGGAAGAAATTTTTTCACTAAGGCCTCATTCGGTTTGGAGGATTTTCGTAGGAAAAACATAGGAATAAGGATTCCAGAGGAAAATTTTCTATGTATGCATTCAGTTTGTAGGAAATGCGTGCAGGAATTTCGTAGGGATACTACTCATTTCCCGTGTTTTTGAAGGAAACTACACATCCACTCAAAGCTCATTTTACGCGTAGGAACGAGGCAAGTCAATTCCTTAGGATGGCAAGTGCCATCCTATCATATTTCTATACTACTCTTAATTCCTACGTCTTGATTTCCTCCAAACTGAATGAGCCCTAAATGAAGTTTTTTGGAACTCCATGATGGCTTTACAGTTGCCACTTCCCGTGATTTGTAAGAAGCAATTACATAGAATGGTATTGACCAGTCCATTTTCTCGGTACTGACAACAATGAAATAACTCCTCAAAGGGAGGAGGTATACAGACTTGGCAACCTAAGCTTTAGTGAGCATCAACCTTCAGCGTCTGGGCGATCTCATGCAAGAGGTCCTCTGCACTTCTTTTCTTTGTTTTGGTGCGGAGCTGTCCACTCCTGGTACCTGCGCAAGCTGCCGGTGAAATCGGTGAACAGCGCGTCGACTCCGATCTCTCTGAGCCAGTACTCATATTCAGCATAAGGGTCTTGATGGAAGTTGAAGTGCAGGTATGAGTTCTCATTTCTGAATGTGTATGGATGCACCTGGAACGCCACCATGATTCAGCAAGGTATTGTCATCTAAGACCTTGCATATGATAACAGAGAGAAACGTGTGTTGCTCACCTGAAGATTCAGAGCATGTGCCCGTGCCACAAGATCGGTCGCAGGGCCTAAATGGTTATTCTCTGGGGGGATAATTGTATCCTTCCATGGCCCAATCCCAATTACATACTTCCTTATGAATGCGAGATAGCCGTTCGAAGTTATCTCATAGTATGACTGCAGATTACAAATCGTCTTTGAAAACTAGGAGTTTTCGGGTGACGAACTTGGTAGAAAAAAAAGTAGTGCTTACTGCTGATCTTACCTGATTGGTATCTTGAGTTGGAACTGTGGTTTCGTCTATTAGAAGTAGTTTTGGAGCATTTGTGATGTTTGAGATGTAAATTAGTGAGGTTGGAGCAAAGGATTGGATGAATAGCGGCTTCTTGAGCCAATCTTCGGACATATATTTGCCTTTGTAGCCATACTTGAGAAGTGTCTCGACAAACTTGTCCTCAAACTTCTTGCCACCTGACCACTTGACCTGCATGTTTATTCAAAAATCATGTTGTGGAAAAATATTCAAGAAATCAGTAGACATTAAAGTTGGTTCATTTCTTAAGTAAACAATGTGTTCCAAGGAGTTTGTCAGGTTGAAATCACCTACATGCTGGTTGATGAAAATAGGATTCTTGATCTCTGGGTATATTCCGACCACCCTGTCAGCATGAAGTGCAATCAAGATAAACTCATCAAATGTAAGAATATTGTACTTCCCTGCAATATAGTAGGAGAAAATTATTAGCGGTAGCAAAGAAACAAGAGTTATGTATTTAAAAGGACATTAAATAGTACTCCCTCCTATCCAAAATAAGTACCGCAGTTTTGAACTGGGGTTAGTTCAAAACTGCGACACTTATTATGAATCGGAGGTAATAACTAAAAATGTGTAAGGCATCCGAATTACACACGACTGAGACTAATATGATTTTATTTCATTGTTGATGGCAAACATGAGAGTCATATTTAAGGGCAGTAAAATGCATTAAGAAAAATAAGAAAGCAAGAAATAGACAAGACAAAAGTAATACCATTATACTGTTGATCCCTGAAACTCAAGCGCTGTTTCACCCTCAGTGATTTCAGTTCTCTTAGTGTAAAATCCACTGGAAGCAAGAAGAACTCCAAAGGTCAGAAGTAGATTCTCGACCAAAAAATGTTAGAAATAGCAAGTTAGCAACAAAAGAAGCTTGAGATACAGTTTCACATACCGGTAAACCAACCAGTCATATTTACTCCCTGGACTTCATAGGTTCTCTTCCTGCCAGCGAACTCGGTACGGTTGGCGATGTCGGTCGTGTCATCCAGTGTTACATCATGAAAACATATCAGATGACCGTCCTCTGATGCAAGTATATCAGTCTCTATGAAGTCTGCACCTTCCTCGATAGCCCTCTGCCATAAACAATGCACAAATATATTCAGGTTCGGTTTAAAAAAAATAAAAAATCAGGCTTGCATTAACATATTGGATGTCAGTCTTCAGAGAATCTCCACCAGATTAAAAAACAGGCTAACAATCTGGACATGACATGATCTTCGGGATATTCTTCAGCATACACCTCCTTTCATCATGGTTGGGCATGTGAATGTGCTGTCCTAAAATTATACTACAGTCTTCTCGGGCACTGAAGACTATTAGGTTCAATACGCAATACTCCCTCCGTCCGGAATTACTTGTCGCATAAATGGATATATATAGACGTATTTTTAGTTCTGGATACAACGAACATTCACTTTTTGCAGGTTATCTTCAGGGCCACTGCGTTGATCTGCATGTGGTCGCTACTCACTCCGACGGAGGCCAGGGAGCGTTTGGTTACTGCGTTTACCCGATGGGAGATGATAGCTTGGGATATTTTCAACCGGTTTGGATGGCGGTCATGTAATAGGATAGGCATGTAGTGCTCCTATTTTTATTGGCCAGCCGGTTGTGGCTTTGTCCTTTTTGTTTAGCTCTTGTGAGCATTTGTTTACATCTTAATACGAGACTTGGAGACTATTGCTGGATATTTTTATTAATAAGATGAGCCGTATGCATCTTTCTGATGCAGAGGCTGGGGTAAACCCCCTTTTCGAAAAAAAATACATCCATTTCTGTGACAAGTAATTCGAAAGCGAAGGTAGTACAGTTGAATTTGACATGGCACTAAAATATACTACCATCTGAATCTGATGCAACATAGAAGGAAGGGCAAGTAATTGAGGAGTAAATTGGTGGTTACCAAATATGCCGCAGCTGTCTCTTCGGGTATTTCGCCATTGGAACCCCTGTGGGCAATGTTGTAAGGCCTGGATGTCTGTAGTGGCTGCTTCTTGTGGTTTACATCCAGCTGACCGTGGCGGCGGGCGGCTGGGTTGGCATCGGATCCTCCAATGATTAGAAGCACAAGGACAATGACGGAGGCGTGCCCTGTCAGAGAATGCATTCAGTTCACAGGATCTTGAAACTAAGCAACTACTCAAGATTCTGACGAACCGATTTGATACAAATTTCATCTTTGCCATATGAAGTTGCGCTACTCCGAGATTCAAAATAGCAAGATCATCAAATTCAGATCAAGTCGAGCTTTTGTGGGGGAAAACACATACATGGGCGCTAACTTACATCAAATCGATGCATTATTGAGAGAGAGAGAGGCCATGGTGTGACACTTACAGAGGGAATCCATGGTGCTTCTGCTGCCTCCCTCCTTGCTTCCTTCTCCTCCTTACAAGCGTAGCCTCCTCCCCCGCCTATCGGAGTCAGAGTCAGAGAAGCTTTTAAGAAGCGGCGGCCTGGCGCGGAATATTCCTTTGAGAGCGACACACCCAAAAAAGTCTTGTAAGTGGCGACGCTATTTGGATTTGGATTTGGACATGGCGTGAGCTGCTACCCCTGCATTTCTTTCTGCTGCTTCTTTGATTTTCGGAGGGGAATGAAGTCGACTGGAGTCGGGACTCCACTGGACAAACACGGTGACCGGCTGTCCCGTACCTATCGCAGAGTCGTCGTCCGTCGTCCGTCGCCCGTCACCCGGTACAGCAGGGTTGCAAGGGTGTCGACAAGTTTGCTGTCAGTCAACGATTTCAGCGGTCAATGAAATCCGCTGGGTTCACTAATTGCATAGGGTCACATCCTATGAGGAATCTGCTGGGTAATGGGTATGCCCATCCGTCCTAGTGTCAGATCAGAAGACTGCAGGCGGGAAGAAAATGATTCTGAGCTCCGAACCTCACATATTATCGGTCTCTACACATACATACACAAGTGAAAAATGCAAAGACAAAACGTGCACCCCAATGGGGCGATCAAAAGATCATCAAAATACGGACAAAATTCGTATCCGTTTGGGTTGCCCCATCAAAATAGCAAGACCAGCAAGAGGACGCCTAACGCCTCCATCGGCGCCCACCCACCTCCCCCTCTCCATATATGCAGCTTCCACCTCTCTTGCCGCCGACCTCGCTCCTTTCGGCACGTTGTCGGATACGCGCCTGCCGTCGGGATGACATCTGAGCATCGGGGGCGTTCCAGTGGCACCAGTCCTCACCGTCGGCTCCGTCGCCTTGATGTGCACCATTGTTGTGTATCAGGCACGCCTGTCGTTGGCGGCGAGGGGGGTCTGGCCTACGCCCCTAGAACCCTCTTTGGCCGTAGATCCTCACCTAGGATCATGTGGACCAGATCCGACACTTCGACGCCACGTAGCCACCCGTTTTGGGAGGGGCGCAATTACCATCACGTGTTGGCCGCGTACCGCGCACAAGTCAGGGGCGTTCCGGTGCCTCCAAGTGGTGACAGCGGCTCTATGCCGCGAGGCGATGTCTTCATCAATCTGGAATTGAGCTCCACGGCGCGCAGCAGCCTCCGCGTCCCTAAGAAGGATCTGGTGCCGCCTTGCCGGGGGGTACAAAGTGGCCAGGGAGCCTAGCAACCCGGAAGACTCATCGGGGTTCCTCCAAGCAATTCGTGAATCAAAGGTGCCGCGGCGCCACCCTCACAACTCGGCGGACGTGCGGGGGCTTCACGTTACACTTGCCACTTCGGTGGCCTCGGCTGGCATCATCGACCTCGGGAGCGACGACTCCCTCGGCCTCGGCAACTACGATAACAAGTAGTGAGGATTAGGAATGTGACTAGTTATGTTTAGACTCAAATTTCATTTGAATCCTCCAAAAATCCTAAAAATTAATAGAAATTTGGGCTGTTTGAATCTTAGTTGAATGAATTTAGATTTGTTTGAATGTTATTTGGATTGCTGAAAATTATTGGAAAGTCCTAATAAATTTCTCCACATCTCCCAATATCTAGGGTAATTTGGCATCTCCTAATACTTGCCACGTCAGCTTGTCGCCCCCATTGCCCACCGCGTCGCCCGCACGCCGTCGCCGCACCACCACCGGCATGCTGCCGTTTAGAGAGAGAGAGGGAGATGCCACATTGACAAGTGGGGGCAATATGTCAGGTTTGGTACCGGGGAAATGTTTTTTTTTTTGGAAACTTCAGAGAGTTTTATCCAACAAAAGCGGTCCTCAAACAATTAACTAGGAGGCCGTTGATCAGGAACAATGGTTCAGAGTCTAGCTAGCTATCAATGACCATCAGTGTACAAGCATGCTTTGCACAATGATGAGCCGGTATTGAACGACAAGAAGAGTAAAAGATGAAGATAGCTCTTGAATTTCGTCAAGGATCGGTGCCAAAGCGGAAAGATCATTGCGACGAGAGTTCAAGAGGTTGATGGGACGTGATGAGGTTGGTGCAACGATCTAATCTCGAGGCCAATACTCGAGCCTCGAGCGCCAGATTTATTGGAGCGGGGTCATATGGGGATACGGGCAAATTTTGGGTGGCATATATAGAATTCACCCTATGGTCAAAGGTGCCACTGGTGATTCTACCCACAGCTGTAGGGAGACCCAAATATCTATCACTGAAGGCCATGACTAGAATACCAAACCTCTGTTTCACAATCTGTCCCACATTTCTTGGCGAGTTGGGGCTGAAGAAAATTGCACCCTTCAGTTTATTAACACTTTGACCTTGACAGACCGCATAAATCTGGAGGATCTCATTAAGTCTGTCCGCACTATGAATATTTGTGTTGAGTATCATTGTTATTATGAAAACATAGGATAGCGTAGGATTTATTTCATCTTGCCTTGTACTTCAAGATGACCTTGTACTTCTATATATATGCCCATGAGGCTCAAGCAATACATCAAACAATTCCACCAATCCTCTCTCTCCCTTCTAACATGGTATCGGAGCCAAGAGGTCTTAAGATCAAGACCCGGCTGGCGCAATTAAATTGCAGTCCACTTTCGGTTCACGTTTAGGCCTGAGGGAGCCACACGTGAGGGAGAGTGTTGACGTATAATGTGCTGCATAGTCTCTTCCATCAGATCGGTCTTTTGGTTGCATTGGCTAGAGCATGCACTTCTACAATTTGCACTGATGAAGATCAGACTATCATCAGCAAAAAGCAAGTGATATACCCACGGAAGTGAGTCATTCAGCACACAATAGGAAAAGAAATGGTGACATGGGATCTCCCCGCCGCAATCTCATGAGGGGGTAAAATGCGTTAGTAACTCACCTTTCACTTGCACCGAAAATCTGACTGAAACACACATTTCATAATCAGCCGGATAAAATTAATGCTAAAGCCCATCTTCCAAATAATGCCATTTCACTCTATCACACAAGAGTAATTTTCCCTTTCTTCCTTCTCGTCATTGCATGTACACTCTCAAAAGCCACAACAGCATTATATGTTATCATTCGCCTTGGAACGTTGTGGAAGGGGTTATTGAGGATCTGAGAAAGCACCACACCTTTGCCTATTACAGCCAAAAAGAGGGAGAAAGGAGGATAAAAAGAAACACACCAAAAATCGGGGCGATGGTGCGAAACCCTGCACCCAAACTTGGAGGATGGCTTTGCATATGGAGCGAGGCAGCCAGAAAGAACTTCAAGGGAAAAAGCAGTAGGATATCTTCAGAAATCGCTACAATAACAGTGGAAGTTAGATCATGCACACATTTTTTTGTTTGCAAGGAAGAGTGACCCTTATTCGAGGTTAGTAGGCAACAAATAAGACCGCACACCTAATTATCCATGTTAAAAATCGTTGGCATGTCCCGCAGAAATGGAAAGAAAAATTTCACCAAACGAATTTTTTTCGAACCCTATGATGCTCTACAGTTGGCACTTCCCGTGATTTATTGGAAACAGTTACATAGAATGGTATTAACAAGTTCATTTTCTCGGTACTGACAACAATGAAATGGCTCCTGAAAGGGAGGAGGCATACAGACTTGGCAACCTAAGGTTAGTGAACATCAACCTTCAGCGTGTTGGCGATCTCATGCAGGAGTTCCTCTGCACTTGTTTTCCTTCTTTTGGTGTGGAGCTGTCCACTCCTGGTACTTGTGCAAGCTGCCGGTGAAATCGGTGAACAGCGCGTCGATTCCGATCTCTTTGAGCCAGTACTCATATTCAGCATAAGGGTCTTGATGGAAGTTGAAGTGCAGGAATGAGTTCTCATTTCTGAATGTGTATGGATGCACCTACAATGCCACCATGATTCAGCATGGTACTGCCATCTAATACCTGACATATGTATATATGTACATGTATAACAGAGAGAAATGTCTTGCTCACCTGAAGATTCAGATCGTGTGCCCGTGCCACAAGATCGGTTGCAGGGCCTAGATGGTTATTCATTGGGGGGATAATTGTATCCTTCCATGGCCCAATCCCAATTACATACTTCCTTATGAACGCGAGATAGCCATTCGAAGTTATCTCATAGTATGACTGCAGGTTATAAATGATCTTTGAAAACTAGGAGTTTTCGGGTGATGAACTTGGTAGAAAAGAAATAGTGCTTACTGCTGATCTTACCTGGTTGGTATCTTGAGTTGGAACTGTGGTGTCGTATATTAGAAGCAGTTTTGGAGCATTTGTCATGTTTGAGATGTAAATTAGTGAAGTTGGAGCAAAGGATTGGATGAATAGTGGCTTCTTGAGCCAATCTTTAGACATATATTTGCCTTTGTAGCCATACTTGAGAAGCGTCCCAACAAACTTGTCCTCAAACTTCTTGCCACCTGACCACTTGACCTGCATGTTTATTTAGTAATCATATTGTGGAAAAAAGTCAAAAAATAGGTAGATATTAAAGTTGGTTCATTCTTAAGTAAACAAAGTGTCCTCAGGAGTTGGTCAGGTTGAAATCACCTACATGCTGGTTGATGAATATAGGATTCTTGATCTCTGGGTATATTCGGACCACCCTATCAGCATGAAGTGCAATCAAAATAAACTCATCAAATGTAAGAATATTGTACTTCCCTGCAATATAGTAGGAGAACATTATTAGCAGTTGCAAAGGGAAAAGGGATTATATATATTTATAGGGACATTTAAATAGCAATTTATACAAATCCAGGCATCCATATTATACTGTATTTTATTTCATTAGTGATGAGATGTGAGCAGTATTTATGAAAGCAGAATGCAATATGAAAAAGCGAGAGATAGAGAAGACAAAAGTTATACAATTATACTGTTGATCCCTGAAATTGTAGCGCTGTTTCACCCTCAGTGATTTCAGTTCTCTTAAAGTAAAATCCACTGGAAGCAAGAAGAACTCCAAAAGTCAAAGTAGATTCACAGCCAAAAATGTCAGAAATAGCAAGAGCAAGAAAAGAAGCTTGAGACATGGTGTCGCATACCGATAAACCACCCAGTCAACTTAAATCCCTGGACATCATAGGTTCTCTTCCTGCCAGCAAACTCGGTACGGTTTGCGATGTCCGTCGTGGCATCCAGGATTACATCATGGAAACATATCAGATGTCCGTCCTTTGATGCAAGTATATCAGTCTCTATGAAGTCAGCACCTTCCTCGATTGCCCTCTGCCATAAACAATGCATATGTATATTCAGGTTTGCATTAAGATATTGGATTTCAGTCTTCAGAGAATCTCCATCAGTATAATAACAGGCTAATAGTCTGGGCATGATCTTCGGGATATTGCTTCAACATACACCTCCTTTCATTACGGTTGGGCATGTGAATGTGCTGCCCTAAAATTATAGTACTACTAATCGTGTACGTGCACGCACATCCAGTTTGACCGTAATATTGTTTCCAACATTAACTACAATTAGTGTTTATTCCAAGATTAATTGCATTTAATACAATTAATGACATTTTTTAATTAAGATTAACACAACTAATATGTTTCAAAATTATTGATGATGTGATGGATACATCATTGGATCAGCGTGAGACGTTGGATATAGGTGGTTGGATGGCTCTGATCATTTGGATTCATCGAACTCGTGCTTTTATAAGTATATAACATAAATAAATAGTACATAATATTAATATAATAAATAAATAGTAACAAGTAGATTATAACCTTCTTGGTTATTGTCGATTATTAGCGTAAATAATCAATTCTGATGTAAAAAAAGCATAAATAATCAATACAGCTGAATTTGACGTGACACTAGAAAATATCAATCTAAATCTGATCCAGCATAGAAGGAAGGACAGATAATTGCATGAGTAATTTGCTGGTTACCAAATATGCCGCAGCTGTCTCTTCGGGTATTTCGCCATTGGAACCCCTGTGGGCAATGTTGTAAGGTCTGGATGTCTGTAGTGGCTTCTTCTTGTGGTTTACATCCAGCTGACCGTGTCGACGGGCAGCTGGGTTGGCATCGGATCCTCCGAGGAATATGAGGACAAGGACAATGACGGAGGCGTGCCCTGTCAGAGAATGCATTCAGTTTACAGGATCTTGAAACTAAGTAGTATTAGTACTAAAGAGTCTGACGAACTAATTTGATACAGAATCCATCTTTGTCATATGAAGTTACGCTACTCCAAGATTCAAAATAGTAAGATCATCAAATTCAGATCAAGTCGAGCTTAGCTTATGCCAAAGATTAAAATTCAGATCAAGTCGAGATTGAAAGCATACATCGGCGCTAACTTACATCAAATCTATGCACTATTCTACGGAGTATGAGAGAGAGAGAGAGAAAGAGAGAGAGAAGCCATGGTGTGGTACTTACAGAGGGAAACCATGGTGCTTCTGCAGTTCTGCTGCCTCCCTCCTTTGCTTCCTTCTCCTTCTATCGGAGTAGCCGCCTCCACCTATCGGAGGCGAAGCTATTTGGATTTGGATTTGGACATGGCGTGAGCTTCTACCCCTGCATTTCTGCTGCTTGTTTGATTTTCGGAAGGAGATGAAGTCAGACTGGAGTTGAAGTCCACTGGACAAACAGGGTGACTGGCTGTCCCGTGCCTGTCGCAGAGTTCGGTATAGCAGGGCTGTCAGTCAACGATTTCAGCGGTCAACGCATCTGTTGAGAATATGCTGCGTACTCCGTGTACTTGTAGCTTTTGTCTTAAGTCAAAGTTTTATAATTTTAACCAACTATATACAAAAGAGTAATAACATATATGACATCAAATTAATATATTATAAAAGTACATTTCAAAATAGATCTAGTGATATTAATTTAGTGTCATAAATGCTAGTACTTTTTCCTATAAAGTTGGTCAAAGTTCTAAAACTTTGACCTAGGACAAAAGCTAGAAGTACACTTATTCACGGATGGAGGGAGTATATCTGTGCTGCCTTCGTCTGGGTTCGTCTTGGTTTATTAGTCCCATCATATTTAGGGTTAAAAGTTGACCACATATTTTACTATCAAAATATTAAAACATGTCATAAAAAGTTATATCATTAGATCTTATTTGAATATAGGTTTATTATTATTATTATTATTGCTACATATAATTTATATTTTATTAGTTCAAATTATAATCAAAATATGACCTAAAACTTGAGGAGGACTAGCAAATCAAGATGGAGATAGTAGTTTCAAGATGTTGTAGGTGTGCACAAAATGATTCTGAGTTCCACACATACTATATGTTTCAACACATACTTACAGAAGTAAAAATGCAAAGATAAAATTCTGTGTGACCTAAACGCATAAGAAACATCCTTTGTCTATGGTGTCTGCTACGCGTGAGTGTTGACCGGACAATGACAAAGAAAAGCCAGCAATTAACGTAACTAACCTCAAGAACATCACAACTACAAATCTCATGTAAAAAAAATTATGATAGCCACTTTAGTCGATTTTCCTTTTCTACACGTAATCAATTTTCCTTTTGATTGCAGCAAAGTCCCCAAGCCTCAACTTGTTGGCACCATTCTTTAGTTATGACTTTGAGACCAGGTAGCCTTTTGCCCCGTGGCTGAAATCACATATTTAACCCTTTTGAGAAAGTTCAGCATAAAGTGACTGTTTGCAGAAAACTTTAACACGATTTTGACCTTATTTTTACAACGCTAATGTTGATGGCGTTGTTGATGCACTATGCAATACTAATGTCATTGGTGTTGCTCACATGTGCAACGCCAAGCGTTCTCTCTCACTGCATGCTAGTTTTAATCCCTCAAGGTGACAACGCCATAGTGTTTGACGTTTCATTGCACAATAGCAAAATCAGTGTGTTGGGGCGTTGCTAAAGGGGGTTAGATCGTGCTAAAATTTTCTACATGAGCCATTTTTTGTTGAACTTTCTCAAATGGGTCAAAGGCAGTGATTTTTGTCTAGCCTCGTGGAGAACAAAAGATTACAAAACTAGAGAAAACTAAAGGTTCCATACTAGAATACTCTTGGTTGGTTAGAAATCCCAAATGCTAATGGAAGTGCGAGTAACTACACGTGACTCCTACAGATTTGATCTTCCGCATGACATTGTTACACGTTGGGTACACATGGTCGGCATGGTCTTCCAACCATGTAGAGCACAGCAGATTGTCAGTTTTTGGTCATTTCAGGAAAAAAACATTTCTTGAAAATATTGAATATTTTTCTAAAACACAAACAATTTTCGAAATTTCTGACCATGTTTGGAAAACATGATTCTTTTAAATATGTGAACAAATTTTGAAAAGAGAAATAAATTTTGAAAAATAAAATAAAATAGAGAAAAAATGAAAAAAAGAAGGGGAAAGGAAAAATGAAAGGGAAACCCAGAACCTGAAAGAAAGAAAACCGGTTTTGGAACTTTCTTGAAGGTTTTCAAAACCGGGTACTGTAGCCTTTTTTTTAAGGGTATCATCAAGTTTTATTGATCAAACTCCACATGAAGTGGCATTACAATCAGGTCATGGGGTTGCATCAACCAAACATGTCTCCCCTGATCTAGAGAATTGAAAAACTTGGCTAACCTATGGGCGTCGCGGTTGACCGCTCGGCCTTCGAAAGTAAAATTGCAATTAAACGAAAGATCTCTATTATTTATCTCTGATAAGATGGCCCCGTACACATCATTGGAGCCGCTATAGATCTCACTCACAATCTGCTTCGAGTCAGACGCTACCATGAAGTTCTGTAACATCGGGTCATCTGCTAAGGAGAGAGCCTCCCTGCAGGCAATAGCTTCCATAGTTGCAGCATTGCTCACTCCCTCAATAACCAAAGAGGAGCTTCCAACATAATTACCATTCGCATCTCTACATACAGCCGAGGCCACTCCCCTGTTCTGATTTCTTGCAATGCTTGCATCGACGTGTATTTTCATGAAGCCCGGTGGAGGCGCCTTGGGCCGCTATGCACCAGCCATGTTAGCTCCCTGCAGATTGACCTTTTTGGCTGATACAATATCCAGTTCTCTGATAAAGCTGCATATGAACTGTTAGTTGTTGCAGGACTCTGGAATATTTCCTCGTGTATTGCTTTCCTCCTCGCCCACCAAATTGTCCAAAGGGTTACTGATAGCTTCACGAAGGCTGCATGTGGTAACGTGTCTATCATTGTGAATAACCACTGCTTAGCGCTAGGCTCCGTCGTCTCGCACAGGTGTTCCACCAGTTCCCCATCAACCAATGTCCATACGCATCTAGCCATCGAGCACTCGAGCAACGAGTGTCACCATGAGTCCTACACACCACACAAGCTGCAAGCGCTCGCTGTTGCCATGTTTCTCTTGCCCTCACATCTTCCGTTGGGATAGAATGGCATGCTAATCTCCACAAAATCATATGTATCTTCTCTGGTACTTGAGTACCTCACAAGAGTTTCCAAGATTTCTCGTCTCTGTCCGAGCTTGAGGAGCCCGCTCTTCTATCCATCCATATGCCTCTCCTATATTTTGTGTTTACCATCATTCTGTAGGCCGACCTGACTATAAAACTTCCACTTCTTTCAAAATTCCAAGCCCAGCTATCCGGGATATTAGATGTATAGATTGGAATTTGGACAATAGCCTGGATATCGATCGGGAGGCATACTTCCTCCAGCCTCGCACGATTCCATGTTGTTGTTGTGTGATCGGGGAGGGATGAAACAAGTTCGGGGGGATTGGCAGATCTTCTCCCGTACGGCCTCATCATCACGTCCCTGGGGATCCAGTTGTCCACCCAGATTTTGGTTGTCTCACCATTTCCTATACGTATGATCAGGCCTAGTTTAAGTATGTCCCGCCCCTCGATAATAGAGCGCCAAATTTGGCTGGGGTGACTCCCAAGTTCTGTTGATAATATACACCCATTGGGAAAGTAAATGCTCTTCAAAATTCTTGCACTCAAGATTCCGGCGCCTATAAGATGTGCCATGCTTGTTTCGCTAGCAAAGCAAGATTGAATAGTTCAAAGTCCTTAAAACCGAGACCGCCCATTCCCTTAGGCTTAGTCATGGTCTCTCAAGAGACCCAACTAGTCTTTCTCTTTCCATCCCTGCTCCCTCACCAGAATTTCCTTATCAACATATTTAAGTGCTCACATGTGACGCCCGGATAATTAGGCTACAGTAAACCTCCGCTAATGATGCCACGTCACCCCGATTACTGTTGCTAATCTTGCGTTAGGTCGAAACCAGTTCGAATTCAAATTCAAAATCAAGCAAACGATAAAAGTTTTCAAATATTAAAACTAAAATGTTCAGAATGAGCCAAATAATGCATAGGTAATTATGGTGGAGAAACCACACTTTTATAAAATGTTTAAATACTCTTAAATGAATAAAAGAGTAGCAGAAACAATTATTTTAATGCTTTAACAATAATAAACATTTTCAAAACTAAATTGTTATAAGTATTAAACTATTGTGGCAATGGCATAATTTGTAAAATCCTATTTAGGTGCCACTTTGGTAATTTACTAAAACTAAAGTAAAAGGAAACTAAAAGAAAGCAAACTATAAAAAAAACAGAAAACAAAACTAAAAAAAGGAAATAGAAGAACCCCCCCACTGGGCCACGGCCCAGCTGGCCTCTGGACCCACTAGGCCGGTCCAGTCGGCCCAGCCGCCGCCCGACCTAACCCTAGACGACCGACGCCCCCACTCCCCTCGTTCCCCACTCCCCCCACTCGTTTCCCCGCACGCCCCCCTCTCCTTCCTCGATCTGGATCGGGGTGGGGGGGGCAACGACCCCGACCCCGATCCCGCATCGCCCCGCTCGTCCCTCGACACCGCCGCTCGCCCTGCGCCCGCCCGATGTCGTTCATCGTCGCCCGGAGCCCGCGTCGACCGCGCCAAGCCGCCTCCTCGCCGGAGATGGACGGATCCTAGAGGCCCCGTCGCGGATCCGGCCTACCCTCGCCTTGCTTCCCTCGCCGGAGTCCCCTCGTCGACCGGTGCCCGCCTCCGCCACCACTGTCGTGCCGGTGCCTCGCCGTCTCGGTTGCGTCCACCGCGGCTCCCCGCGGCCCCGGCGAGCACGCTCGCGCCTGTGGGCTGCCACCTCCGCCCCGCAGCTTCTCCGTCGTCCCCGTCGCCGGCCATCCTCGAGCTCGCTGCCAAATGCCCTACAGCAGCAACGTGAGGACCTCTGTCGCCTTCCCTCCCCCCTACGCCCTACTTCGCCGTAGGGTGCCAACGCCGACGCGCCCGAGCTCGTGCTCCCCCGCTCGGCCTCGCCCACTCCTCCCGACCGCGCCGCCCTCGCACGCCGCCCCTAACCGCTTCGGCCCTGCCTCGCCGCCTCCGCCGCGCTTGTCGCCGTCCCCTGCCCGGCGCCACTCCGGCCTCCTCACGGCCCGTCGCGTCGCTGCTCCGGCCGCGGCCACGAGCCACGCGCCGACCCCCCTGCTTTCCCCCCCTCTTGCTGGCCGCATCAGGCGCCGACGCCCGCACCTTCCCGGTCCGGCGCTGTGGACGCTGCCGCGCCCGCCGGCCACGCCCCTGCCGTGGCCCGCCTCCCCCTCGCCTGCAGCCGGCGCCCAGCCCGCCTCGCCGGCGCTGGTGCGCGCGCCTGCGGCGGCCGCCCGAGTTCGCCATTAACGGGTGGCGCCCGCGGCTTGCACCCAGCGCCCGCAAGGCCCCCCTGGGCCAATGACGTGTGGGGCCTAGCCCCCACAGAACGTTCCTGTTTAAAAAACGAGATAAAAATATATTAATAATATTAAAATTAATTAATTAATTAATTTAATTAACTCTAATTATGTTTAATTAACCTAATGACTAATTAACCTAGTGAACTACTGATAATTAACTAAACAGTGAATGACAGGTGGGTCCCACTTGACCCACACAGTAGGTTGACCGGGTCAACGGTCAACGTTGACTGCTGACGTCATGCTGACGTCAGCATACACTATTCTGGATAATGTTAGAGTTAAATAATTCTAAAAATGATTAAATCTTTTAAAATTAATATAAGATAAACCGTAGCTCAGATGGGAAAACTTTGTACATGAAAGTTGCTCAGAACGGCGAGACGAATCCGGATACGCAACCCGTTCGTCTGCCACGCATCCCTAGCATAGCAAACACGCAACTTTCCCCCTCCGGCTACTCTGCCCGAAAACGCGAAACACCGGGGATACTTTTCCGGATGTTTTCCCCCTTCACCGGTACCACCTCGTAACGCGTTAGGGCACATCTAGCATCACGCCTTGTCATGTTATGCATTTGTTTGCATTATATTTATTGTTTCTTCCCCCTCTTCTCTCGCTAGACACCGAGACCGACGCTGCTGCTACCCCGTACGACTACGGTGTTGACGACCCCTCTCTCTTGCCAGAGCAACCAGGCAAGCCCCCCCTTGATCACCAGATATCGCCTACTCTCTTCTATACTGCTTGCATTAGAGTAGTGTAGCATGATACTGCTTTCCGTTATTCCTATCCTGATGCATAGCATGTCCTTGTTATTACTGTTGTTACCTTTACCTGCAATCCTACATGCCTAGTATAGGATGCTAGTGTTCCATCAGTGGCCCTACACTCTTGTCCGTCTGCCATGCTATACTACTGGGCCGTGATCACCTCGGGAGGTGATCACGGGCATATGTTATATACTTTACACTGTTACATTACCTGTGGTACTGTTCGGAGATGGGGGCTGAAGGGGCAGGTGGTTCCACCCAGGTAGTGGTGGGCCTAGGTTCCCGACGGCCCCCGACTATTACTTTGTGGCGGAGCGACAGGGCAGGTTCAGACCACCTAGGAGAGAGGTGGGCCTGGCCCTGGTCGGCGTTCGCGGATACTTAACACGCTTAACGAGATCTGGGTATTTGATCTGAGTCTGGCCATTTGGTCTATACGCACTAACCATCTACGCGGGAGTAGTTATGGGTATCCCGGCGTCGTGGTATCAGCCGAAGCCTTCGTGACGTCAGCGACTGAGTGGCGCGCGCCGGATTGGACCGTAAGCCTGCTCTTGTATTAAGGGGGCTAGTTCTGCTTCCGGCCGCGTTCGCAACGTGCAGGTGTGCAAAGGGCGATGGGCCCAGACCCCTACGCCATAGGATTTAGACCGGCGTGCTGACCTCTCTATTGGGCCTAGGTAGGGCTGCGACGTGTTGATCTTCCGAGGCCGGGCATGGCCCAGGAAAGTGTGTCCGGCCAAATGGGATCGAGCGTGTTGGGGTATGTGGTGCACCCCTGCAGGGAAGTTTATCTATTCGAATAGCCGTGTCCCTCGGTAAAAGGATGACCCGGAGTTGTACCTTGACCTTATGACAACTAGAACCGAATACTTAATAAAACACACTCTTCCAAGTGCCAGATACAACCGGTGATCGCTCTCTCATAGGGCGACGAGGGGAGGATCATCGGGTAGGATTATGCTATGCGATGCTACTTGGAGGACTTCAGTCTACCCTCTTCTACATGCTGCAAGATGAAGGTGGCCAGAAGCGTAGTCTTCGACAGGATTAGCTATCCCCCTCTTATTCTGGCTTTCTGCAGTCCAGTCCACCGATATGGCCCTTTACACTTTTACCCATGCATTTATAGTGTAGCTCCTTGCTTGCGAGTACTTTGGATGAGTACTCACAGTTGCTTTCTCCCTCTTTTCCCCCTATCCCTTCTACCTGGTTGTCGCAACCAGATGTTGGAGCCCAGGCGCCAGACGTCACCGTCGATGACGACTCCTACTACACCGGAGGTGCCTACTACTACATGCTGCCCGCTGATGACGACCAGGAGTAGTTAGGAGGATCCCAGGCAGGAGGCCTGCGCCTCTTTCGATCTGTATCCCAGTTTGTGCTAGCCTTCTTAAGGCAAACTTGTTTATCTTATGTCTGTACTCAGATATTGTTGCTTCCGCTGACTCGTCTATGATTGAGCTCTTGTATTCGAGCCTTCGAGGCCCCTGGCTTGTAATATGATGCTTGTATGACTTATTTTATTTGTATAGTTGTGTTGTGATATCTACCCGTGAGTCCTTGATCTTGATCGTACAGATTTGCGTGCATGATTAGTGTACGGTCAAATCGGGGGCGTCACAAGTTGGTATCAGAGCCGACTGCCTATAGGAATCCCCCTTCCACACTCCTTGGCCAAAGTCGAGTTTAGACATTACAAAACTTTTACTAACATGGCTGTGCGGCTTACGGGCCCACGTCGCCATTTGGGTGGTATTAGGATCTTTTACTCCTCGATCATTACTCTGGGGCTCTGATCTCTCTTCTATTCGGGTTAAAATGAATTTACTAACTCTGACTCTAGGATCTCGTAAATACTTTCTCCTGGAGAGCCCCTTCATTCCAGATGATGGCCTGCTTCACCAGAAGATTCCGAAGATACTCTTTGCTATTCCTCTCGAGACTTTGTGCCCATCACTTTTGCTATTCCCGACCACCGATAAATCCTTATGGATAACTACTTACACTTGCCATTCATACGATCATCCCCCATTGATCTTGTTATTACAAGATACCCCGGAGTCTTCTCTATTGTTCCGAGAATACTTTGTGCCTACTGCCTAGCAGTTCCTTGCCACATGAATACCCCTTCAATTAAATCCCCGCACTTGTCGAGTATCCACTCATCCCCAGTTGTTCATGTGTTTCACAATGGTCTTCGAAATACTATTCGATCCTCCAAAAATCCTTAGTAGCTTATTGCTCTGCAATACTTGCCTGCTTGCATTATGGATGCTTTCCATATGTCTGGCGATATTCGTTAGTATCCTTAGGCATCGTCTTTTGATCCTATTGATTCAACTTGAGTGCGAATGCACGCAATCATCAGTTGATCCTTTTAAATTATCTTTCCGGCTCAGACGTTATTTTAAAACATGAGCTGGATCTCGACCAATCAAATTGCTGTCGATTGTACCCTTAAGGCTATTCAACTTATCCATCCCTGATCAGAGCATTGCTTCTGATCCCTTGTCTTGGAATTGATAATTCCTTTGCATTTGAGCCTTGAATTAGTCAGTTGTTTCTAAAGTCTGATCTCCTTGCATTGTTTCTCCCTCTGGTTGAGTACCGATGCTCACACCAGATCCCTTGAGGACCACCAGATCATTTGCTGGATTTTATCCGACAGCGTCCTTCATATTCAATAAGTCTGTGAGCCTTTCCTCGGATACATAATACCTTTGGTAAACTGTATCCTCTGCTTTCTCAAACATGCTCTACTATCGAGCTGGTGTTATTTATTCTTGAAACTTGGGGTATATGTTTCTAAGAAGCCCCTATGGGTTGAACATATGCCTTCTCTAAACTATGTGAACTCGAAAGCTTTCACGAGTCATACACCTCTGGTATTTTGCCAGATAAAATTTCAAACACTACAACTTCTTCGAAAGTGAGAAGTGAATGAAAGGTTATGCATTGGAGAAGTGGGAGTCGACCTTGAACTTGTGTTCATGCCCATGGACACGATGTAGATCTTATCGTTAAAGCTTCTCTTAAATTAAATTATTCCTTTGGTATAAGTTCATCTTATATCTGGGATCTGACCTTTTGCAATCGTGGTTCCGACCATGTTCTCCTTTAAATACCATTTCGCGTGCAAGTTTAAGTGCTTGTCTTTTGTAGAGCAATACCCCAGGCCAACCTCTACTTTGACCTGTCATCGAGTATTACCCCCCTCTGGTATCTCGAGATTATCACGGAACTGCATAACTTCTTATGAGTTCTTCTTCAGGTATTATTTGACTTTCGCTGCATCATCATTTGACTTGATGTCATCGCCAACCGATTACATCTTCATGAAATTTCTCGACAAATGTGTCGTGGTCATCATCAACATCCTGAGCTCTTCCAAGATATATATCGAATTCTTGATGAGAAATACCATCCTCGCCCCTCAATGGTTTGTATTATCACCGACCACTTTATTGCCTTCCGTTCAACACAAACTTATTCGTGTTTTGTGTTATACCTTGAGATCCTTGCTATCCAGCATTTGTTCTTCTTTACCTTGGAATGTTACCACCTTTTATGTTAAGAATGTCGTGGTAATTTTACCACCTCTTGAGAATTCTTGATATAGTAATATCTCTCGCCTTTTGCGTTCATTTCTTGGTCTCCGTGTTGTTTCTAACCGGAATACCGATAAATGGTCTGTGCTGTGTAAATTCTAAACTTCTAGCAACCTTATTGCTTGAAGTTATTGGTCTACAGTTTCATTCTAAGTCTATTGATTATTGAATCATCATTCAAACATTGATCGTGCTACCTAGTCCAGATTCCTAGGTGCACCCTTCTATCATTGTTCAGTTGTGTATGTTTCCCTCGAGCATACATCATTATGACATTTGATCCGACAAATGATATTTCCTTGTTCACATAATTGTGGAAATCAATCCTTTGGAAATCTCGGTGATTTGTTGCTGAGCCTATCAGCCACCTCCTCATCCTCTCCTTGGTTTACTGATGACCTCTTGTTTCAGAGCTCACTTACATAGATCACTTCTGAGAATCTCATAATGTCATCTCGTCAAATTGTGTTGCACCTTTTCTTCTCAGGCATCCCGAGTCTGAGGTATCCTGACACCAATCAAATCTGAATCTCGGTCAGATATGATGGTTGGAACATATTTCCAAGAGTTATAACGTTGGTCTTTAGATGACCCGGTAAGGTGGTATCATACCTAGCCCACCTGGCCGGAGGCCCTATTGTTATAGTTCCCTTTTAGCAATGTTATCCATTCTTCCATGAGGAAACTGTAAGACTTATTCTACAAGTTATTCCTAATGGATCCTTTTTGTTTCCAAAGTCTGATTTTCACTTGTTGACCATGTCAATGCTATCTCGAAGCACGTTTATGGTACTCCATTATTCAACAAGAACATTTGAAGCCCAATGCTAATTGTTTCTTGCTCAACTATCCAAACACCGTTGTATGGGTAACGTCATGAAATTCCTCTCCCCTTACCTAAGTGGGTTTCTACCTTCTATCCGGTCTTGGGTATCGTACTATGCTTGTATTGGGAAGGATATACCTCTGAAATATGTGCTTAAACACATTTTTCCTTTCCATTGTTCTGTGTAATCTGATAATCACATTTTCCTTTCCATTGTTCTGTTTAACCTTCTTGAGGTTTATATGATCTAAGCAGTAATACGTCACTGCTTTTATAAGCACCTCAGCATACGACTCTGTCAGTAAGACCCTGTTACTATTGTTGTTGACATTCTGGTAACCACCGATGGACGAGGACTTTGCCTATTGGTCCGCCTCGTTTCGACGAGCAGGAAAATGGTTCTCTTCGTTCCTCGCCCTTGGTACCTGTAACGCCCCGTGACCGATGTGCCAGGTGTCCTCCAGTTATTCGCCATCGTTGCCATGTCATTTGCTTGCGTGTTGTATCTTATCATGTCATCATGTGCATTGCATCATCATGTTTTCAAAACTTGCATTCGTCCGGGTTCTTCGAGTTCTCTCCGTTGTCCGTTCTGAGCCCTACCACACTCGCACGCGCCCGCGGCACGTCCGAAATATTATTTTATAAGTGGCCGGAAAATGTTCTCGGATTGGGTTGAAATTTGGTGTGCGGTCTTATTATAGTGTAGACAGACCGCCTGTCAAGTTTCATCGCAATCGGAGTTCGTTTGACGCCCCAACGGATAATTATAGCGGCAATAGTAGCCGGTCAAAACGTCGGACGTTTTCGGTCTCCGGAAATAGTCGCCGGGCCTCTCTTTCTCCCTCTTTTCTCTTCTCTTAGCTCGAGACCGTCTACACAGCTCACTACCTACCGCCAGGTCCAACCTAACCCCTCTCGTCAGCCCGCAGCCCCCCTTGCGTGCGTTCGAAAATTGTCCCGGACCCGAACCGAGGTGTCGCCACCGTTGTGTCCGGATCATCCCCAAACATCTACAAAACGTCACCGTTTTCTCATTTGGTCTCCCTAGCTATTTTATTCGCGACCGTCTGATTTCGATTGGAGGGACGGATTAGCCCCTAATTTTTCCTCTTTTGCATATATATAGTCCACTCCTAGACTATTTTGGACAAACCCTAAAACCTAGGAGTTTGTCCCATCGCCGCCGCCACCTGACCAAATCCCCCCTCGGGATCTCCCCGCCCGATCCACTGATCCGGCCTTCCCCGCTCGATCTACGAGAGCCACAGCTTCTCTTTCTGCAGCCTCGCGTTCCCCTCCACGAGCTCAGCCTCGAGCCACTCCCGTGCCGGATGGCCTCCGCCCGCGCCAGAGCTTGCCGCCGGTGATAGCAGCAGCAACACCGACCTCCCCTCCTCCTTTTTCCTCCTCGGTCCCCCCTCTCTCTCATGCTGTCTCTCTCTCCTTTCTCGTTGGACAGGGAGATCTCCATGGCCACAAAATGGAGCTCTGCCTCCATGGATCCTCGCCGGTGCCCCGTCCTAGACTCCTGGTGCCATCCCATGCCCGGGGCCGTCTTCATTGCCTCCTTCGTCGCGTCGCCAGCCTTGCTCGCGCCCGGATCCAGGAGCCGCGCCAAGTCCGCCGCCGTCCTCTGCACCGCCCGGATCACCTGCGACCTTGGGACTCCCCTGCTTCGTCCTCGCTGCCTTGGCCTCCAGCTCCGCTCGGCCGCTTGCCTTCCTCGCTGGTTGGAGCAGCCACTGCATCGCCTGGAGTCGCCGCGGCCAAGTCCCTCGATCCCCGACCGGAGCCACCTCCTTGCTGTCCCCGGTGCCGTCGCGCACCTGTTGTCCTCGTCTCCAGCCAGATCGGGCGTCCCCGACCTCCACCGCCTGGATCCGGTGACTCTTGCCGCCGCCGCCAAGATCCTCGCTGGAGTCCACCAGTGCCGGCGTCCTCTGCTTCGCGATGCCGTGGCCTCTGCTTCCTCTGCGACTGCGAGGAGCAGGACTCTCGCCCCGTGCCCACTCGCGTTGACCACGCCAGCGCCAGGCCCAGCTCCAGCGCTGCGTGGGCCACAGGCCTCCCGGCCCAGCCTCGCCCCTGCTGGCCTCCCTCCTCCACCGTCAGGCCCAAGGCCCAGCCACCCGCTGCTGTTTTCCCCTGCAGGCCTCCCTCTCCGTCAGATCCGGCCTATTAGGCCCAATGGTGAGAACACCACAGCCTAGCGCCCAGCCAGTTTCGGCCTGCTTCTTTTTTTTCCTGATCTGTGTTTTTTTCCTAATTTTCCAGGGGATTGGCAGTTTTATAGTAAAGCCCTTCAAGTCCATGCATTTAATAACTAATTAACCGCGCATCAGAATTAAACAAACTTAATATGAAAGTTGCTTAGAATTTTGTCTAGTTTCATAATATATCACTTTCATCCATGTTTAAAATATTTAAAATGTTGTTTGATTAAATTTTTGCTCTATGCCATGCTAAAATGATTTAATCATAACTAAATAACCGTAACTCGGAATTTAATAAACTTTATATGTAAATGGGGTAGAATTTTGCCTAGTTTATCATGGTGACATTGTTTTGCATGTTAAACAACTCTAAAATTATGTTTAGGGCAGAACAGTACCAAATCTGAAATATGCTATGGGGATTTACCGGAATTGTTGTTCGTTGCTTCCGGCCTCATTTAACCTTGACTAGATAGATAGTTTTCATTTGCTTCTCCTCTTGCCATGTTAATCAACATTTAATATTGTTGGGTACATAAACGAGATCGAACTAAATAATTGATGTGGTGTTTTGTCAATATGCATCCCGATGCATATTGAGCTCCACTTAATTTGTAGAATTGCTTGTGCACTTTGCCATGCCATGCCTCTTTAAACCGGACATGCATCATATTTGGTTGTGCATCATGCCATGTTCATGTCGTGGTTGTTTACTATGTTGTGTGCTTCTTTTCCGGTGATTGCTTCTTCGGGTTGGTTCCGATAACGTCGTGTTTGTGAGGATCCGTTCAACTTCGTCCGTTTGTCTTCTTCATGGACTCGTTCTTCTTCCTTGCGAGATTTCAGGCAAGATGATCATACCCTCGAAATCACTACTATCTTTGCTATGCTAGTTTGCTCGCTCTTTTGCTATGCCATTGCTACGATGCCTACCACTTGCTTGTCAGCCTCCCAAATTGCCATGTTCAGCCTCTAATCCACCATTGTCCTAGCAAACCGTTGATTGGCTATGTTACCGCTTTGCTCAGCCCCTCTTATAGCGTTGTTAGTTGCAGGTGAAGATTGAAGTTTGTTCCTTGTTGGAACATGGAGACCGTTCCTTGTTGGAACATTTAGTTACTTGTTGGGATATCACAATATATCTTATTTAATTAATGCATCTATATACTTGGTAAAGGGTGGAAGGCTCGGCCTTATGCCTGGTGTTTTGTTCCACTCTTGCCGCCCTAGTTTCCGTCATATCGGTGTTATGTTCCCGGATTTTGCGTCCCTTACGCGGTTGGGCTATAATGGGAACCCCTTGACAGTTCGCCTTAAGTAAAGCTTCTCCAGCAACGCCCAACATTGGTTTTACCATTTGCCTCCTAGCCTTTTCTTTCCCTTGGGTTCTGCAGACTCAAGGGTCATCTTTATTTTATCCCCCCGGGCCAGTGCCCCTCTGAGTGTTGGTCCACCTGTCAGCTGCCGGTGGCCACCAGGGGCAACTCTGGGCTGGCTTGCCTGTACCTAACACAATCTGAGTGTGCCCTGAGAAAGAGATATGTGCAGCTCCTATCGGGATTTGTCGGCACATTCGGGTGGTGTTGCTGGTTTAGTTTTACCCTGTCGAAATGTCTTGTTGTACTGGGATACCGAGTCTGATCGGAATGTCTTGGGTGGAGGTCTATTCCTTCGTTGACCGTGAGAGCTTGTGATGGGCTAAGTTGGGACACCCCTGCAGGGATATGAACTTTCGAAAGCCGTGCCCGCGGTTATGGGCAGATGGGAATTTGTTAACGTCCGGTTGTAGAAAACATGAAGTTAACCTTAATTAAAATGAATCAACCGCGTGTGTAACCGTGATGGTCTCTTTCCGGCGGAGTCCGTGAAGTGAACACGGTTGTTGGAGTTATGCTTGACGTAGGTAGTCCAGGATCACTTCTTGATCATACTTTTATCGACCGTGCTTTGCCTTCTCTTCTCGCTCTCATTTGCGTAAGTTAGCCACCATATATGCTAGTCGCTTGCTGCAGCTCCACCTCATACCTTTACCTTACCCATAAGCTGATCGCGAGGGTGCGAGATTGCTGAGTCCCTGTGGCTCACAGATTACTTCCAAAACCAGCTTGCAGGTGCCGTTGAGTCCGTGCAGATGACGCAACCCAGCTCAGGGGGAGCTCGTTGAAGACCTCGTTCATTTGTGTTGTTTCGTTCTAGTCGATTAGTAGTGGAGCCCAGTTGGGGTCGATCGGGGACCTTTGTCGCATTTGGGGTTCTTCTTTTATTTTGGTTCCGTAGTCGGACCCTGAGTGTATTTGAATGATGTAATGCTTTATTCATGTATTTGTGTGAAGTGGCGATTGTAAGCCAACTATGTAACTCTTTCCCGTATTATATTACATGGGTTGTGTGAAGATTACCTCACTTGCGACATATGCCTTCAATGCGATTATGCCTCTAAGTCGTGCCTCGACACGTGGGAGATATAGTCGCATCGAGGTTGTTACAGTACCGATGTTGTTGTCGACATAAATGACAGGCAATCCTCTGACATCCCTTGCTTACATGATTGTGCAAGATGTCACCGCCCTTCCTACTTTTAACCCACATGGGGGCCCTGTAACGCCCTCGATGCGGCTATGTGTCCCACGTGTCGAGGCACGACTTAGAGACATAGGCGCATTGAAAGCAATGTCGCAAGTCGGGAATCATTACACAACCCATGTACATATATAATATAAAGCGGAATAATAGCATAGTTGGCTTACACTCGCCACGTCACATCAAAGTACATAAATAACATCCATCATACAATCACTCATGGCCCGACTACGGCGCCAAAATAGAAAAGACCCCCAACAAGCGACTAGGTCCTGGATCTAACCCCGAATAGGCATCTCTACTGATCATCAGGAAAAGACACATAGTAACGCTGAGAGTCCTCGTCGTACTCCCACTTCAGCTCAAGCACGCCATCCGGAGAGGTATCATCGGTCCCTGCATCTGGTGTAATAGTAATCTGTGAGCCACAGAGGACTCAGCAATCTCGCACCCTCGCGATCAAGACTATTTAAGCTTAATAGGTAGGAAAGGGGTAATGTAAGTGGAGCTGCAGCAAGCGACTAGCATATATGGTGGCTAACTTATTCGCAAAGGAGAGCGAGAAGAGGAGACAAAGCACGAGCGGAAAACTATATAGAGCAGCCTACGCAAACATAACTCCAACGCCGTGTCCACTTCCCGGACTCCGCCGAGAAGAGGCCATCACGGCAACACACTCCGTTGATTCATTTTAATTATTTAAGGTTCAAGTTATCTACAACCGGACATTAACAAATTCCCATCTGCCCATAACCACGGGCAGGGGGGTCCCAACTTAGCCCATAACAAGCTCTCACGGTCAACGAAGGAATAGACCTCCACCTAGGACCCACCGATCAGACTCGGTATCCCGGTACAACAAGATGATTCGACAGGTCAAAACTAGTCCAGCAACACCGCCGAATGCGCCGACAAATCCCGATAGGAGCTGCACATATCTCTTTCTCAGGGCACACTCAGATAAGCAATCCGTACAACTAAAACCAGCCCTCGGGTTCCCCCGAGGTGGCGTTGCAAGGGGCTCTAGTTCGGACCAACACTCAGAGGAGCACTGGCCCGTGGGGGGCTAAAATAAAGATGACCCTCGGGCTCCGGAAACCCAAGGGAAAGAAAAGGGGTAGGTGGCAAATGGTAAAACCAATGTTGGGCATTGCTGGAAAAGCTTTAATCAAGGCGAACTATCAAGGGGTCCCCATTATAGCCCAACCGCGTAAGGGACGCAACAATCCGGGAACATAACACCGATATGACGGAAACTAGGGCGGCAAGAGTGGAACAAAACACTAGGCGAGAGGCCGAGCCTTCCACCCTTTACCAAGTATATAGATGAATAGAGATAACATAGCAATATAGTGATATCCCAACAAGTAAATAAATGTTCCAACAAGGAACGGCTCCAATCTTCACCTGCAACTAGCAACGCTATAAGAAGGGGCTTGAGCAAAGCGGTAACATAGCCAATCAATGGTTTGCTAGGACCAGGTGGGTTAGAGGCTCAATCATGGCAATTGGGAGGCTGACAAGCAAGTGGTAGGCATCGTAGCATTGGCAAAGCAAAAGAGCGAGCAAACTAGCATAGCAAAGATAGTAGTGATTTCGAGGGTATGATCATCTTGCCTGCACAGTTGTCAGAGTTGACTGGATCCTCAAAAGCAAACTCAACGGGCTCCTCGTTAGCGAACTCGTCTCCCGACTCTACCCAACAACACAAACAAGCAACAAGGATACAATCAACCACGTGCAAGGGCAACCAATAAGATGCAAAGATGATATGCTATGCGGGATGCGATGCGGGATGCAAAATGCAAGACGTGACAGGAAATGCATGAACCTGGCCCCAACTTGGAAAACCAAGTGTGCCAATGGATATAGGGGAAGAAATCCCCTGAAAACGATATAAAGATCATGGCAATCGGAGCTACGGTTTGGAAATGGCAAGCGATTTACTAAACGAACCGATCTGCGATTTACAGCAAGTAGGCTCCTAAATGCAACATAATGAACATGCTACAGCCACCAAACATGAAAAAAAATTGCATGGCAGTGATGTACTCAAGAAGCTTAACAAATCTCCAGGACTGAGGCATAGGCAAATTCATCCATTAAGGGGTTCAAACAAGCATGGCAAAACTGAATAAGCAAAACAGATTTCAGACTTTGCGAAATTAACGCTAGTCTGAAATTTCAGACCACGATGCTCTCTTCGGAGCAGCAAAACAACATGAAGCAAAACCTGAACATGGCAAGTAAGAGCATGGCATGGAGCTAATCAATAAGCTTAACAAAACAACCAAAATGACCTGGGGCCAAAAGGGTTTACAAAATACTCTACCGAGCACACGAACATCGATGAAACACAATCAGTTTTCAGACTTAGTGAAAACTGGGACATGCTGAAATCATAACTCACGGAGGCATGTAAACGAGCTCGATGCACTCACTACGGTGCAAGTCATGGCAAGGCAAGCATATACCCATTAAGAAGGCACAAAAAGATAGCTAGACATGGCAAGAACAATGGCATAGCATGCATGGATCACTAGCAATAGCTCCGGCAAAATCGCAAAAGAGTTCACGATCTGCCCAAAACAACAACTATGCAAAAGTTGAGCTCGATTGAGTCAACCTAGGGTGCTCCAACATAACAAGTAAAGACATGGATGGATTAAGCACGACAAGTATAACACATCACTCTTACTGATCATCCTCAAAAGAGGTACGGATCACTAGGAAACAAGCTGGACATATAGCATCGTGAACTAAAACATCCCAGACTTAGTGATTTTCACTAAGTCCCTGAAATCAGTAAACTCAGGTACCCCTCTTCGCAAGCTTGCACAAGACAACATACACATCCTAAATATGCAAGGGAGGCACCTCTGGAAAGAAGACAACATGCTTAACAATTCATCCTAAAGGGGCACATGCATATCATGCACACAATAATAATGGCAAAAATGACAAAAGTCAATGTAGGCCTAACGGATCTGCAATTTAACTCATGATGCCTCCTTCCAACAGCATTTAGGGCACCAAGATGACCTCAAATGCAAATGATGCAATGGAATGAAATGATGTACTCGTCGAGACGAAGATTTTGATATATCATATGCCCAAAACGGAGCCACGGATGCAAAGATATGGCAGGTCAAATTAGGCATAAAATCTGGAAAAATTAGGTCAAAAGTCAACCGTTCGTCCCAGATCTGGATCTGGCGCCCGAACACTGTAGCTCCGCGGCGGTTTACTGTAGCACCGAGAGGATTCCGGCGAGGCGGCGGCGCCGGCGACCCTGGACGGCGGCGAGGGATGGCGGCCGGCGTGGGGGGAGGCCGGGGACGACGAGCGGCGGCGCGGGGGAAGTCGGCGAGCTCTGGGCGGGGCCGGGCGAGGCCGGCGACGAGGTTGCGAGGCGCGGCCGGGCGAACTCCAGCGAGGCGCTCGCGGTGGCGCGGGCTCCTCCGGCCACCGGAGTGAAAGGAGGCGGCGGCGGGGCTCTCGGGTGGCGGCGCGGGCGAGGTCGGGCCGCGGGGGCCGGCTTCGGGCTCCTCGGCCCGCGGCGGCGGCGGCGGGCGCGAGCCACTGAGTAGGCGACACGTGGCAGCGCAAGGAGGAGCCGGACGTGTCCGTCGGTGCGAGTTTCGTCCGGCGCGGCGCGGGGAAGAGATCTAGGGTTATTGGGAGAAGAGACCCGGGATTTTTTTAGGGGGGGGGTGTATTTATAGGCTTAGAGGGAGCTAGGAGAGTCCAAATGAGGTGCGGTTTTCGCCCACACGATCGTGATCGAACGACCGAGACGATGGAGCAGAGTTTGGTGGGTTTTGGACCAAAATGGAGGGGTGTTGGGCTGCACACACACGAGGCCTTTACGGTCCCTCAGTTAACCGTTGGAGTATCAAACAAAGTCCAAATGACCCGAAACTTGACAAGCGGTCTACCGGTAGTAAACCAAGGCCGCATGGCAAGTCTCGGCCCAGTCCGGAAATGTTTAATCCCCACACACGAAAGAAAGCTAGAAATGGCCACCGGAGGAGAACGAAGCGCCGGAATGCAAAACGGACAACGGGGAAAATGCTCGAATGCATGAGATGAACATGTATGCAAATGCAATGCATGTGATGACATGATATGAGATGCACGAAAACATAAACAACACACGGAGACAAAGACCCGAACCCGAGAATTAAATATAACTTAATGCCGGAAACGACAAGAGTTGGAGTACAATTCGGGAAGGTTACATATGTGGCGTTACAACACTCCACCACTACGAAAAGATCTCGTCCCGAGATCTAGGACTGAAAGAACTCCGGGTACTCAGAACGGAGGTGATCCTCGCGTTCCCAGGTAGCTTCACGGTTGGAATGGTGTGACCACTTGATTTTGAGAAATTTGATTGACTTGTTGCGAGTTTTGCGTTCAGTATCTTCAAGGATTGCAACTGGGTGCTCACGGTAGGAGAGATCTTCTTGGAGCTCAATGTCCTCGAAGTTGACGGTGCGTTCAGGCGTCTTGAAGCACTTTCGGAGTTGGGAGACATGGAACACATCATGAACATTGGCGAAGTTTGCAGGAAGCTCGAGTTGATAGGCGAGGTCGCCTCTCTTGCTGACGATCTTGAAAGGCCCGACGTATCTGGGGGCAAGCTTCCCTTTGATACCGAAGCGACAAGTCCCTTTCATAAGACAGACGCGGAGGTAGACATGATCTCCGATCTCGAAAGCCAAATCACGGTGCTTACTATCATAGTAGCTCTTCTGGCGGGATTGGGCTGCTTTGAGGTTATCACGAATGACCTTGCACATTTCTTCTGCCTCTGTGATTAGGTCATTACCCAGCAGCTGACGTTCACCGGTTTCAGACCAGTTGAGAGGTGTACGGCACTTCCTTCCATACAGAATTTCAAATGGGGCCTTGCCAGAACTTGCTTGAAAGCTATTGTTGTACGAGAATTCAGCATAAGGAAGACAATCCTCGCACTTCATGCCGAAGGAGATAACACAAGCCCTGAGCATATCTTCAAGAATCTGGTTGACACACTCGACTTGACCGCTTGTTTGAGGATGGAAAGCAGTGCTGAAGCGAATGTTGGTGCCCATGGCCTTCTGAAAAGAATTCCAAAACTTAGAGGTAAAGATGCTACCACGGTCTGAAGATATCACTTGAGGAATACCGTGCAGAGAGACAATTCGAGAGGTGTAGAGCTCTGCCAATTGAGCTGCAGTGATTGACTCTTTGATAGGCAAGAAATGAGCCACTTTGGTGAGCTTGTCGATGACAACGAATATAGCATCATTGCCGCGCTTGGACTTAGGAAACCCAGTCACGAAGTCCATTTCAATGTGGTCAAACTTCCATTCTGGAATGGCAAGAGGTTGGAGGAGACCTGCTGGCCTTTGGTGTTCTGCTTTCACTCTTCTGCAGACATCACATTCATTCACGAATTGAGCGATCTCGCGCTTCATTCGAGTCCACCAATAAGTTTGCTTCAGATCTTGATACATCTTCGTGCTCCCGGGGTGGATGGAGAGGAGAGAGTTGTGAGCCTCATTCATGATCACTTTACGAAGTTCACCTTTGGGCACAACAATTCGATCCTCGAAGAAGAGCGTGTCCTTGTCATCAAGTCGGTAGCACTTGTACTTGGACTGACTCTTTGCAATACCAATCTTCACCTTTTTCACCATAGCATCAAGAAGCTGGGCTTGGCGAATCTGGTCTTCCAAGGTAGGAGAAACTTGAAGGTTGGCGAGGAAACCTTGAGGAACAACTTGCAGATTAAGTTTGCGGAAAGCTTCACAAAGCTCGGGTTGATAAGGCTTGAGAATCAGACTGTTGCAATATGCTTTTCTGCTCAAAGCGTCAGCAATCACATTAGCCTTGCCTGGAGTATACTCGATACTCGGATTGTACTCTTGAATCATTTCGACCCATCGAGTCTGCCTGAGGTTGAGATTAGGCTGAGTGAAGATGTACTTGAGACTCTTGTGATCAGTGAAAATGTCCACTTTCCTTCCCAATAGAAGATGTCTCCAAGTCAACAATGCGTGCACAACTGCCGCCAACTCGAGATCATGAGTGGGGTAGTTCTTCTCATTAGGCTTCAACTGGCGAGAGGTATAAGCAACAACTTTCTTCTCTTGCATCAGTACAGCACCGAGACCTTGGAGAGAGGCATCACAAAAGACCTCGTACGGCTTGGTTTCATCAGGCGGAGTTAGAACTGGAGCAGTGATCAATTTCTCTTTCAAAGCATTGAAAGCAATATCGCACTCCGGAGACCAAACGTACTTGACGTGCTTCTAAAGAAGATTTGAGAGAGGCTTCGCGATCTTGGAGAAGTTTTCAACGAATCTTCGGCAATAACTTGCGAGACCGAGGAAGCTACGGAGTTGCTTCACGTTCTGAGGAGGTTCCCAATTAACAATTGCAGACACCTTCTCAGGATCCACGGAAATGCCCTTGGCAGAGATGATATGGCCAAGATAAAGAACCTCATCGAGCCAAAATTCACACTTGGAGAACTTGGCGTAGAACTGATGTTCCCTTAGCTTGTCAAGAACCAAACGCAAGTGTTTGGCATGATCTTCCTTGTTCTTCGAGAAAACCAGAATGTCGTCGAGATAGACCAAAATGAAGTCGTTGGTGTAGGGGTTGAAGATGAAGTTCATCATGCGAGAGAACGTCGGAGGAGCGTTGGCGAGGCCAAAAGACATGACAGTGTATTCATATGACCCATAGCTTGTTCTGAACGCCGTCTTGGGAATATCTTGCTCACGAATGCGAATTTGGTGATAACCCATACGGAGGTCAAGCTTGGAGAATACTTGGGCACCCTTGAGTTGTTCAAATAGGTCATTGATGTTGGGAAGTGGATATTTGTTCTTGATGGTCTTCTTGTTCAATGGACGGTAATCAACACAAAGTCGGTCCGTTCCATCCTTCTTCTTCACAAAAAGAACACCACAACCCCACGGAGAAGTACTAGGCCGAATGAGACCCATCCTTTCTTGAACATCGAGTTGTTTCTTCAACTCCTTCAACTCTTCGGGGCCGAGCTTGTAGGGACGTTTGCACACAGGTTCCGTACCGGGCTCAAGTTCAATAACAAATTCAACCGGCCGGTTTGGAGGCATGCCTGGGAGTTCTTCAGGGAAGACATCTTGATACTCACAAACAACCGGAATCTGCGAAATAGCATCCAATTCACCCTTCTCATTGAGAGAGAACAACCGGATGGTATTATCCCGAGCAGCAAAGACGATGACATCTTCAGATGAATGAGTCAGTTGAATCTGCCTGGCTGCACAATCGAGGTGAGCCTTGTGTTTAGAGAGCCAGTCCATCCCAAGAATAAGATCGATATCAGAATCGCCAAGAACATTTGGAGAAGCCAAGAACTTATGATCGCCCAAAGTGATAGTGACATCCGGAACACATACTCGAGATGTCATTTGACGGGCCGGAGAAACAATAGCCAACGGTTTTGACAACACTTGAGTAACAAAATCATGCTTAGATGCAAAAGGTCTCGACATGAAACAATGCGATGCACCCGTGTCAAAAAGAACTTTTGCAGGAATATCATTAACAGGAAGGTTACCCATGATGACATCTGACGAATCCTCTGCCTGAGCTGCATTCATCAAGTTGACCTTGGCGGACTTGGGGTTATGCTTGACCACAGCTGTACTTGCCGATCTGACAGGAGGAGGAGGAAGACGCCTCTGGTTGAAACACTTGTTGGCATAGTGACCTTTCTGTTGGCACTTGTTGCACGTGACCTCTAAGAGCGGACGGTGGTACGGAGCACTCGATCTTGAAGCTTGAGACGAAGTCTTGTTCTGAAAGCCTGGGTTGGGTGGGTGGGATGAACCACTGCCACCTTTTCTCTTCTGCTGATACGGCTGACGGAACGGAGGAGGAGGAAGCCAATACTTCTGCTGCTTGGCCACTTGAGTAGAGGAAGAAGACGTAGTGTCTCTGACTCGCTTCCTGGAAGCATCACACCTTAGCTGAGCAGCCTCTTGCTTTAGTGCCATGTTGTAGAACTCATCGTATCTCAGCGGCTCGAAGAGGACAAGAGCGAGCTGAATTTCTTCACGAAGACCACCCCTGAACTGATAGATCATGCTCTTCTCATCAGGAACATCCTGCTTGGCAAAACGGGCGAGCTTCTGGAACAACTTGTTGTAGTCATAGACAGACAAAGAGCCTTGCTTCAGATTGCGGAATTCTTCATGTTTGCTTTCAGTCACACTTTGAGGAATGTGATGAGCGCGGAAATCACGACGGAAATCATCCCAAGTGATCAAACGTCCACCTCTGGAATCCCGGTATTGCTGAAACCACTCTGCGACCTGATCCTTGAGCTGGAAAGACGCGAACTTGACGAAATCTTCAGGTCTGACGTTGCTGCATTCAAAATGCTTGCCCAGATCGACTAACCAATCATCAGCATCGGTAGCCTCAATGCAGTTACTGAACGTCTTTGGACCATTTGCGAGGAACTGATTCAGAGTTGCAAAATGGTTCTGGTTGTTGCCTTGATTCGCTTGACTGCTTTGATTCCGCTCTTGGATGATTTGCATGATCAGCTGTGTATTTGCATTAGTAGCAGCCATCACAGCTTGCCATGCTTCCGGAGGAGGCGGAGGTGGCGGCGGATCTTGATTCTGGTTCTGGCTGGTGCTCTTAGCGGGAGCCATCCTGAAGAGGTTGACCACCGTTAGCACATAGGCAGATAAATAAAGCTGAAACCAACGGAATGAAAATTGCAACATAAAGTCTTCACATCCGAACAAAATGAACGAATGCACTTCTCTTGAAGTGGTCACATATTCCTAAATTGCGAAGCCACGAAGAATCAGGTAGAAGAGGTACATCAACGAGGGATGGAATCAACATATGACGTCAAAGGAGAACGAATACCACAACTCGAAATAAAACCAAGGGTTGGCTTGCGAAATAAGCCGGAACAAACACATGATAGAAATTTTGTCCGAAGTTTTCGTGGTAGGACCTACACGGGCTCGACCGTACATCACCATCATGTACAAGGCAGTGCACATGACATACGAAGCGTCCCCGAGTCAGCATAGCCAAGGACTCTTTAAGACACAACGAGGCCACTGTAAAATCGACCATGAATAGGCGAACCACTAGACGTCGAACCCCAATTTCATATCACACATTTGTTGGAAAGATATCCTAAGGCTACTTGAATTCCCACCTATGAAACTCCCGAAACTTTCCGGTTATGCAATCAGGTGTTGGGGATACAGGGGAAGCATAATATTTCACCCAAGCTAGCAAATCCTACATCCAGCTGCATCCATCCTTCAACACATAACCAAGAAACCTTCGGAAACCATCTATCTCAACCTTCGAAAAGCATCCGTTATACAAGTTATGGCGATACTCCCGAACTCCCGCCCTAGTACTGGGTGGCGTCGAGGTTATCTCACCAACGAACTGCATAAAGGAGATTTTCGATGTCGCGCACATATCTCAAGTATACCAGAATTGCAACGATAGAATTATGATGACAACACCTCAGAGCTCAACTCCCCGGGACACTTCCACTAAACCCCTGACAGGAGGCACCAAGACAGTATTCTCATCATAATCCATCGGAACAAAACCAAGATACTCGCGTGATCCTAAAATTTTTTTTAGTGAAATTTGAGAAGAGAAGAGTCAAAACTCTACGTCAGGATGCCTTACCAGAGCGATGAGGAGACTGGGAAGTAAAAAGAATTCCTAAGCTCTCCGATATATAATTCCTAAGGACTCAAAACATTTTTCTAGACACAACTCGGCTGCTAAAAACGATCAAGCAATGGGGCTCCTAAGGTCAGGGAAGGCTCTGATTACCAACTTGTAACGCCCTCGATGCGGCTATGTCTCCCACGTGTCGAGGCACGACTTAGAGACATAGGCGCATTGAAAGCAATGTCGCAAGTCGGGAATCATTACACAACCCATGTACATATATAATATAAAGGGGAATAATAGCATAGTTGGCTTACACTCGCCACGTCACATCAAAGTACATAAATAACATCCATCATACAATCACTCATGGCCCGACTACGGCGCCAAAATAGAAAAGACCCCCAACAAGTGACTAGGTCCTGGATCTAACCCCGAATAGGCATCTCTACTGATCATCAGGAAAAGACACATAGTAACGCTGAGAGTCCTCGTCGTACTCCCACTTCAGCTTGAGCGCGCCATCCGGAGAGGTATCATCGGTCCCTGCATCTAGTGTAATAGTAATATGTGAGCCACAGAGGACTCAGCAATCTCGCACCCTCGCGATCAAGACTATTTAAGCTTAATAGGTAGGAAAGGGGTAATGTAAGTGGAGCTGCAGCAAGCGACTAGCATATATGGTGGCTAACTTATTCGCAAAGGAGAGCGAGAAGAGCAGACAAAGCACGAGCGGAAAACTATATAGAGCAGCCTACGCAAACATAACTCCAACTCCGTGTCCACTTCCCGGACTCCACCGAGAAGAGGCCATCACGGCAACACACTCGGTTGATTCATTTTAATTATTTAAGGTTCAAGTTATCTACGACCGGACATTAACAAATTCCCATCTGCCCATAACCGCGGGCATGGCTTTCGAAAGATCAATCCCTGCAGGGGGGTCCCAACTTAGCCCATAACAAGCTCTCACGGTCAATGAAGGAATAGACCTCCACCCAGGACCCACCGATCAGACTCGGTATCCCGGTACAACAAGATGATTCGACAGGTCAAAACTAGTCCAGCAACACCGCCCGAATGCGCCGACAAATCCCGATAGGAGCTGCACATATCTCTTTCTTAGGGCACACTCAGATAAGCAATCCGTACAACTAAAACCAGCCCTCGGGTTCCCCCGAGGTGGCGCTGCAAGGGGCTCTAGTTCGGACCAACACTCAGAGGAGCACTGGCCCGTGGGGGGCTAAAATAAAGATGACCCTCGGGCTCCGGAAACCCAAGGGAAAGAAAAGGGGTAGGTGGCAAATGGTAAAACCAATGTTGGGCATTGCTGGAAAAGCTTTAATCAAGGCGAACTATCAAGGGGTTCCCATTATAGCCCAACCGCGTAAGGGACGCAACAATTCGGGAACATAACACCGATATGACGGAAACTAGGGCGGCAAGAGTGGAACAAAACACTAGGCGAGAGGCCGAGCCTTCCACCCTTTACCAAGTATATAGATGAATAGAGATAACATAGCAATATAGTGATATCCCAACAAGTAAATAAATGTTCCAACAAGGAACGGCTCCAATCTTCACCTGCAACTAGCAACGCTATAAGAAGGGGCTTGAGCAAAGCGGTAACATAGCCAATCAATGGTTTGCTAGGACCAGGTGGGTTAGAGGCTCAATCATGGCAATTGGGAGGCTGACAAGCAAGTGGTAGGCATCGTAGCATTGGCAAAGCAAAAGAGCGAGCAAACTAGCATAGCAAAGATAGTAGTGATTTCGAGGGTATGATCATCTTGCTTGCACAGTTGTCAGAGTTCACTGGATCCTCAAAAGCAAACTCAACGGGCTCCTCGTTAGCGAACTCGTCTCCCGGCTCTACCCAACAACACAAACAAGCAACAAGGATACAATCAACCACGTGCAAGGGCAACCAATAAGATGCAAAGATGATATGCTATGCGGGATGCAAAATGCAAGACGTGACAGGAAATGCATGAACCTGGCCCCAACTTGGAAAACCAAGTGTGCCACTGGATAGAGGGGAAGAAATCCCCTGAAAACGATATAAAGATCATGGCAATCGGAGCTACGGTTTGGAAATGGCAAGCGATTTACTAAACGAACCGATCTGCGATTTACAGCAAGTAGGCTCCTAAATGCAACATAATGAACATGCTACAGCCACCAAATATGAAAACAAATTGCATGGCAGTGATTTACTCAAGAAGCTTAACAAATCTCCAGGACTGAGGAATAGGCAAATTCATCCATTAAGGGCTTCAAACAAGCATGGCAAAACTGAATAAGCAAAACAGATTTCAGACTTAGCGAAATTAACGCTAGTCTGAAATTTCAGACCACGATGCTCTCTTCGGAGCAGCAAAACAACATGAAGCAAAACCTGAACATGGCAAGTAAGAGCATGGCATGGAGATACTCAACAAGCTTAACAAAACACCCAAAATGACCTGGGGCCAAAAGGGTTCACAAAATACTCTACCGAGCACACGAACATCGATGAAACACAATCAGTTTTCAGACTTAGTGAAAACTGGGACATGCTGAAATCATAACTCACGGAGGCATGTAAACGAGCTCGATGCACTCACTACGGTGCAAGTCATGGCAAGGCAAGCATATACCCATTAAGAAGGCACAAAAAGCTAGCTAGACATGGCAAGAACAATGGCATAGCATGCATGGATCACTAGCAATAGCTCCGGCAAAATCGCAAAAGAGTTCATGATCTGCCCAAAACAACAACTATGCAAAAGTTGAGCTCGATTGAGTCAACCTAGGGTGCTCTAACATAACAAGTAAAGACATGGATGGATTAAGCACGACAAGTATAACACATCACTCTTACTGATCATCCTCAAAAGAGGCACGGATCACTAGGAAACAAGCTGGACATATAGCATCGTGAACTAAAACATCCCAGACTTAGTGATTTTCACTAAGTCCCTGAAATCAGTAAACTCAGGTACCCCTCTTCGCAAGCTTGCACAAGACAACATACACAGCCTAAAAATGCAAGGGAGGCACCTCTGGAAAGAAGACAACATGCTTAACAATTCATCCCAAAGGGGCATAGGCATATCATGCACACAATAATCATGGCAAAAATGACAAAAGTCAATGTAGGGCTAACGGATCTGCAATTTAACTCATGATGCCTCCTTCCAACAGCATTTAGGGCACCAAGATGACCTCAAATGCAAATCATGCAATGGAATGAAATGATGTACTCATCGAGACGAAGATTTTGATATATCATATGCCCAAAACGGAGCCACAGATGCAAAGATATGGCAGGTCAAAGTAGGCATAAAATCTGGAAAAATTAGGTCAAAAGTCAACCGTTCGTCCCAGATCTGGATCTGGCGCCCGAACACTGTAGCTCCACGGCGGTTTACTGTAGCACCGAGAGGATTCTGGCAAGGCGGCGGCGCCGGCGACCCTGGACGACGGCGAGGGAAGGCGGCCGGCGTGGGGGGAGGCCGGGGACGACGAGCGGCGGCGCGGGGGAAGTCGGCGAGCTCCGGGCGGGGTCGGGCGAGGCCGGCGACGAGGTTGCGAGGCGCGGCCGGGCGAACTCCGGCGAGGCGCTCGCGGTGGCGCGGGCTCCTCTGGCCACCGGAGTGAAAGGAGGTGGCGGCGGGGCTCTCGGGTGGCGGCGCGGGCGAGGTCGGGCCGCGGGGGCCGGCTTCGGGCTCCCCGGCCCACGGCGGCGGCGGCGGGCGCGAGCCACTGAGGAGGCGACACGTGGTGGCGGCGGGGAGGAGCCGGACGTGTCCGTCGGTGCGAGTTTCGTCCGGCGCGGCGCGGGGAAGAGATCTAGGGTTAGGGGAAGAAGAGACCCGGGATTTTTTTAGGGGGGGTGTATTTATATGCCTAGAGGGAGCTAGGAGAGTCCAAATGAGGTGCGGTTTTCGCCCACACGATCGTGATCGAACGACTGAGACGATGGAGCAGAGTTTGGTGGGTTTTGGTCCAAAATGGAGGGGTGTTGGGCTGCACACACACGAGGCCTTTTCGGTCCCTCGGTTAACCGTTGGAGTATCAAACGAAGTCCAAATGACCCGAAACTTGACAGGCGGTCTACCGGTAGTAAACCAAGGCCGCATGGCAAGTCTCGGCCCAGTCCGGAAATGTTTAATCCCCACACATGAAAGAAAGCTAGAAATGGCCACCGGAGGAGAACGAAGCGCCGGAATGCAAAACGGACAACGGGGAAAATGCTCGAATGCATGAGATGAACATGTATGCAAATGCAATGCACGTGATGACATGATATGAGATGCACGAAAACATAAACAACACACGGAGACAAAGACCCGGAGCCGAGAATTAAATATAACTTAATGCCGGAAACGGCAAGAGTTGGAGTACAATTCGGGAAGGTTACATATGGGGCGTTACAGGCCCATAACCCACAGGTCCCGGGATCGAAACCTGACTCTCCTATACACCCTCTTGCCAAAGTTATTCCTAGAACTTGACTTCGTATGTAATTTGCGAGCCACCTTCCTAGTGATCAATTCTGGTATCAGATGCAATACTTTCCCATTGCTCTGAACCCCCTTTCACATTTCGTAATCAGGCAAGGAACGATTGCCTATGCGCTTGAAACTTCTATTGTGCACCTTCTTACTTTGCTCTCGATAATTTCTTAAGTTTCAAATCGAGGGTTGCTTCCCGCCACCTTCACTGATGTTATCTACCACACAAGCAACATTGTAGCGGTTCGTTCTTCCGAAGTTACCCCTTATCCTTCGTACGTACCATGAAGACTCCGAAGAAAAGATGATGACTTCATCATAACGACCTGAAGCAGAGAAATGAAGACATCAATGTTATGGATCGACCTCTTCGAGAAGAGCAACCAAGACCGAGAGGGTTCATTAGAATCTAGTAACCAAATGGCTTCCCCGTCACTTCCCCTCTTAAATCTCGGGACGAGATTTCTTGTAGTGGAGGAGAATTGTGACGCCCGGATAATTAGGCTACAGTAAACCTCTGCTAATGATGCCACGTCACGCCGATTATTGTTGCTAATCTCGCATTAGGTCAAAACCAGTTCGAATTCAAATTCAAAATCAAGCAAACGATAAAAGTTTTCAAATATTAAAACTAAAATGTTCAGAGTGAGCCAAATAATGCATAGGTAATTATGGTGGAGAAACCACACTGTTATAAAATGTTTAAATACTCTTAAATGAATAAAAGAGTAGCAGAAACAATTATTTTAATGCTTTAACAATAATAAACATTTTCAAAACTAAATTGTTATAAGTATTAAACTATTATGGCAGTGGCATAATTTGTAAAATCCTATTTAGGTGCCACTTTGGTAATTTACTAAAACTAAAGTAAAAGGAAACTAAAAGAAAGCAAACTATAAAAAAACAGAAAACAAAACTAAAAAAAGGAAATAGAAGAACCCCCCCCCCACTGGGCCACGGCCCAGCTGGCCTCTGGACCCACTAGGCCGGTCCAGTCGGCCCAGCCGCCGCCCGACCTAACCCTAGACGACCGACGCCCCCACTCCCCTCGTTCCCCACTCCCCCCCACTCGTTTCCCCGCATGCCCCCCTCTCCTTCCTCGATCTGGATCGGGGGGGGGGGGCAACGACCCCGACCCCGATCCCGCATCGCCCCGCTCGTCCCTCGACACCGCCGCTCGCCCTGCGCCCGCCCGATGTCGTCCATCGTCGCCCGGAGCCCGCGTCGACCGCGCCAAGCCACCTCCTCGCCGGAGATGGACGGATCCTAGAGGCCCCGTCGCGGATCCGGCCTACCCTCGCCTTGCTCCCCTCGCCGGAGTCCCCTCGTCGACCGGTGCCCGCCTCCGCCACCACTGTCGTGCCGGTGCCTCGCCGTCTCGGTCGCGTCCACCGCGGCTCCCCGCGGCCCCGGCGAGCACGCTCGCGCCTGTGGGCTGACACCTCCGCCCCGCAGCTTCTCCGTCGTCCCCGTCGCCGGCCATCCTCGAGCTCGCTGCCAAATGCCCTACAGCAGCAACGTGAGGACCTCTGTCGCCTTCCCTCCCCCTACGCCCTACTTCGCCGTAGGGTGCCAACGCCGACGCGCCCGAGCTCGTGCTCCCCCGCTCGGCCTCGCCCACTCCTCCTGACCGCGCCGCCCTCGCACGCCGCCCCTAACCGCTTCGGCCCTGCCTCGCCGCCTCCGCCGCGCTTGTCGCCGTCCCCTGCCCGGCGCCACTCCGGCCTCCTCACGGCCCGTCGCGTCGCTGCTCCGGCCGCGGCCACGAGCCACGCGCCGACCCCCCTGCTTTCCCCCCCTCTCGCTGGCCGCATCGGGCGCCGACGCCCGCGCCTTCCCGGTCCGGCGATGTGGACGTTGCCGCGCCCGCCGGCCACGCCCTGCCGTGGCCCGCCTCCCCCTCGCCTGCAGCCGGCGCCCAGCCCGCCTCGCTGGCGCTGGTGCGCGCGCCTGCGGCGGCCGCCCGAGTTCGCCGTTAACGGGTGGCGCCCGCGGCTTGCACCCAGCGCCCGCAAGGCCCCCCTGGGCCAATGACGTGTGGGGCCTAGCCCCCATAGAACGTTCCTGTTTAAAAAAATGAGATAAAAATATATTAATAATATTAAAATTAATTAATTAATTAATTTAATTAACTCTAATTAAGTTAACTAATTATGTTTAATTAACCTAATGACTAATTAACCTAGTGAACTACTGATAATTAACTAAACAGTGAATGACAGGTGGGTCCCACTTGACCCACATAGTAGGTTGACCGGGTCAACGGTCAACGTTGACTGCTGACGTCATGCTGATGTCAGCATACACTATTCTGGATAATGTTAGAGTTAAATAGTTAAATAATTCTAAAAATGATTAAATCTTTTAAAATTAATATAAGATAAACCGTAGCTCAGATGGGAAAACTTTGTACATGAAAGTTGCTCAGAACGGCGAGACGAATCCGGATACGGAACTCGTTCGTCCGCCATGCATTACTAGCATAGCAAACACGCAACTTTCCCCCTCCGGCTACTCTGCCCGAAAACGCGAAACACCGGGAATACTTTTCCGGATGTTTTCCCCCTTCACCGGTACCACCTCGTAACGCGTTAGGGCACATCTAGCATCACGCCTTGTCATGTTATGCATTTGTTTGCATTATATTTATTGTTTCTTCCCCCTCTTCTCTCGCTAGACACCGAGACCGACGCCGCTGCTACCCCGTACGACTACGGTGTTGACGACCCCTCTCTCTTGCCAGAGCAACCAGGCAAGCCCCCCCTTGATCACCAGATATCGCCTACTCTCTTCTATACTGCTTGCATTAGAGTAGTGTAGCATCATACTGCTTTCCGTTATTCCTATCCTGATGCATAGCCTGTCCTTGTTATTACTGTTGTTACCTTTACGTGCAATCCTACATGCCTAGTATAGGATGCTAGTGTTCCATCAGTGGCCCTACACTCTTGTCCGTCTGCCATGCTATACTACTGGGCCGTGATCACTTCGGGAGGTGATCACGGGCATATGTTATATACTTTACACTGTTACATTACCTGTGGTACTGTTCGGAGATGGGGGCTGAAGGGGCAGGTGGTTCCACCCAGGTAGTGGTGGGCCTGGGTTCCCGACGGCCCCCGACTATTACTTTGTGGCGGAGCGACAGGGCAGGTTCAGACCACCTAGGAGAGAGGTGGGCCTGGCCCTGGTCGGCGTTCGCGGATACTTAACAAGCTTAACGAGATCTGGGTATTTGATCTAAGTCTGGCCATTTGGTCTATACGCACTAACCATCTACGCGGGAGTAGTTATGGGTATCCCGGCGTCGTGGTATCAGCCGAAGCCTTCGTGACGTCAGCGACTGAGTGGCGCGCGCCGGATTGGACCGTAAGCCTGCTCTTGTATTAAGGGGGCTAGTTCTGCTTCCGGCCGCGTTCGCAACGTGCAGGTGTGCAAAGGGCAATGGGACCAGACCCCTGCGCCATAGGATTTAGACCGGCGTGCTGACCTCTCTGTTGGGCCTAGGTAGGGCTGCGACGTGTTGATCTTCCGAGGCCGGGCATGGCCCAGGAAAGTGTGTCCGGCCAAATGGGATCGAGTGTGTTGGGGTATGTGGTGCGCCCCTGCAGGGAAGTTTATCTATTCGAATAGCCGTGTCCCTCGGTAAAAGGACGACCCGGAGTTGTACCTTGACCTTATGACAACTAGAACCGAATACTTAATAAAACACACTCTTCCAAGTGCCAAATACAACCGGTGATCGCTCTCTCACAGGGCGACGAGGGGAGGATCATCGGGTAGGATTATGCTATGCGATGCTACTTGGAGGACTTCAGTCTACCCTCTTCTACATGCTACAAGATGAAGGTGGCCAGAAGCTAGTCTTCGACAGGATTAGCTATCCCCCTCTTATTCTGGCTTTCTGCAGTTCAGTCCACCGATATGGCCCTTTACACTTTTACCCATGCATTTGTAGTGTAGCTCCTTGCTTGCGAGTACTTTTGATGAGTACTCACGGTTGCTTTCTCTCTCTTTTCCCCTATCCCTTCTACCTGGTTGTCGCAACCAGATGTTGGAGCCCAGGCGCCAGACGTCACCGTTGATGACGACTCCTACTACACCGGAGGTGCCTACTACTACATGCTGCCCGCTGATGACGACCAGGAGTAGTTAGGAGGATCCCAGGCAGGAGGCCTGCGCCTCTTTCGATCTGTATCCCAGTTTGTGCTAGCCTTCTTAAGGCAAACTTGTTTATCTTATGTCTGTACTCAGATATTGTTGCTTCCGCTGACTCGTCTATGATTGAGCTCTTGTATTCGAGCCTTCGAGGCCCCTGGCTTGTAATATGATGCTTGTATGACTTATTTTATTTGTAGAGTTGTGTTGTGATATCTACCCGTGAGTCCTTGATCTTGATCATACACATTTGCGTGCATGATTAGTGTACGGTCAAATCGGGGGCGTCACATCACACAAACCCGGTGGCAATTTGAAACAAGACATAGAATATACTGGGACTGCTTGGGCTATAGCCTTTATCAAAACTTCTTTTCCAGCACTTGATATAGTTTGTTCAATCCACCCTTGGACCTTATTCCACAAATAATCCTTCAAGTATTTGAAAGCTCCGTTTTTGGAGGCCCCCACTTCAGTAGGCATGCCTAAGTATTTTGCATTAACTGTTTCATTTGGCACATTCAACAATAACTTGACTTCCTCCTTAGTACTCTCCGGGCATCCTTTGCTGAAAAAATTGAAGATTTCTCATGATTTATTCGCTGCCCCAACGCTTGACAATATGTGGTCAACAACTGGTTAATCTCCCGTGCCCCATCAGCACTCACCCTGAAGAAAAGCAGGCTGTCATCTACAAATAATAAGTGGTTTACTGGTGGCGTCGAGGGAGCCTCTTTAAGACCACTCATGCCTCGTCAACAGATTTTAGGAGGCACGAAAGGCCCTCTGCTGCTATCAAGAAAAGGTACGGGGAAATTGGATCACCATGTCGTATACCACGCGTAGGTTGAAACTCCTGTAGCTTCTTACCACTAAATAGTACAATTTTTTTACTGACTTCACCATGCCCATAACAATCTGGACCCATTGTTCGGAGAAGCCCAGTTTCAGCATAATTGCCTGTAAATACTCCCACTCCACCCTGTCATATGCTTTCATCATATCTAGCTTGAGAGCACCACTTCTATATCTCACAGCAGTGTTTCTTTTCATGAAATGCAGGCATTCATAAGAAGTTATAATGTTATCAGAGATGAGTCTACCTAGGACGAAAGCAGACTGTTCCTCCGATATTATGTCAGGTAACACCAACTTCAGCCTATTGGAGATAACTTTGGAAGCAATCTTGTACAAGACGTTTCATAACGAGATAGGTTTGAATTGTGCCAATAATGTTGGATTATTTACCTTTGGGATCAGTACCAAGATTGTTTCATTAATGCTATCGGCTGTTTCCTCCCCCTTAACTATCCTCAAGATTGCCTTAGTAACATCTGCGCCACACACCTCCCAGTGTCTTTGGAAAAATGGGCAGGGTACCCATCTGGCCCCGGCGCCTTGGTAGGAAACATATGAAATAAAGTTGTCTTTACCTTCTTCTCTGTATATGGTGCATTGAGTAATTCATTCATCTTGTTTGTCACCTTGATCGGGACTGTGTCCAACACCCGGTCCATGTCTAGCACTTGTTCTGAGGTATACAATTCCTTGTAAAAGTTTGTGGCAAATTCCTCCATCTCCTGAATATTATCTGTCAACCTCCCATCAGGGAGCTGGAGGGCTTTTATCTGGTTCTTACGGCGTCGCCGGCTTGCCTGCATGTGGAAATAGTATGTATTCTTGTCGCCGCTTGCCAGCCATTCTATGCGGGCACGCTGGCGCCATAAAAGTTCCTCTCGGTGAAACAACTCTACCAGCCTGTCACATATCTCCACCTCTGGATGTGAGGGTCCCAATCGTCTCGGTATTGCATGTAACAGGGCCAGATCTTTTTGCAGTTTACCGATTTCCCTTTTTACATTCCCAAAGACTTCCTTGTCCTAATGAGACAGATCGGATGATAGGGCCTCCTGGCGCTGTTTCACTCCCTCGACAGTCCCGTCGCAGTCCTGTCCCCAAGTAGTTCCCACCACTGCAGGCAGTCCTTCATGCGACTCCCATGCTCATTCATATTTAAATGTTTTCGGTCCTGCCTTGGGTGCATGCAGTCTCAGGTTCAAGAGCAGTGGGACGTGGTCCGAACACGCAGCAGTTTCGTGCACCAGCTCCGCTTGAGGGAACATCAGCGACCAAGATGTTGTCGCCACACATCGATCCAATCGTACTCGTGTGTAAGAACCTCCAACAACTCTCTTCTCAAAAGTCCACAAATTCCCTCTAAATCCAATATCTGACAGTCCAACAATATCAAAAGCATCTTGAAAACCATCCATTTGAGCCTGGCTCCGGTTTCCAACTCCATCATGCTCGTGGAGGTGAAGTACCTCGTTAAAATCTCCGATTGCCATCCATGGTAATGCACTAGTCGAAGATATTCCCCTCAAGGTGTCCCACGTTTTGAATCTATTCTAGACTTGGGCTTCACCATACACAAACGCCACCCTAAATGGAGTGCTACCAACCTCCTCCAGTTCAGCGTCAGTGTGGTATTTAGAGTAGCCAACAACCTCCAACTTTATTGTATCATTCCAAAAACACACAAACCACCACTTCTACTAGAACTACTAACAACAAAACTTTTATTGAAACCTAAGGAATTTGATAAAAACTCCACCCTAGACCCCTCAACCTGAGTTTAGAGAATACATTGGATGGTGGGGGCAAAACGCTTCATCAGAACACGAAGCTCGCGAATTGTCGCAGGGTTGCCCGCCCCACGACAATTCCAACACACGATATTCATTGTCCCTTGCGGTCCTCACCCATGGAGGCCATCTTCTCATTTGAAGTATGCACTTCTACTGCTATGCCATCAGATCCCTTCGGCTTCTTCTTGTTGGCATTTTTCTGTGGTGTACCTCCACCACCCGAAGAAACCCCCAATGGTGTTCTCAAACTGGCCAGCAATCGCCGTGGTATTGCCTAACGGAACAATTGTTGTCTTTGGATCAACAGGATCCAACTTGTGTGGCTGCCATGTACTAGAGTCATCCGTTGTACGTTTACCCAGAACCAATAAATCTTCTTGATGATCATTGGTAGCATCCTCTGCTTGCTTCTCCAAAGTTGTTTCAGTGCGAGCATTGTGTCTCCAGCTCTTTGACCCATCATATTCCATGATCTTCCCCCCCCCCCCTCCGATAAAACTGGAGTATGCTTTTGAGCTACCACCCCAACAGCTAGGAGGTCATTGTCATCATCAAATCCCGCCCCACTTGTATGTGGGTGCATGCCCGAATCATAGGGGCTACCCCTTCTTCCGTGACCCCGGCCTCTTCCTCCTCCTAGATCGTTCCTGTCTGGATCCCCTCGGCCTGCTCCGCTGGACCGACTTCGGCCACCTCCAGGGCCAATGCTCCTTGAAGCCAAAATGAACATGGCCCATTCAAACTTTGTTGCATCGTGTTCCCCCGTTCCACATTCCTCATACCAGTGCCCCATCATACCACATTCATAGCAAAAGATGGGTAGCTTCTCGAATTTCACACTATATTTCTCTGTTTCGCCAGCCTTTGTGAATTGTACAACTCTTGTAAGTTTTTTCCCGACATCCAACTTCACACGTACTCTGATGAACTCCCCCACAGATCCATTAGGAAGTGTAACTTGAACTTCTTGCACCTCGCCTATACGCCGCGCTAAATTTTCTAGGAAGCTCTTGCTTTTGAGAATGAGGTCTAGCGGCTTGTGGATCTGAGCCCAAGTTTCCAACATGTTCAACTTTACTTTTTCCGGCTTTGAGAAGCCATCATATTTAGCGAGAATTAGGGCATAGCCCTTGAAATCCCAAGGTCCTTTGTGCATACCCTTGTTCCCGTCACCAAGCAATTGAACTGGACTCCACCATACCACCGGCTGAGCCGGATTCCAAGCAGCCTTCATATCCCCGATCAAAGCGCTCTGGCTAAAGGATTTTGATGTCAGGAGGCGGCATAGCGCCAACCACTTGGGCCTGACTTCCGCCGCGTCATTCTCATCTCCCCATACAAGATCATCTAGTTCATCATCCTGGAGTGTGAGGCGATCCGGCATGTTGCCAGCGCCGTCTACTCCCCCTCCCTAGTTGGTGCTGTCGTCTCCCTGCCCGCCATAACGTCAAGAATCACTGCGTCAAAGGTTCCCCACAGGAAACACTAGATCAAAACTCCCTCTAGTGGCGGCGGGGGCGAGCATACTGACTGCTCCCTGGAACAGCTCGGGTAGAGGAGAGGGACAAGGAGAGAACCTGGCCCGAAGCCAGGTAGCAACAACGAACTCACGACGAAGATCGCCGGAGGACTGGAAAACCCTAGGCCGCCGCCGTAGGGGACTTTGGGCATGGGTACTGTAGTCACCTGCGCTAGTTAAAATGGGCAGGCCCATCTACTCTTTCGCTCACCTTGGCACATGACACCCGGGGGCGACTAGTGTAAGACAGAACAAGGTCTCGCCTGAAGCGGGCGACAATGGCCCGGCCAGTGCGTCCAGTCCGCAGACCTAGCGCTCGTTTTTTCACATTTTGTTTTTAGTTTTCTTCTTTATTTTTTTACTGAAATGGTGTTTATCCTGATAGATAGATAATATTTTCATGTTGACCACATTGTCTGGTATGCGCCTCTGATCATTTGTTTTGCACGTGCATGTTAGTGCAAAATTATTAAAAATATTTTGGCAAATCTAATGGTTTTTCATCTTATCAACATAAACATATTTTTATCAATCACTAATGAAGTTTGAAAAGGTTCAGATGCACATTTTAGGAAGTCATTTATTTATGAGTGGTAGATGTATATAGTATTTGATAAAAATATTTATGAATGGTAGATGTATATAGTATTTGATTGTACCAAGCGTGCAAATTCAACATCACCATTTTCAATTCACATTGACACATGAGTTTTTAATATTTACCATTAGTGTCCAGCATGGTTCGTAGACAGAATTAGCGAAGGCGCATGTTAATGCAATTTATTAGTACTACTATCATCTTGCCAATATAAAGATTTTTTTATCAACTAGTACTGTCAAAGTTTGAAAAGTTTTAACTGCACTAACTCATCTATTTACATTCTCTAAAAAAAACTCATTTATTTACACAGAAATTGAAAACCACTTTTAAAGTTTGCATTTCTACCGTTCATGTCCAGCATGGCTCTTCAACATAAGGTGCTAATTTTGTTCCAAAAGAAAAACTTTTTCTACATTGACTCATTCGAAAATGAATGTTTTACGGGGCATATTTTTCGTATTCTAAAGTTGTCAAGAGCCAAGTATCGTTCATATGTCCTACATCGTCATTCTTCCAATTCACTTACACCCCCTAATTAGAACCCAATAGAAAGAATGGAATTCCCTTTTTTTTGGCCCATGGATAACCAGAATAACTAAGTACTACATATTCTAATGTAAACCACTTACAAAATATTCTTCAAGGTTTCTACCTATATTTTCATTCTTTTATGAAATTACACATATATAGTACTCTCTCCGATCCAAGATAAGTGTCGTGCCACGACAGTTCATTTTTGAACTAAAACCACGACATTTATTTTGGATTAGAGAGAGTACTATGCATGCACTTGATGAATTGCTAGCCCACGCGGGCTGATGACTAGTACGCATAATTAGTGGCAACAGACCTGAGGAGCATTGGAACAAAAATATGCACGCGTGCGTGCGAATCCACCAGAGTACAGGAGCAACAAATTAATGAATTCAAATCGAATCTCACACAACCAATCTCTCAAGAATCCACTAGCTTATCGATCGACGGACAACAGAAAGATGAACAAAAGAATGAGAAGCCTCTGCGTATGTACAGGCTCAGAAGAGCTTGTACGGGGAGGAGGCGTCCAACGGGTGGATGAGGTAGGTGAGCACCAGCGCCAGGATCATCAGAAAGTAGGCAACGCCCTGGTCGACCGAGGACGCTGCACGCATCGACGAGAAACAAGTGTGAGGAAATCCAGAAGGGAAAAGCAATTCAGAAGGGGAAGATGCTGGAGTTTGATGGCTCACCGTCGCTGGTGGGCGCCGGCGCGGGGGCCTGCGCGGCGGCGAGGGCCGGCATGAAGACGGCGAGGAGGAGCGCGGCGGCGGCGACGAAACCAAAGAGGGTTCTCGCCATGGCAGCCGCGTATCTTGTGAATAGAAGATGCCTCTATCTCTCTCCTTGACTCCTTGCCTTGTCCTCACGTTCTGCCGCTTCCTGTGCCATTATATAACCTCCCCTGATAATTGATTGATTATATAACGGCTCTCTTTCCCTCTCCTGGAATTCGCTGGACCTCGCTGGGATCGCGATGGCGTCTTGCGCCAGCGCCGGGGCCCGCTCACATGGGCGACCGTTGCTGAATTTCTTTTCCGTCTTTACAGTCTGGATCCTGGATTGAGGTTGGCTGTCTATGCGTTTGGTTGTGCTGCGCAATCATCTGGCCGCAGAAACATTCCCGTTTGTTTACTGGTTTGGTTGGACGTGACGCCGAATCAGATTCACTACATGCGAATAGAATTCAGGTTTTGATTAATGCGCATTATATTGCTAGCAAGTACTTGCAGCCGGCGAATACAAAATTACGAAAATCAAATCACCGGGGCGTGTTTAGTTGCCTACACGGTGGTAGATGGCAGGTCCTGTAATAAGACGCTCCTTGTGACAAAATTTGTAAATTCCAAACATTTTTTGTAATTCTGAAAGTTTTTTTAAAAGCAAAGAATTTTTAAAATTCTGAACAGATTTTAAAGAGTTTGAACATTTCTTGAAATTTGTGAATTTATGAAAAATAGAAAAAGAAACAAAAATTGAAAGACCGGGAAAAAGGGTAAAAAAAAGCAACAACGAAGAGAAAACTGGTTTAAAAATCTTGTAGAAGGTTAACAAAATCAGTAAAAACAGGCATGGAACCTTCGCACAACCGGAACGAGAACCCTCCGCTTACTTTGCTTACCACTGCCCACTTGGTTGCAGCATAATTGTTAGTTAGGGTAAGAGGGGACATGCCCATATAGAAAGTCAATCCTTCTTTTTTCGATATGCCGCTCCGCAAGTAAGGAGTGCCACGCACGAGCGGAGCGAAAACTAAGCAAGGGGAATTCCGTCATTCCATGGAAAGCATGCGAAATCCTTTGATTGTTTATATAATCAAAATAACTATAGTCTTTCTTGTTCCACTTGCAAGGTAAGGAAAATAAAATGTCAGTTTCGTTATTACAACCTTATTTTTTTTATGTGAAAGACAAAAAGCTACGCGCAAATTCTCATTGAATCTCGGTTGTTCTTAACAGCGATGGCTATTCATTTAAGTCTTCGGGTAGCACCACCAGATCTTCAACAAGGTGGAAATTCTCGTATTTCGTATGTACATGTTCCCGCGGCTCGGATGAGTATAGTTATTTATATCGCGACAGCTATAAACAGTTCCTTGTTCCCATTAACAAAACATCCCCTTTTTATTCGCTCTTCCGGAACCGGTACATAAATTGGTGCTTTTCTACTTTGTTTACGTTAGTGACTGGGGGGTTTTGGGGAAGGCCTATGTGGGGTACCTTTCGGGTGTGGGATGCTCGTTTAACTTCTGTATTCATCTTGTTCATTATTTATCTGGGTGCACTGCGTTTTCAAAAGCTTCCTGTCGAACCGGCTCCTATTTCAATCCGTGCTGGACCGATCGATATACCAATAATAAAGTCTCCAGTCAACTGGTGGAATACATCGCATCAACCTGGGAGCATTAGCTGATCTGGTACATCAATACATGTTCCTATGGCCATTCCAATCTTGTCTAACTTTGCTAACTTCCCCTTCTCTACACGTATCTTGTTCGTTCTGGAAACATGTCTTCCTATTTCATCTTTTCCCCGGATCTCCCTTAACGGAAGAATTACCACTAAAAACCTAGTTCGCTCTCAAATAAAAACCTAGTTCACTCGCTAAAGCATCCATGGCTGAATGGTGAAAGCGCCCACCAACCTAGAAAGGCAAAATGGGTCAAAAAGTAGGTTTGATTCCTGCCGGATGCACTGCCTCTTAAAGACAGAAACAGAGGAGGGAAAGAAGGTAGTATAGGGAACTTGCTTTTTGATTCTTATCGAAAGTGAATCCCTCTAAACTTCTGTTAGTGTTTTATGAGAAAATCTTTTATAGACACAACAAGTGTGAAAATCCTTAGTCACTAGGCAAGAAAGCTTGATGGGAACAAAAAGGATACAGTTAGTTCAGAATCAAAAAAATGTACAATTTCAAAGGAAAGAAGGAATGGCAAGTTTCCCTCCATTGAACATCAATCAATCTAGAAATAGGTAAAGGAAGGCGTATCACAGGGGTATTTTTCTTTTTTTCTATTCACTTCCGTGGGGTTCTAAATTGAAAACATGAACACAAACGAAATCGTATTGAAATTACATAAAAAAAGAAAAGGGAGGAGTAGCTCATGGTTTAAAGAAAAGGGAGGAGATGGATCGAATTCAGTCTTTTCCCTTTCTTTGATGATCTTCAACACATCTATTTGAATTCCCTGCGAGTGAAGGATTTCTCGTATGGAGAAAAACCTCTTGAGCACTATCTGATCTTATTTTTGTATTTCAAATATGGGACCTGCCTTTTTAATGGGACATCCCGGCAACATGCCTAATCATGCATGTGGCCAAGTACTCGACCAATCCTCGGAGCGAAGGGATGAACGAATTCTCGAGGTCGGGTTCATTGAAGTCAGCATCACATTAAACCTTTAGCACTTCCGTTCGATATTGGATGGAGTATGGCTGGAAAGTCAGCCTAGCTAGTCTTGTCAATCGGCCCTGACTCGTCTTCTCCTTGGTACCTACCGCTATTGAACTTCGGTACCTATATTCCTGAAACAAGACAGACCTTCATGAAGACCTTCTATTTTGGAATAAGATCAGACATTTCCACATTGAGGTGAACTTACATATGAGGAAAATAATCCTGGACTACGAAAACAACCCTTGTGTGGTAGAACCAGGTCTTCCACCGGGCGGTTAGCCAAGTACTGAAGCCCCTATCTTGATATAGAATAGAAGTGAGTTCACACTAAAAATAGAAGAAGCCCTATGATTTTTTAGCCCTGCTATCAACCACTTCGGTAAAGGGATCGAAAGATTATGATCTAAAATAGAGATTTGAGAGTCCCTCGCGTGAGTACGTGCTGAAGAGCAAGGAGTGAAAGTGCGTTCATCTTTCTTTCTGCTTGTTGTTTCCTGCTAATAGTGATTAGTGAGTGCCCCATACATAGCCAATATCCGCCCGTGTTCACATCCAGTCTTCTCTGTACACTAGTGCAGCTTCCAGCTCTATGCTATGTATGGTAGTCGTTTGACTCGGGAATCCCTAATAAAAGCTTTTAGTCCATGCCTGGCAGTTTCAGCCGTGGTCCAGTCCAGCAGCCTCTTTTCGATCCAGGAGTCGCAAGAGAAGAAAGCTTCCGGTTAGCTTCAGTTAGTGTTAGTTAAATAGAACGGGAACCTTGTAACTATGCCAAGCCCGATCTTGGTTCCAATGCTGTAGAGAAAGGTTATGGGTAAAAAGAAGGTCTTTATCCTGGTGCTGCGGAGACCGGTGTTGCTGATCGAACTCATTTTCTTTCGAGGAGATCGAAAATCTCTGAATTCCTGCAAAATGAATTTACATATTTATTGCGAGGGGCTTTGAAAAGCGAAAGGATGAAGACTGATTTAGATCCTCTGAAAGCGCAGGAAGTATGCCTTTTGAGCTTTTTCTCCACCCACCTCTGAGCATCCTGTTGGAATGGTCCTAGGAAAGACTACGTACGAGAAATCATTCTCACAACCAACTTTCCTTCTTCTGAGCAAATAAATGTAGTATTTAGTCCAACCAATCATTGGTGAATCTATGTCTTTCGTGAAAAGTGGAGTATTTGTGCCCAAGATCTTTCTATTCCCTTTAGTAGGTGCACACATCTCGTATGGTAAATATACCTTTGTGCCCTATAAGTAATATTGATTGACGGAGTCAAGAGATGGAGATC